>CM060926.1:313205421-313627921 GCA_030737875.1 Allium sativum | reverse complement strand
CTACCAAAAAGGAGTGCAAGCATGCCTCTTTATACATATACATACATACATACATATATATATATATATATATATATATATATGTGTGTGTGTGTGTGTGTGTGTGTGTATTGGGGGGACGGCTATTTGAACACAAAGCCTCGACCATTGGACCTTTTTGTCCTCGTGTGAAGGAGTGCAATTCGGGGGCAACCCAATGGTGGAAATCAATGGTGTCACCAATTGTGTCTAAATAGAGTTTTCCTATATATATATATATATATATATATACATATATACATACACACACACACACACACACACACGAGGCAGGTTCGAGAGCACCCTAAACAGTGCAGCACCCCAAATGCCCCTCAATCTCCACCAAGTATTTCTTATTCTCTCTCCTTCCACTCACTATCTCACTTCTCACTCACATTCTTTAATATAATCGGGTGGTGGATATTAGGGGGCATTTGGGCTGCTCCATTTTTGGAGTGCAAACGAATGCTTGCCTATATATATATATATATATATATATATATATATATATATATATATATATATATGAGGGTTCCGCTACACCTCTTATATTGCACGTGAACTTTCCCCCTTAATCTCCACCACTCATTCTCTCTCTTCCCATTTCAATACTATTTCTTAGTGGGAAGAAAGAGAATGAGTGGGGGAGATTAAGAGGGAGAGTTCACGTGCAATATAAGAGGTGTAGCGGAACCCTCCTCATATATATATATATATATATATATATATATATATGCATGCTCTATGGCACCCCTATTTTCAGGCACCTCTACGTACAAGAAAATTGTGATGTAAGAAAAGGGAAGCAACAGCAACGTCGTCGACATGGGATTAATAACATGGAAATGACTATCAATGACATTAGAAATAAGAGAAAAATAGATAAGCAAACGTTAAACAACGATATTATAGATAGTCACAAAACATTCATATAAAACATAGATAGGACGTCTCTAATCAATGGGAATTACTACAAAGCGAGGTTTGATTCGCATGTGCATGTACATTAGGATATCTGAGCAGATGAGCAATGATTGTCCACATCTTACTCAAAGACAGCATATATCACTGGACAAGAGGAGAATGCCAAGATAAAATTTACAAATTTATTCATCACGGCCTAAACTTTTTAAATTATCATGCTAGGACAATGCTATTAAAAATCACAGCCAGTTTGGCTTCAAGAGATACAGAGCAACAAACATTGTTGCTGGCTAGTTGTCAGTGGCAGACAACAAGCAGAGAGAAGTTTAATAATTTCCCACCGCACAATTTTCTATTTTCTGATACCAATCATTCATTTTCACATTAATGATTCCATGTCACACACGACGCAATTGTTACCCTTTTCAACATCGCAATTTGCAAGTACTCTAGTTGTTGCATTGCTCAATGCGAGTATAAGGAAACTGTGATGTAAAAAAAGGGAAGACAAATGCATTGCAGGTAACATGTGACTAATAACATGAAAACGATCATCCATGACATTAGAAATAAGAAAAAAAATAAATAGATAAGCAAACGCTAAACGGTATTATAGACAGTAGCAAAACATTCATATAAAGCATAGACACGGACGTCTTTAGTCCACAAGAATTAATACAAAATGAGGTTCGATTTGCATGTACATTAGGACATCCTAGCGGATGAACAAGGACTGCCCACATCTCACTCAACGATGGTATATATCTCTAGACAAGAGGAGAATGTCAAGATAAAATTTACAAATTTATTCATCACGGCCTAAACTTTTTAAATTAACATGCAAGGACAATGCTATTAAAAATCACAGCCAGCTAGGCTTTAAGAGATACAGAGCAACAGACATTGCGACTGGCAGGCAGGCAGCAGCAGACAAGCAGGGAGAAGTTTAATATTTCTCCACCTCACTTTTTCCTATTTTTTAACAACAATCATTCATTTTCACATTAATGATTCCATGTAAGACACCACGCAACGGTTACCCTTTTCAACTTCGCAATTTGCATGGAGACCCTCGTTGTTGCATTGCTCGACGCGAGTATAAGAAAATTGTGATGTAAAAAAGAGTAGCAATGGCATTGTTGAATTAGTGGAGGGAGGAGGAGTTAGCAAGAAGAGAGAGAAACATGTGTGGTGGAAATCAAGGAGGCTATAGGGGCGTTATACTATTTGAGGTGCTCTTGATCCTATCTCATATATACATACATACATCATAGAGGTTAAGGCACAAGGCTTGAGCCCTGGGCCCTTTTGAGCCTTGGGCTTTTTTGTGCGACTTCTACACAAATATGAGTTTTTTTGCTAAAAAAAACTGCACTCCAAAATGCTATTAAAAATGATAAATTTAGTGATAAAAAAAGATAGATTAGAAGGTACGAAGTCACAAATGCAATTTCGAAACTAAAACGATCGCATATTCAATAAATTTAATTATTTAAAACATAACTCTTTAAACTTTAAAATTAAAACATAACTAAATAAATTTTAAAACATATCTAAATTTTAATTTAAAATTTAAAACATAACTCAGTAAATTAACTAACAAGCTTAGATTAAAGTTTACACCTTTAAACTAATTAATTTAAATGCAAAACAGTTAAAAAAACTTATGTTGATATTTGAAATATATATACCTGATGGCGGCGGTGGATGCAACAGTAGTTTTTTTTAGTATTGAATGCATTAAAACGAAAGGGAAAACCTTAAAAATCGAACAAAACTATTCGAATTTGATAACTGAGAGTCGGATCGGGTCCAAACGAAAGTGGGCTTGGCACAAAATCAATTATTTCTCGAGGCGTGCTTATTTGAGATTCAACGCCTCGAGAGAAAACATCAAAGGTGTACTTTGTTTGCGCCTCGGTTAGCCGAGGCGCCTCGAAGGCCAGCGAGTCACAAAACCTGCGCCTAAGCGCATGCCTTAACAACTATGACACACACACACACACAGACACACACACACACACACACACACACACACACACATATATATATATATATATATATATATATATAATCCATTTTTTATACTATACTCTTGCTTGGATTAATATGTTAGAGATTTCAGTTGCCACTTACCACCGCTTGTCATAGTAGTCAAGGCGCCCGCCCAGGCGCGCAGGTCCTGTGCCTTTCCGGTCGCCGAGATGCCTCCTCTAACGGAGACGTACGAAAGGCGCGCCTCTGGAGCCTTTTTCTGAGACTCTGAGGCGTAGAAAGGAGCGCCTCAACGTCGATGTGTATTTTGCTTGCCCTGGGCCCAGTATTTATTTGACCCGAACCAATATCGAACAATTTTATTCGATTGATTTAGGGTTTTCAATCCATTTGAGCCAGGTCGACATCGAATTCGAGATTAAAAAAAAAAAAAAAAAAACTTTGTCGCTGCCGCTGCTGGTCCTCTGCTGCCACTCTTCTGCCTTCACCTCCCTGCTGCTGCACTGTCAGCTAATTTTTTTTAAATATTCGAAGCAAATTTTTTTTTTTTTTCGCAGTTTTTGTTTTACATCAGTTATATATATATATATATACATATATATATATATATATATGCAGCAGAGTTTTTTTTTTAAATATATGCAGCAGTTTTTTGTTTTGCAACAAGTTTTTTTTTAAACGCTTTGCAGCAGTTTTTAATGTTTTAAAAATATATGCAGCATACCATCATGATTTTAGTTAGTATTTAGTAAAATAGTTTAATAAATTCATCGGAATCGCATTTGTGACTTCGTACATACTAATCTATGCTTTTTTTATCACTAAATTCATCGTTTTTGGTAGCATTTTATAGTGCAGTTTTTTTTTTCAAGCAAAAAAGCCCGCATTTGTATAAAAGTCACACAAAAAAGCCCAAGGCTCAAGCCTTGGCCTTAACTACTATGCCGCTTGTAAGAAGAATGATCCTGCTTGTGACAAATTCATGAGATGTCATAATTATATATCAAAGTATAGGCAATGTATATGTGTGTGTTTTTACCATGGCCCACCATGGTGTGATGCACATATCGGTAACATAATACAAACATGCTTGCGAATTTCTTTAAAAATGGGATGGGTATTTGTACAATCAAGTGCATGACAGAGCAACATACAAGTGAAAAACATTATTTCCTTATATGATTGTAATCCAATACAAGGAAAAATATTGCTTAAAAAGGAAATCTCTTGGTAATGCATAATTATGAGGCTAACAAGCTAAATTATTTGATAATAATAGAAGAAGATGTGCAAAGCCCCTCTTGATTGTTCAATTTCCACCTCCATTTGTATGTCATGTATGTTACAGTTAGATTATTTACTTATTACCAGTCAACAATTCTCTTTTTTAATCCAGATAGCATTGCAAGACAAGTTAAACCAGCCCTGATACAGCTTAACTTAGAAGTCACGGCATCATAAAGCCATTTATCGATTTACATGCTAGTAACTGTGTAAAAAGAAGATTCTGAAGAATACACCAACTCTTCTGTTGACAGTTTAAACCTACAGAAATTGTCAAAATTCCATGCATCATCTTAAACTATATTTTTTTAGCAAGGCTAGTGGGGATTAATGGACCCCTCCATTTTATTAATCACTGAAAAAAAGAATAATACAAAGATTCAAGGCCAGAACAAAAATACAGGAAAAGTTAAATGACAAAGAAAACATAAATGACAACAGGACAAGCAGCTAATCTTAACCCAGATAGCCCAAGGACCAGATAATGAAAATCTTAAACTACGTTTCGATTTAGTTGAAGTAAAACATTAATATTGAAACAGGCTATAATGTAGTTTAAATTTAGAAACAGTACGAGGTTCCAAGATGCATGAAAACTGTACCCCAAAAACCACATTCGAGTAATTTTTACTTAATCGGGATTCGGAAACAGTGCAAGGTTTAAATATATGATCCGAAACCTGAGTCCAAGAAACCACGGTCAAATAATATTTATTAGGATATTACATATCAAACCTAAATATGATATGTGCTGATAGCCTGATATTGTATTCAATTAATATATCAGTCATATGTTTGCACTTTGCCTTCCGTTTAGATCCTAGATTACAGTGAAAATTGAAAGCTGATCAGACAATTAAATATAGATGAAGGAAAAAAGCAAGGACACAGGAAATGCATGCATGTCAACTCGAAATATATTCATATGTTGAAGAAAAACCAAGTCCACAGTGCTATCTCTAAAAATACCTTCTAGAAGGAAGTAACAACGCGACTAGAAATAGAAAATCACCCCTTAGTATATATATTATAGAAAAGAAATTTCATTAACACACACACACCAGATATTAGAGGCTGATTCAAGCAATGGTAAGGATATTTAACCAGGAAGTAGCTTTGTAGGTGTGGATCAATCACTCTTCCCATTTGTTTCCGAATTTAAAACAAAAAATCAGTGTCCTTGATCAAACAAGGGATACTATTCCGCAAAAATAGCATCTCGTATTTTGATGTTGCACAATGATGTCCAAGTATACCCATACAACATATTTCAAACACAAGAAAGCAAATGAAGGCTCTAAACGGCAAGACAGCATTTGTTATTAAGTTACAAAGAAACAAACTCAAACCAAATAGGTCGAAAATTGTCTTTCGAGGGGGAAATCAATATCAAAGAGATCCAGTTAAATGTAAGTTGACCCCTCATTACAATGCCAATCTGTTTATAACATGCAGTTTATTTCAAAAGAAAACTGAAGCATGCATCAATTATTATTAATTCCGAACACTGAACAATCATACACAAATTTTAGTAAACCGTCAAAATTCAGTAATTTGTGAACTATCAAATGCCTCTCCTTTCGGACTACGTACGCTAATTAAATTCAACATATTCCCCAAAATAACAAACCTAACGAGGGAAAATTGATCCAAGTTATATGATCAGAATCTTTAGTTTTCCAATAAATATAAAATCTAAAATCTAAGCGTTATTGTAAATCTAAAATGAAAAAGCTAACAAACACAATAAGAATAAAAAATCAGTGACTTAGAGGATTATAAGTTATTCTTCTAGCCTAAAATCCAAAATCCAGAACCATTAATAACAAATACGAAGATGAATTGAAATATGTACCAATAAGCATGCTCGCAGCCTTTGATAAGGGCGGCATCCTGAATCGAAATCTTCTCGAAGCAAATCGCGCAAATCCCATAGCAAAACTCGTCTTTCTGTTCCTCATTTTCAACCTGATTTAAATTGTAAATTTAATAAAATTAAGAAGAAATCCCTAAAGGAAGAAATTTTCATAAAGTAAGAATAAAATGGATCTGAGATTTATGATACCTTAGGCTCAAGATGAGGAAGGAGGACTATCGCCGAGGATGCCATGAAGGAAGGAGATAGGAGAGAGAAATTTGAAGCTTGAATTTTTTTTGTAGTCGGTCGTATTAGTGGAAGATAAAAGAGGAATGGAAACTGAAAGAAAAAAAAGGGGGAAGAACAAGATGCGAATATTGTATTTGGAATATAACGCAAGTTTTATTATTTAACGGTGGATTGCCTGCCAAATCAATATTACACCTGACCACTGGGGGCGTTTGTGGAGCAACCCCTTATCAACGATAGTTTACGAATCGAATGTTTTGATGGGTTGCAAGCTGTATGCACGCATAATGTAACAACCAGAATTTTTACATAAAAATATTTAATTAATTTAAATATTTAAAACAACTAAATTTAAGATTTAATCAGTTGAATTAAATTTGAGAATTTGAATGTTAAATTAACTTGAGATTGAAAATATTAAGTTGAAAATCCAGTTAAATTTATTTTAAAGCTACGTAAATTTTTATTTGAATTTAAACGATAATAATAATAATAATAATTTATTATCATTGAATTTGAATGTTTTAAAATCGAATTTATTACAAATCGATTTGATTAACACATGAAAAAATTTCATTTTTCAAATGATCTCGGTATTCGATGAAATCAGTTTCATCGAATCCGGAATAATTAATTATTGTAGGATTTCAAATTTTGTAACGATAGAATGATCCAAGGAGTCATGCGAGCGTGAAACGTTAAACGATAAAAACAAGTGTTGACCAGCTTTTTTTGGCAAAAGTCGTCACAACTCATGGTCGAAGCATATTACCAGATATTAGCCTAGATCTGTACGTCCGAGGTCGACTTTCATCCTGGGCCGATCGGTTATAATTCAACCCTAGTCGGTCTCATAGCCAGTAAAGTTCACCCTCTCAAAATTAGCATTCATCCGAAGACAAAACCAAACCGATCGATCAGTTCATCAATCGATCGATCGGGTTGTTCATGAAGAATCAAATCAAGCTTATAATATCGAATCAAAAATACCAAATTGAAATTGTTTATTACAAGACGAAGTTCTTGTAACACCCATGAATTCTATAACGTTAAGCTTCACAAACTAAAGTATAATTAATTACAAATGATGGAATCAAGGGAAATGGGTTACGCCATTGCGTTCGTCTCGAAATTCTGCTTGAAATAGAGTCCATATTTGCGTAAAACGGATATCGTATGAAGAAGATATGGACGAACGAAGTTGGGCAGAAAAAACCATAAAACGGGTCAGAATGCACTGGCGCACTTGGGAAGTGCGCCAGAACAAAGTTGAACTGGCGCACTTGGGAAGTGCGCCAGTACATTTTTAGCCTGGCGCACCTGCCAAGTGCGCCAAGGTCAGAATGACCTGCTGGTCAGGTCCTGGCTGGCCTGGTCAGGGTTTGGTCGAATTCTGAGGCTTGGCTGAGTCACTAGGGCTTACATGTCACTTTCTGATTGGCTTCTCTTGAGTTGGATGGCCTGGATTCACTCTAGCTTCATCGACGGCTCTAATTAGATTGAAATCATATAAATACAACTCAAGTCTAACCCTAAATTCACACAAATAATATAATACTAAAGCCGTCATGCTGCTGGAAAGAAATTAGGAATGACCGTCAGTTAGAAAGCCTAGAGACAAGCCAATACAAAAGCTTAGAGACGAATCAAATTAAGAAGATTAAAGTTTAATCGAATCAATCAACGCAACGTTAGTCCACCCAAAGGAGCGCATCCCAATTTCAGAATTCAGAATCCAGAATTCAAGATTCTGCATTCGTTGTAAGTATAGTGACTTTTCAGAATATGAATAAAAACTGTGATGTGATTCGATGTAAATGAAAATAGAATTGTGTTATTTCTGTGTATTGTAATGGTTTTATCATGACTTGTGTATTGATGTTTGTGACATAAATTGATTGATGCAAGCCTATTGAACAATTGTATATGAAAACAATGGCACTTGCAAGTTTGTGGCAAAAACTAGAAATTGATCCCTTTTTGTATATGTCGATGGCATGGACTATGTATATTCCCTTAGTCTAAATTAGAATTTATGAAAACATGTTCTAGATTTGAAACCTTTTATGCCTACATAACCCAAAACCTATGATATCATTCTTATGTTTATTTGCAAGTATAATTGGACCTATGTTAAGTATCGTTTGGGTTTCATAAACTATGCAAGTTCATGTTTATTTGCAAGTATAATTAGATCTATGTTAAGTTTGGGATTCATAAACTATGCAAGTTCATGTTGAAATAGGCTATATGGTTAGATGTTAAAATTTGTACATTTTTGTGAATATACAACATGCTAGTTTTGTGGTTGATATTATGCCAAGTTAAACATGTTTAAACACAAGTTTGTATTAGCCTAAACTATGTCATTTCATATGTCACCTACTTAGTCATACTTTGATTTGAATGCAAATTCACATGACCCATGTTATATGTTAGTTGAATCGCCAAATTGCAAGTTCATATTTATGATGTTCATATTGATTATGCCAAAAATGCCAAGTTTACACCTATGTCACGTTTACGTTTATGAATTCCCTTATGCCTATTTGTGTGCGCTAAATTAGGCTAAGTTTTTAGCCTAATATTATATGTTAAAAACTATGCGAACGAAGATTAGGCTAAGATTGTTAGCCTAATGTTTAAACGGGGTAACGTTGGGAATATTTGGAAACTTGACAAAAAAATATATGAAATTGGCATGTTTGTCACATGCCAAAATTGGTGGCATTTAAACGGTATAAATTCTTATACCAAAAATGTTAAACTTGGAATGTGGGCCATAATATTTAATTGTTGACAAATTTACATATATTCAGTAATAAAGACAAATATGTAAATTTAGAAAACACGATATGCTTAATCCGATGTTGGATTGAGTTGTGATGTAAACCTGCCCGGACCCGCCCGGCTGTCCAGTAGTCACAACAATACCTATCCAATGTGGGTGATTAAGCATTGAGCCCAATAAGGACTCGAGGTTAGACTGAGCTACGGTGTAAATCTGCCCGGAACCGACCGACACATCCAGTAACCGTAGCAATACCTGTCTAATGTGAGTGGTCTGGTGCTCCTAAGAGGCTAAGGACAGATGGTAGGGTTAAGTCAACTATAACACTTAACCAAATTCAACATGTTAACAAGAATTGATGGGTGGGGTTAGGTAAATACAGACACTTAACCACTTAGCATGTTTGACTAGAAAATCCTGGTAATGAGGGACCCGTTTCAGTAGTAACCCAAGTTAGGTATCAATGGTACCCTGAAACTAGGCAGGGTGGGGCACGATTACTGGGCTGATTGTAAGCGGTCAAACGACGGCGGTGGGTGCACAGTGTAGGTCTAACGGGGTGCGGGCGTGCACACACTTCGGAGCAAACAACCAGGACACTGGGGACACCAGTAGTATAACCTATGCCTTCTAGTTTTGTGTCGGGGCCGCCACCATGGGTCTTGATACACCCCATGGTGGGACCAGCATAGGTATCTACAATTCTTGGGGGTCGTATGACACATGTTAACGCGAGTAGGAGCCGATCTTTTAACAAGAATGAGGATCACTTCACCCTCACCATGGGGTACCAGTTAGAATAAATTCAAGTAGGTGCAGAGATATAGTATGGGTGCGATAGTACATTCGACACTTCCTTAGCTGGTGACATTTTCCTATTTTTAGTTTATGTCTATCATGCCCTTTTCTTATTCACATACTAAAGAGTTACTAGATTTACTCAGGCTTTATGTCTGACCCTATTTTCTTTTCGTCTTCTTTTCTTCCGTTTCCCCCCCAGGTCCACAGGGAGGAAACAGCTCAACTCAGTCAGACTCTTTATAAGCACCAAGAACGTAGATGTATGATTTGGATCTTTCTTGCTCGGATAATGGCTTTGGATATCACTATGGGGATTTTTGTCAATTTATTTATGTTTTCATGCTTCTTTAATAATCAAGACAGTTATGAGGTTGTAAAGTTGGAAGTATTTTGAGACAATTATGCAAATCTTTTGTTTGATACACTTATTGATGAAATAAATGTTTGTTGGTTTCCGCTGTTTAAAATATGTGTATTTATATCTGTCTTGAGTTTATCTATGGCTTTTACTTACAAACCTCCACCAAAGTTAAGGCATTCCCTTTGTGAGTGACATTAACGGAGGTGGGGTGTTTCACTTGGTATCAGAGCATAGGTTTACCAGACAAGATAAAAGTTTTTGAAAATTGTTTTCAAAAAGAAAGTTTAAAGAAGCATTTTTTTTATAAAAAGTGTTATATTTATAAAAAGACAAAATCCCCCAAAGCCATGTGCCCTATCTATCCCTCTCTATCATTCGTTTTGAATTTTTCCTTTCTGTTTCAGCATGTCTGGGGACCTTACTCCCCAGCTACAGACGCTTTTACTCCTCCTCCTCCTCTACGCGAAACAGCAAGCGGAGAAATCTCAGAACAAGAAGACGGATAATAGTCAAGGAGAAAAGGACCACAACAATAATAATAAGACACGTGAGAAAAGGAAATGTTATTTCTGTGGCAATGTTGGGCATATAGTCCAGGATTGTAGAAAGAAGAATATGAAGATGGGGGCATGCTTTCAGTGTGGTGATATTGGACACATCAATAAGAACTGCCCTAAGAAGCAAGGGCAAGGCCCGCAAACAGGACCTTCTGGGGGTACCTCTTTAACTTCTTCTCCTAAACGCTTTGTTTTATCTTGCTTATCTTCTCAATCCTATCTTGAGAACGAGGTAGAAATATTTCTGTAGAAAGCTTAGTTTATCTTTATGATCATCCAGTTCGTACACTTTTTGACTCTGGCGCATCACGCTCTTTTTTTTCATCTGCCTTAGTAGAATCTCTACATCTAGACACTAGTATGGTAGAAGATCCCTTAGTAGTTTCAAATCCAATTGGGGGCTCCGCTTACTTGTCAATGGTTTGTTTGGGTTTGAAAATCTCTATTCTCAGCGTTGAGTTTAGTTGTAATTCCTTTGTTTTGGGCTTCTCGGGATATGGTTTGATCTTAGGCATGGACTGGTTATCCAGTAATAGTGCCATTCTTGACTGTGAGAAAAGAGTAGTTAGACTCTTGACTCTGCTTAGTAACACTCTAGAAATCTCTTGTAATCCTTTGAATGTTGTTATGCTTAGTTATCTAGAGTCTCTTGATGCTTCTGATGAGAATTTGCAATCAGTTAGAGTAGTCCGGGAATATCCGGATGTCTTTGAGGAGGTGAAAGGCTTACCTCCGAGGCGAGAAATAGACTTCCGCATATATCTTGTGGGGAATGCAAAGGCTGTAGCTTTACCTGTCAGACACATGGCTCCAAAGGAGAGAAAGGAGCTCAGCAAGCAGGTTAAAGAACTTCTCGAAAAGGGGTTCATTAGACGGAGCATTTCGGAATGGGGTGCTCCAGTGGTATTCGCAACCAAAGCGGATGGTTCGCTTCGCCTTTGCGTCGACTATAGGGAGTTAAACAAATTGACCAAGAAAAATAGGCACCCTCTTCCCCGCATCGACGATTTGTTTGATCAGCTTGTAGGAGCGTCGGTCTTCTCCCAACTTGATCTGGAAACTGGGTTCCATCAGCTAAGAGTAGCTGAAGATAGCATTGATAAGACGGCGTTCAGAACCCCAGACGGTTTCTTCGAGTAGCCTGTCATGCTTTTCGGCTTGACAAATGCACCCGCTTATTTCATAGACCTAATGAGTAGAGTGTTTAGAGAATTTCTCAACAAATTTGTGGTTGTCTTCGTAGATGATATCTTAATCTTCTCAAAGAGTGAGGAAGAACATGCTCAGCATCTGAAAGAAATCATGGATACTCTCCATGCACATCAACTAAAAGCCAAATTCTCCAAGTGTCACTTCTGGAGAAAAGAAGTAAGGTTTCTTGGGCATATAGTGTCCAAAGAAGGGTTGGCTGTGGACCCCGCGAAAGTGGTGGCAGTGCAAGATTGGAAGGCACCAAGAAATGCAACCGAAGTTCGAAGTTGTCTTGGGCTAGCTGGTTTTTACCGAAAGTTTGTTAGGGATTTCGCGAAAATCTCAGCCCCACTCACAAGGCTAACAAAGAAGAATCTGGCGTTCACTTGGGATTTGGACTGCGAGTTTTCTTTCCAACGATTAAAAAGGGCTCTCACAACAGCCCCAGTTCTGACCTAGCCAGATGGAAGCAAAATGTTCACAGTATACACGGATGCATGTGGAACGGGACTAGGCGCTGTTCTAATGCAAGAAGGAAGGGTAGTAGCTTATGGCGGAAGACAATTGAAAGTTCATGAAAAGAACTACCCAACCCACGATCTTTAGTTGGCTGCCATCGTCTTTGCACTTAAGTCTTGGCGCCATTATCTCGTAGGTGAGAAGTTTGAATTATACACTGACCATAAATCGTTGAAATATCTCTTCTCCCAGAAGGATCTTAACTTGAGGCAGCAAAGATGGATGGAGTTTCCTGTCTCGTATGATTTTGAAATTACCTATACTCCCGAAAAAGGCAACGTGGTAGCAGACGCGTTGAGCCGAAAGAAACTGACCCTGAGCTCTCTCTTTGTGGAAAGGCAAAACTTGGAGTATATAGCCAGTTTTAACTTTAGGCCCTCCTCGGATTTTGTACCGGGTTTGTTAGCATCTCTTGAAGTACGCCCTGCTCTCTTAGACTCAATAGGGGCTGCACAACGTGAAGACCCTCAGCTTGTTGATGTGATTGATAAACTTATTAGGGGTGAGACTTCTAGTCACCTCAGTAGATACGCCATCGATGATAAGGGTTGGCTGAGACGAGATGGAAGATTATGCGTCCCACAAGCAAGGGAGTTGACAAAGAAGGTTCTCGAGGAAGCGCATCATTCCAAGATGACTATACACCCTGGCGGTGATAAGATGTACAAGGATATAAAAAGGACTTTCTTTTGGAGCGGCATGAAGCAAGACGTGGCATATTTCGTTTCTAAGTGCATGACCTGCCAACGGGTTAAGGCAGAACAAAAGAAGCCTGGAGGACTACTTCACCCTCTAGAGGTCCCACAGTAGAAGTGGGATAGCATTTCAATGGACTTCATTGATGGACTGCCTAGGTCGAGAAGAGACAACACTAGCATTTGGGTAATAGTGGATAGGCTTACTAAAAGCGCCCACTTTATACCTATCAAGAGTAGAAGGACTGCCTCATCTCTAGCATTTCTTTATCTCAATAAAATAGTTCGACTCCATGGGATACCCTCCAGCATTGTTAGTGACCGAGACACTATTTTCACAAGTGAGTTTTGGCGGAGTCTGTAAGAAGCTGTAGGCACACAACTATGTTTGAGCACGGCCTATCACCCCCAAACAGATGGCTAGACGGAAAGGGTGAATAGAGTTTTAGAGGATCTTTTAAGACTTTGTGTTCTTGACTTTGGAGTAACGTGGGAGGATCACCTTCCTTTAGTGGATTTTGCCTACAACAACAGCTACCAAGCTACCATCGGCATGGCACACTTCGAAGCCTTATATGGAAGGCCGTGCAAATCACCAACTTGTTGGTGGGAGTCTACAGATAAGCTTATGCTTGGGCCATACATAATTCGAGAAACTTCAGAGAAAATGGACTTGATACGTAGGAGAATGAAGACAGCCCAAGACAGACAGAAATCCTACGCCGACAAAAGAAGGACCGACCTTGAGTTTGAGGTTGGGGACAGGGTTTTCCTTAAGGTTTCCCCTTTAAGGAACGTCGTTCGCTTTGGATCCGCAGGAAAGCTAGCACCAAGATTTGTAGGACCGTTCCATATCATCGAGAAGATTGGGAAAATGGCTTACAGAGTAGATCTGCCTGAAAGATTAGCTGGAATTCACAACGTCTTTCACGTTTCTCATCTCCGGAAATGTCTACATGAATCAGCGGAAGTGGTGGAGCCAAGCATTCTAGAAGAAGCCGAAGTGGAACGTGAAGCAACTGTCAGGAGAGTTCCAACCCGCATCATAGGAACTGAAGTGAAAAAGCTACGCAACCGCGAAGTCAAACTCGTTAAAGTTCAGTGGAGCGACGCCGAGGAAGACGCGACTTGGGAAACTGAGGACAGAATACGCGATGCCTACCCTTTTCTTTTTGAGGGTACATCTTTGACCTCTCTTTTTTCTTAAGTTGTGCTTGTATCTATCTTTTTAGGTATATCTCCTCGATATTATCTTTATCCTTAGGTAGAAACCTCTTTGGATGAAAACATGTATTTGAAACTTGTTATGGTTGATGGCTGCAAGTGGTTGCTAGTGGTTGCTCGTGGATACATATACACACACAACCTAGGTCTTAGATCGGCTCAATCACTTCATACTGCATATGCATATATGTATTCATATTTGTACATGGTTGAAACTTGATATGTTGTCATATGGATGTCGCATTTGTATTGATGGTTGCGCACTCATGTAGAATTATGAGTAGGAAAAAATTTGCATACATAATGGATTCATGACACTTACATGATTCGCATTAAGGCGGTCAACTGAATCAGTAGGCCGCCTGATTTCTGCATTAGATAAGGACATGTACACACACTATGCATATGATCATGAAGCATTAGAAGTCTTTTAAGGACAGTGGATGCATGTGTTTGTTGGTTGAGTAGATGGATTGTTGGATGGTAGGATATACATTCTTCCTAACTTGAAGATTTCGGGGACGAAATCATTTTGGGGGGGGGGGGGAATGTAACACCCCGTGAATTATATAACGTTAAGCTTCACAAATTAAAGTTTATAAATGATGGAATCAAGGGAAATGAGTTACGCTATTGCGTTCGTCTCGAAATTCTGCTTGAGATAGAGTCCAAGTTTGCATAAAACGGATATCGTATGAAGAAGATATGGACGAACGAAGTTGGGCAGAAAAACCAGAAAATGGGTCAGAATACACTGGCGCACTTGGGAAGTGCGCCAGAACAAAGTTGAACTGGCGCGCTTGGGAAGTGCGCCAGTACATTTTTAGCCTGGCGCACCTGCCAAGTGCGCCCAGGTCAGAATGACCTGCTGGTCAGGTCCTGGCTGGCATGGTCAGGGTCTGGTCGAATTCTGAGGCTTGGCTGAGTCACTAGGGCTTACATGTCACTTTCTGATTGGCTTCTCTTGAGATGGATGGTCTGAATTCACTCTAGCTTCATCGACGGCTCTAATTAGATTGAAATCCTATAAATACAACTCAAGTCTAACTCTAAATTCACACAAATAATATAATACTAAAGCCGTCATGCTACTTGAAAGAAACTAGGAATGGTCGTCAGTTAGAAAGCCTAGAGACAAGCCAATACTAAAGCTTAGAGACGAATCAAAATAAGAAGATTAAAGTTTAATCGAATCAATCAACGCAACGTTAGTCTACCCAAAGGAGCGCATCCCAATTTCAGAATTCAGAATCCAGAATTCAAGATTCTACATTCGTTGTAAGTATAGTGACTTTTCAGAATATGAATAAAAACTGTGATGTGATTCGATGTAAATGAAAATAGAATTGTGTTATTTCTGTGTATTGTAATGGTTCTATCATGACTTGTGTATTGATGTTTGTGGCATAAATTGATTGATGCAAGCCTACTGAACAATTGTATATGAAAACAATGGCACTTGCAAGTTTGTGGCAAAAACTAGAAATTGATCCCTTTTTGCATATGTCGATGGCATGGACTATGTATATTCCCTTAGTCTAAATTAGAATTTATGAAAACATGTTCTAGATTTGAAACTTTTTATGCCTACATGACCCAAAACCTATGATTTCATTCTTATGTTTATTTGCAAGTATAATTGGACCTATGTTAAGTATCGTTTGGGTTTCATAAACTATGCAAGTTCATGTTTATTTGCAGGTATAATTAGATCTATGTTAAGTTTGGGATTCATAAACTATGCAAGTTCATGTTAAAATAGGCTATATGGTTAGATGTTAAAATTTGTACATTTTTGTGAATATACAACATGCTAGTTTTGTGGTTGATATTATGCCAAGTTAAACATGTTTAAACACAAGTGTGTATTAGCCTAAACTTTGCCATTTCATATGTCACCTACTTAGTCATACTTTGATTTGAATGCAAGTTCACATGACCCATGTTATATGTTAGTTGAATCGCCAAATTGCAAGTTCATACCTATGATGTTCATATTGATTATGCCAAAAATGCCAAGTTTACACCTATGTCACGTTTACGTTTATGAATTCCCTTATGCCTATTTGTGTGCGCTAAATTAGGCTAAGTTTTTAGCCTAATATTATATGTTAAAAACTATGCGAACGAAGATTAGGCTAAGATTGTTAGCCTAATGTTTAAACGGGGTAACGTTGGGAATATTTGGAAACTTGACATAAAAATATATGAAATTGGCATGTTTGTCACACGCCAAAATTGGTAGCATTTAAACGGTATAAATTCTTATACCAAAAATGTTAAACTTGGAATGTGGGCCATAATATTTAATTGTTGACAAATTTACATATATTCAGTAATAAAGACAAATATGTAAATTTAGAAAACACGATATGCTTAACCCGAGGTTGGATTGAGTTGTGATGTAAACCTGCCCGGACCCGCCCGGCTGTCCAGTAGTCACAACAATACCTATCCAATGTGGGTGGTTAAGCATTGAGCCCAATAAGGACCTGAGGTTAGACTGAGCTACGGTGTAAACCTGCCCAGAACCGACCAACACATCCAGTAACCGTAGCAATACCTGTCTAATGTGAGTGTTCTGGTGCTCCTAAGAGGCTAAGGACAGATGGTAGGGTTAAGTCAACTATAACACTTAACCAAATTCAACATGTTAACAAGAATTGATGGGTGGGGTTAGGTAAATACAGACACTTAACCACTTAGCATGTTTGACTAGAATATCCTGGTAACGAGGGACCCGTTTCAGCAGTAACCCAAGTTAGGTATCAACGGTACCCTAAAACTAGGCAGCGTGGGGCACGATTACTGGGCTGATTGTAAGCGGTCAAACGACGGTGGTAGGTGCACAGTGTAGGTCTAACGGGGTGCGGGCGTGCACACACTCCAGAGCAGACAACCAGGACACTGGGGACACCAGTAATATAACCTATGCCTTCTAGTTTTGTGTCGGGGCCGCCACCATGGGTTTTGATACACCCTATGGTGGGACCAGCATAGGTATCTACAATTCTTGGGGGTCGTATGACACATGTTAATGCGAGTAGGAGCCGATCTTTTAACAAGAATGAGGATCACTTCACCCTCACCATGGGGTGCCAGTTAGAGTAAATTCAAGTAGGTGCAGAGATATAGTATGGGTGCGATAGTACATTCGACACTTCCTTAGCTGGTGACACTTTCCTATTTTTAGTTTATGTCTATCATATCCTTTTCTTATTCACATACTGAAGAGTTACTAGATTTACTCAGGCTTTATGTCTGACCCTATTTTCTTTTCGTCTTCTTTTCTTCCGTTTCCCCCCCAAGGTCCACAGGGAGGAAACAGCTCAACTCAGTCAGACTCTTTACAAGCACCAAGAACGTAGATGTATGATTTGGATCTTTCTTGCTCGGATAATGGATTTGGATATTTCTATGGGGATTTTTGTCAATTTATTTATGTTTTCATGCTTCTTTAATAATCAAGACAGTCATGAGTTTGTAATGTTGGAAGTATTTTGAGACAATTATGGAAATTTTTTGTTTGATACACTTATTGATGAAATAAAAGCTTGTTGGTTTCCGCTGTTTAAAATATGTGTATTTATATCTGTCTCGAGTTTATCTATGGCTTTTACTTACAAACCTCCACCAAAGTTATGGCATTCCCTTTGTGAGTGACCTTAACGGAGGTGGGCTGCTTCAGTTCTGCTCCCAAGGCTATAGAACCGGTCAGCTTTATCTCGCACTACTTTTTATGTGTCAAGTTCCAAACTCCACGTGTGCCACGTTTTCCAAGAAGAACTGTTCATCAGCAGTAGACCGGGTCCCTCCGCCTATAACTATTTTACAGATCGAGTTACACGTGTCCAAACCTAAAAAAGATATGTGTTACACTGCATACCAACTCGGTCCACCTCCTCGCCTAATAATACAACCGTTTCCAGACATGGAAGGGCATCTTGAATCCACTACTCGAAATCTCTTATTCGGCATCCCAGAAATAGCATGCTAGATATTCTAAGTACAACATAAGGATTTTATATAAAGAGCTCTTCTTTCTCTACTTTCTTCCACTAAAAAACAACTGTAACCTGTAATTGACAGTATAAACAAAGATTATAAAGTGGACGTAGGCTTGGTTTAAGCCGAACCACAATAAAATATTGCATCTTCTGTGTTTATTTACCTTTTTCTCGCATTTTGTGAATATTATCGTGTGTGGTTAACACACGTTGGGGGTTGATCGTCGTTTGACCAACTTTTGACGTCAACATTTTGGCGTGCTAAGAAGAGGAACACAGATATACCCTACGACCTTTGGCAACTCTTAAAGAAGCAATGGTAAAACGGAAGGACTCGACACCTTCTCACGCTCAATCTCGATCTGCTGGTGCAGCAGAAGCAGTTGTAGCGGGGGCAAGCCTGGAGGCTTCCTCCCACGAAGAACCATCCCAATACCTAATTAGGGACGAGATGGATAAAGTTTTTGCCGAGCTCAGAGTTCAGGTAGCACATCAGGATGGAATTCTCGCAAAGTAGCATGAAATGATGAAAGATTTCCTCACTCGGATGAAAGGAAGACCGAGCTACCAAGCATCACTTCCTACACGAAACGAAGCTGGGGAAATAGTTAATTTGCGCTCTGATGAAATCCAAGCCCCAGATCGGCCTACAGTTCCTCCTGGCTCAACTTCACTTCCTGATCGACTAGATCTAAAGTCGTCACTTCCAACAACTATTGAAGCCGAGGTAGCTGCAGATTCTCAGGTCGGCTATGACTAAGTCCCGGGTTGGTCGACCATTTTGCCTCCGATTCAGGGTTCGACTCAACTCTCTGGATAGACAGCTCTTAAACCAATGCAACTTCTGGGTCGACCAGAACATGGATCGACACAACTTCTGGTCCGACCCAGCATCTTACCACAAACCCATCTTATACAAACTCCCCTATAGCCGTCCCAACTTGTCGATCCAAGAAGGGTTAGGGGCAATGAACCTCTATGTCACTAAGACCACTCGACCATACCGGTCCCCAATGTGACAGAGGGAAACTTTACAGTAAACCACTCTGATATCTCCATGAGTGAGGGAAATACCAGGCCCCGAACAGGAAATGTTATCCCAAGTCGGTCCAATCTTCCTAGAGCGGCCATGGTTTGGTCCAACACTCAGTTTGACCAAGCGACTACTGTTAACCCCAAACCAACGCCTGAGGCTGTGTACCACCTTCACTTAACTCTCGTGGGCCGAACCGACCTGAACCCAATAACTCGGGGCATGCTTCCACCCAGTCCGTGTATTGGGGTTCTCACCGATGTCCTCAATGTATGATTGGATTCGTAGCAACGACTCCTTAGGGATGGAAATCAGATTGCAAGCATCATCAAATGCTTCACCAAAGGTACCTCTTCTCAACAGGATGTGGATAACATCCATCGTAGTCCATTCACACGAGAAATCAGAAACTCCTGAAATCCACCGGACTTCAAGCTTCCGGTCTTGGAGCCCTACAACGGCAGGACCGACCCGACCATACATCTAATGGGATACATGCGTCCATGAAAGTACTATCAGCATCAACCAACGTCATGTCCAAGTTTTCCCCTCCCTTTCTCATCGACATGGCTGGCATGTTGTTTCAGCAGCTAACAACTGAATCGGTCAATAGTTGGAATATGTTGGTCACCCGCTTCATCGAGCAGTTCAGAGTTCACATCTCCCGACCAAAGAGCGTCATGTTCCTCACATCCATCAAATAACGGTCTGACGAGACCCTACGCTCCTTCTTAGAAAGGTTCAACGTGGCCGTAGCATCAGTCGATCGACCTGAGCCATCATTGGTGCTTATGGTCACCATAGCCAGTGTTTAGAGCTAAATTGATTTCCAGATCTCCCTAAATAGAGATCCTCCCAAGGATATTGAAGATTTCTATGCCGAAGCAGATAGATACCTCTAACAGGAAGATGCTAGTATCGAGATTGAAAATCTCGAAGTACTTGCTATAAAAGATGAAGCTCGTCCAATACCACTGGCCAGAATAAAGGAAAGGGCAAACCCTTGGAAAAGAACGATCAAAACATGTTTCGGAGAGAAAACAAGTATGATCAATACACCAAACTCAACTCCTCCCTACTGGACATCTACCTTGATGTGCGAGGATCTCTACCTTTTCCTAAGTCTCCCAGGAGGGAGTCGACCCAAAGAGAGCGTGAATTGGGAAAGCACTGCACATATCATAATATGGCAGGTCACAACACTAATAAATGCAGGCATTTGTATGATCTCATTGAGGAGCGGGTCAGACATAGAGAGTTACTCGAGTATGTTAAAAAATCTACAGCAACCTCGCCGCCGCAGCCAACTTCCCAAGCTCATCAGGTCGGCCCCAGAGCTTCTCGAAACGGGAAAGACCCCGAGCCTAGCAATCGCAACATCATCATCAACTAATCTGGCTTAAGATCATTGTAGATACACTTCATTTCTTAGGATATAAGAAATGTATTTTTTTTTTTTTAATAATGTGTTTATGTTGAAGTACACACGTATGGGGTTAGAATTTAATCCTTAGGCGTGCTCTAGATTCAACTATAAACCTGTTAGGATTTGTTTTAATTTTTGTTATAGCTCCTTAGCAACAATAAACTTTCTTTCTCAAACGTGGATTAAGTTTGATTGAATCAAGCACCTTGTCGGGATCCGGGAAGTGCCTCAAAGCAGATTATGGTTAGTGCTCACCAACTTTCTTAAGTTGAGTATGGTTAGTTCTCATCGACTAACAAAATAGGGTATGGTTTATACTCGTCACCAGGGTATGGTTTATACCCCTTCTTTTAAACCGAGCATGGTTTATGCTCGTCTTCAAGGTATGGTTGATACCTCTCCTAAAAATCTACTTGTCAGGATATGACAAACTTAACTCCTTCTTAATAAGAATATGGCTTATACTCAACATCGTGAAATCACACCCCGAGCATGGATGATGCTTGATCCCAAACTCGGGTATGGTTTATACTCGACCTATGAGTATGGTTCATATTCGTCCAACTGTTAAGGGTTTGGTTTATACCCTTCTCTAAATTCCAGTGTATGGCTTATACCCCTCTCTAGATTTCAGGTATGGTTCATACCCCCACTTCACAAAACCGATTATAGTTTATGCTCATCCTCCGGGTATGGTTCATTCCCCACTCTCGCTGAAACCGAACATGGTTTATGCTCATCCTTCTTGAACTCTGGGTATCGTTAATACCCCACTTCAAACTTTTAGGCATTGTTTATGCCCCTCTTTGGATTTCCAGGTATGGATTATACATGACAACTCGAACGACATCGTCAGGATTTGGCATGTCTACCTTAAAACTCTTTACAGGAACTACTTTACTTGGCAAGGTCCCGGTCCTAGTTCTCTTCTCTGGAGCCGACTTGGTATAGTCGATTAGTTTTCTGGCATTTTTGAAGACTCGGCCTTAATACGATCAGTGGTGATTGGTGATTGTCAGTTTTCCGGCCTTAATACGATCCCCAGCGGTCGTCGGTTTTTTGACCTTAATACAATCATCAATGATCGTCGGTTTTCTAGACTTTCTCATAATATGGTTGGCATAGCTAGGTCTTCCCAGATCAAACTAAAAAGGACTTCTATTAAACAGTCTTTGAAAGATCTAGAACACATCTCTCTTTACACAAAAAAGATATCTTTTGGGGGCCAAAGTGTTGACCAACTTTTTGGTAAAAGGCGTCACTTCTCTTGGTCGAAGCATACTTCCTGATATTATCTCAGATCTGTACCTGCAAGGTCGACTTTCATCCTGGGTCATTCGATTATAATTCAACCTAAGTTGGCCTCATAGCTAGTAAAGTTCTCCCTCTCAAAATCGACATTCTTCCAAAGACAAAACCAAACCGATCGATCGGCTCATCGATCGATCGAGTTGTTCCTGAAGAATCGTATCAAGTCTAGAACATCAGATCAAGAATACCTAATTGAAATTATTTACTACAAAACGAAGTCCTACTCCCAAGGCTACAAAACCGGTCAGCTTTATCTCACACTACTTTTTATGCGCCAAGTTCCAAGTTCCACATATGCCACGATCTCTGAGAAGAATTGTTCATCAGCAGTAGACTGGGTCCCTTAGCCTACAACTACTTTACGGGATCGAGTTACATGTGCCCAAGCCTGAAAAAAGATATGTGTCATACTGCATACCAAATCGACCCACCTCCTCGCCTATAAATACAACCATTTACAGAAATGGAAGGGCATCTTGAATCCGCAACTCGAAATCTTTTATTTGGCATCCTAGAAATAGCATGCTGGATATTCTAAGTACAACACAAGGATTTTGTGTAAAGATCTCTTCTTTCTCTACGTTTTTCCACTAAAAATCAACTGTAACTTGTAATCGATAGTATAAACAAAGATTATAAAGTGGATGTGAGCTTGGATAAAGTCGAACCACTATAAAATATTGTGTCTTCTGTGTTTATTTACCTTTTCCCCACATTTTGTGAATATTATCGTGTGTGTTTAACACATGTTGGGGTTGATTGTCATTAGACCAACTTTTGACGTCAACAAAATATGAATAAAATAATATTTTAGTTCACCTATAAATAATCCTTAAATCTAAACCCAAGTTCCACTTCCTCTTCTCTCTTTTCTTCTATCTGCTGAATTTGAGCTGCCACAAACAAAAAGGGGAAAAGGGAATAAACGCGAAGTTCAAAATTGTAGAACAAGTGGAATAAAATTGTAGATATTGGAAAACAAGTTTCTTGGATCTTGTATAGCCTAAATCTTCATGTCTATTGCTTTCGTGCTGAGTTTTGTGATGTTTTGGGGACTGTGACTTATTTACAGTGTTTGATATAAGACTAGGGTTGGATTTGTATGAAAATGGAGGCAATGACTTGTAAACTGGATCATGGATTTGAGTTAATGGAGGAAAGCGGCATCTGTGATGATGTTTTGATGGAGATAGAAACATAATAGTGTCGCACAAAATACTATGCATATTGAAATATTTGGAGTCGCATTTTGCTGGTGGGGATCTGGTTTGAAGTTTTTATGGGGGGAGGTGGAGTTCGAGAAGATGGGTTCAATGTTGAAGTCGGATTTGAGTATCATGGAAAATAGAGGAGTTAGTGATGAGACAAGATCGACCATGATGGTTTTTTTTTTTCCAGGTCGGGAGGGGGAGGGGGAGGAGATATCGGAAGGAAGAAGATTGGTGTGGGTAATTAAGGCTTAAAATATGATTAGTGTTTAATTATTTTGTTTTACAATCGAAATCTTACAAATTGCAACTCATTCAGTTTTGGTATGATTCGAACGCAGCCTGTCACGTTACGACCATAGCATCGAGAACTACATTTTGGAACTAGATTGGTTGTATTCTAAGCTGGATGGGTTTTTGTCTAATTTCAAACGTTTGATTGAAATTAGATAAAATGATGCAACAACGTCGTTTGGAATGAATGATGAATTAACTATCATATTTTCTCAAAATAAAAATAGTCATTGTTGGTTGTACCCATTTTATTATATATTTGGATGATCATATGATTTATTGCTTAATTTGTAAGTTATGGTTATATATTCCCATCTGTGAATGGATGTCCTTTGACATTACCTGTTTTAAGCGGAAGATTCACCTTAAATGAAGTAGATTATATTATCTAATTTATATGCATATATAAACTGATATATGAGTTGTAATGCAAGGTTAGGTTAGAGGGTTCCAACAGGATTTCTCAAGGTTTTGAATGTTACTTGCATTCATATTTTACACATGTGTACTATGTAATATAAGCAACATTAAATTATGATTTGGATGATAATTGTTGAATTAAATTCAACACTGATGTGTTATTAATCAGTAAGTAGTATTGGTTAAATAATTGGTAGCAAATAGCCTAAAATCCATGTTTTTAAGACGTTGATTCGCTGTTATGCGAATTGACTAAGTTGAAGTTATAAAAATTATTTTTATAACAAAAGAAAGGTTTTAAATTTTATTTTAAATAATTTATATAAATTAAAGGTTTTATAAATGAATCAACAATATGATTGGGTTTTATAAAGAAATTATAGAATGTTTTATGTACCAAAATTCCTGTTTTATAAATAAGTTTTATAATTGAAGATTTTGGATGTTGAAACTTAATCATGTTTTATAAATATGCTTTATAAAGTATAAAAGGGGATTTTAGAAATTGTTTGGGTAAGTTAATAAATGGTTTTTTTAACTTGTAAAATGATGCAGAAATGATGTTGGTTTTTAGAATTGAAATTTATGAATAGTTAAATTTTCATAAAAAGCCTATAAATGATTTAATTTGATTTCAAGCTAAGTTTTAAGTGATTTGTTTTAAAATCAAACCAAGGTTGATAAAATTTGAATTTTATACAGAAATGGAAATCAAATTTTGTAATAACATTTTAAATGAATTTTATAAGGTTTTTTATAATGAATTCAAATTTTTTAAACAAGGTTTATAAAAGAGATTCAAAGCTAATATGATGGTTTTAAATGAGGATTTACTTAATATTTAAATTAAGTAAAAATAATTGTATGTGAATGAGAATTCAAATGCAAGAAGAGATTTTAAAAACCCTATTTAAATTGAATAGTAAATGGAACTTATTATGTCATTTACTGAATATCAGGTTTTGTGCTAATAAATTTCTATTTATTTTTAGGATAAGGATGTTGTCGAGTCAAGGTCTGAGCGGTAAATAAACTACCCCAATTTAAACGACTTCATCGTTATCCAAGAGATGATACTAGTTTGAAAACAAAGTGGATGAGGGAAATTAAATTATTATTTCTATAAGTGATGTTATAAGCTTAATTTGCAAGGTTTAGAAGTTACGTAAAACTGTTTTATATTGAACAATGCATCACATAACATTGTTTGGCCAAGTATAATTTGTGACTATATTTGTATCATTTGGTCAAGTATATAACATTATTTTCTAAGTAGTGAAAATATTCTCGTTTGTGAACACATTATTCCAAAGAAATAAGCGTATGACTATGGTTTTCAAAGTAATGAAAATAAGAGATTTGTGAATGTTTTTATTTCATTGAAATAAATATATTAAATCGATTTTTAAAAATTGATAACATGATTTTTAAGTGTGATTTAATTAAATAGCCTTATGCCGTTGATATACTTGACTGAACAACTATAGATTGATAGTTAAAGAATAGTCTATCAACAAATTCCCTTTTAACATATAACATATTGGATTGAGGAACCAGGATTGGGATGGAATCCAAACCCATTTCGAAATGGCTTTGCATTCAACTTGAAATTGCAGGTATGCTTTTGCAAAGACAAAGTATTAAGAGTGCAAGTGTTACCTGAAACTAATCCTATGGATGTAGAATAGGTAATGCCTTCAGTTTGTCCTATTTCTGGACAACTTGTATGAATAGATGTCTAACATTGCATTTCTTAGATTACGTACATTGGTTTTTACAAACGTACATCTAATGGTGGAAAAGAAAGCAATTTCTCTTAGCGTAACACCCATCTTTGAGACGTATGAGCTCGGTGGTTGTATTTTTGTGGATGTCAATCAATGATCGATGGAATGGCAATGTGACATCCAAAGATAGGATGTTCTAGGTATGAAAGGTGAAAACGTAGCCTCTTTCCTCATCACTTGGTAAATGAATAATGCAGGGGAAATCCGCATGGTTATGTGGGGTACGCTGATTAGTATATGATTATCCCATATCTAATGTCCATCTCTTTGTATGTTTCGAGGCCTAATGATTTTTTATCAACCGAGGGGATCATATTCGGCAATATCCAGTAAGGGTTGTTGTTAGTCCTGAATAGCTGAGGTGCAACGTGTTGTAGCCTCTCGCACATTTGATCTAGAGGTGTACGGATTCGATGGGTAGATCTTTACCCTTTCATAGTTGGTATTTGTTCTCCAATATGAACTTTCAGTCTTGATTGTATACCTATTAAATTGGAAAGTAAGATGTAAGCATTCCAACTATTTTAAAATATTTACTTGTGGATTTTAGACATTATTAGAATACCATTATATTTATAATAAAAGTGTTTTGATTATCATAAGGGAAAAACACGTGTCATGTTTATGTATGGTCGTATCTTATGGGAGTTCCATTCTTATAAAGGATTTCTAAAATTAAGCATGTTGTTTGTGACACGAGTTTTCTTATTACAAGTATTCCAGATTGATCCTGGTGTTTTGCTTTCCCTCAAATATGCTCGGGTTAGACAAAGTAATTTTTCTAGATTTTCTTGGAGCTGGAGTCAAGATGTACTCTCGCATCTCTTATATTAACTTATTTCCGTTGTGTCATGATATTTTGCGGTATTTCGTTGTGCTGGATATGTTGTATTTATCATCCATTGTACAGACATATTTTTATGACTATATAGGTTGATTTTTTGTGTGTTTTGATGATTTATTCATGTATACATACAGTTTGTCTCTTGTGTAAAGAGTATTGGTATGTTATATTTTATTCATTCCACTGTGAGATTCTGATTTTTTCCAATTCTGATGTGCTTTTTTTCATTTTCCTGTTTTATTCAAACCTTTTTTCTTTCCACTTTCTCACCCTTTAACTTCTTTATTCTAACTAATGAGCTTTCAGTACTTGCGTTTAGGTATATGAATACAGATGATGTATTAGTGTCAAAATTCGAGTGTCTAATTTCGATAAGTCGTTGCACATATGTTGATGTATGTTAAAGAAAAGTTAGCATGTTGAAGTGGTTAGTTTGTAACATCAAGATCCTTCAAATTGTTGAACTTGTCTCCTAATTTCTTTTTCTTGAAATGCTTTATAAAATTTTCAAAACCCTTATTTTTTCTTCAAACCCATACTTTGTTTTTAGAATCTTATAAAGTTATATTAAGTGTTTAGTACATAAAAGCTAAGAAATATTAAGGCCATTTGAATTAAAAATCAAGTTTTCAAATTATGTGCCATATAGGATAGTAGCTATAAACACAATTTATGAAAAATCCAGCTATTTTTGAAATTTAAAAAAAAAATTTATACAAAAATATTTTAGAAAACGTTTTCAAATTTAGTTAGGCACTTTGAAATTGATTATTATTTATTTAACGACTATTTTGTAATGATCTGCCCGTCTACATCCCATGTATTCGTAGACCTATAATTTAGTTATCTGAAAGACAAGTCAATAAATACAAGAAGATGAGATGACATAATATAATATCACAAAATGTGTGAGTAACATATAACAAGAATAAGACTTTACACGAACAAAGAACTTTTATGTAAAAATACACACCAAAGTACAATGCAAACCTATTATCAAACATAGACATATATAATAGTCTTTCCTTACAAATGTTGAAAACTATACCCAAACACAACAATGGAAGATAAAGAAAATACAAAAGTACATTCTGGGCCTATGGCTCCTTTCTTGGGCTCCAAAACATCTCAAGCTAACGTGACCAATATGCTTGGTCTGATCGAAGCAATATCACAAAATAACGTCCAGGCCAGTATGAAAATCCCACATGTGAAAACTCAAATCACAAAATACTTGAGTTTTTTATACCTTAAAAAACATTTTTAAATTAAATGTATCTCTTAAGATCGTAATGTACATAAAAATGAATGATTTTTTACCTTACAATAATCAAATCATTCTCTATAGTAAATCTAGTGATTCTATAAATAATGTCTAAAATAAAAGTACTTTTTATAACTGAAATGCTTGTATATCACGTTTCGATATAGTTAGGCACAACAAAGCATGTGTGTTTCTTATTGGAGTCTGGAATCTATCAGATGACAAGTTAAAGGGTTACCTTTTGAATGATGCACTCCTAAAAAAAATATCTGCGGACCACAAGAATGTCTTCCTCCCCGATTACATGGGACCAACCCATTTCTTACTAAATAGTACTGAATATTTCACCACAGTTGTGATCGAAAATCTTACCGAAGCATACATAATAAGGTTAGTATCGAATCCAAAATAGGTATTATCATTCACCACCATGGTTGTGATCAGATACCTTACCGAAGAATACATAGAAAGGTGAATATCAATTCTAGACTTGGTGGTGATAATACTGGGAGCAAACTCACATAGTCATACTACCTTTTACTCCACTTCAATCATTTCCGATTGATGAGACTTGAGGCTACCAATTACCTTACTTAGGCTTATTTCCTTAGTATCTTACGTTGCCTTCCAATGACAATGTGTTGATAGTATTCATTAATACGGTTCATTCTAGTTTTGAATGAATGAAAGTCACTGCTCCTATAACATTTATGTTGGAATCACTCATATTAGTAGCGAATGGCCTTAGCACCACAAAAGCTCGTCTTTCAATTCTAACATCTTCAAGTTGTCTTCCATGTTCGAATGCGTAAGCTAATTTGAAATGGTTTTAAATATAGATCTAACCTCCGTCTCTTCAAAAACAACCTACAATAATTTCTGGTAAACCAATTGTGCTTAAGTTGTTTCTTTCAAAAATAGTTAGACAGTAGATAAAATCGGATGTAACACCTCGCATCCCTTAATATTCCTCAAAGTATGGATATTCTAAGGAATATAGAGCGATGTAGGTATAATGTAATAACCCCGATTTTTATTATAATGATATTTAAATTTATTTAAATATAAATGTGATTATTTTAAAAGTTAAATAACTTTTTAAAATCTACGAGTTATTTAATATAACATAATGTTAAAAACAGTAATTTGAATATTGATATTACTCGTATACGTGAATCTAGAATTTAATATGAAATTAAATTGATTTGATAGCTGATGTAAAATTCTAATTAAATCTGAACGATGGTAATAATTTATTATTGAAGAATAGGAGTGTTTGGAAATCATTTGGTATTTACTCAATTTTAATAAAACAAGAAAATAGTGTTTTTGCAAACAACCTTGGAATTAGACGAAACTAGTTTCATCGAGTCCTGAATATTGAAATGTAGCAGAGTGTTGAATTTCATGGCGATTGGAGCTTCGGTTTGGTTGTGTGAGGTTAAAATGCTCGACAACATTATAAGTGAATATAAAAATCAAAATATCTAAAATTTTACTTCTATAAATACATCTCTTATCTCCTTAAACCTAAACTCACTCTTTATTTCGTTCATCTCCTCTAACTTTTAATAGTCGCTTCCTCTTTAATCTTCAATCAACAAAACCAAAATCAATACTCAATGAAATCTCTCTATTTTAGATCTGTCAAACTAACACGCTTAAGAGGTTCATGTTGGTATGCATAGAAATTTGTGCGATGTTATTTTGGGTTACCCGATATTTTCACAGCAAGACTCTTTGTATATAACAATTATATGATTTTTGTTTGATGATAACAAACACACACACACACACACACATATATATATATATATATATATATATATTATAAATGTGTTTGTAATCGTACTACTCTACTACATCATAGACAAAATTAAATATTTATATTTAAATAGACTGCTACTACTGCATATGAATTTAAATATTGAAATAGTATTTTACTTATATATAATATTATACTTCAACGTTTCAATAGTACAATCTTATAACTCCACTATTTGTACATCTCACTGTAATACAATGTTGACGTCAAAAATCAGTCTAATGACATTCAACCCCCAAAGTGTGTTAACCACACATGATTATAATTACAAAGTGTGAGGAAAAGTAAATGAACACAAGAGGCATTTTTTTATAGTGGTATGGCTTCAACAAAGCCTATGTCCACTTTATAATCTTTGTTTATACCGTCAATTACAGGTTACAGTTGTTTTTTATTGAAAGAAAGTAGAGAAAGAAATGCTTTATACACAAAATACTTGTGTTGTATTCAGAATATACGACATGCTATTTATGGAGTGCCCAAGATTTTTCAGATCCTTTCATATTTCCTTTCTATTTATGGTAAAGATGTATTTATATGCGAGAACGGGGGCCGAGATGAATGCAACGTGGCGTACACTTTCTTTGGGGTTGGCCACGTGTAACTCGATCCTATAAAATAGTTTTAGGCAGACGGACCCGATCTTCTGTTGATGAATAATTCTCCTCGAAAGTTGTGGCATACGTGGAGCTTAAATTCTAGTGCATGAAAAGTAGTGTAGGTCAAAGCTAACCGGTTATATCGCCTCGGGAGTAGGACTTCATCTTGTAGTGCATAATTTGGCCTGATATCTCCGATCCGACATTCTAGGCTTGACCCGATCATTTAGAGATGATTCGATCGATCAGTTAGTTTTCGACTTTAGAAGTGAATGCCAATTATGGAGGAGGATATCTTGGTCAGCAAAGAGTTTGGTTCAGATTGAACCATAATCGATCGATCCGTAATAAAAGTCGGCCAATCCGAACTGATCTATTAGCTGACCATGATATCTTCCTCCAGAATTGGCATTCACTTCTGAAGTCAAAAACTAACCGATCGATCGAATCATCCTTGAACGATCGGGTCAATCCTTGAATGTCGGATCAAAGATATCAGGCCAAATTATGCGCTACAAGACGAAGTCCTACTCCCGGGGCTACAGAACCGGTCAGCATTGACCTGCACTACTTTGCATGCACCAGAATTTAAGACCCCATATGCCACAACTTTCAAGGAGAACTATTCATCGGATGTAAACCGAGTCCCTCCTCCTACAACTACTTTATAGGATCAAGTTACACGTGGCTGACCCCGAAGAAAACGCACGCCACATTGCATTCAACTCGACCCACCTTCTCGCCTATAAATACATCTTTACCAGAAATAGAAAGGCAATCTGAAAGGATCTGAAAAATCCTGGGCATTCCAAAAATAGCATGCCGTAATCTCTGAATACAACACAAGAATTTTGTGTATAAACCACTTATTTCTCTACTTTCTTTCAATCAGAAACAACTATAACCTGTAATCGACAGTATAAATAGAGATTATAAAGTGAGCGTAGGCTTGGTTGAAGTCGAACCACAATAAAAATATTGTATCTCTTATGTTCATTTACTTTTTCTCGCACTCTGTAATTATAATCATGTGTGGTTAACACACTTTGGGGGTTGATTGTCATTAGACCAACTTTTGATGTCAACATACAATTTTCAATTTCATTTGTAACATTACTCCTCACTACAACACACAAATACATTCACTCATATACAAGCACTGTTACATCCTCTGACATACTCCCTGACATATTTATCTTCTGTCTAACCGGTGTCTCTTCAATCTGTCTTCATGGCCAGTCCAATAACCTACTTACCTGTCATAGAAACACACATAGTAAACTGGAACAAAAATATTTTTAAATTATAGAAGATATAATTTTATTTTTAAAATTTATTTGCCTTACAATTTTGGTGTGTTTCTCATCATATTTCATGACTTGGTCTGATGTGCATATCCATCCATTTGTGTATAGTTAGCTTGTGATATTCACAATGATTCACAGTAAATACCACAAGGTAGACAGTGTCTCTAGTGCTCTCACACACACAAACACAAACACACACACACATATATATATATATGCACATACATAATACATGTATACATATATATTATGTGCAGGTGCAATATGGTCAAATATCAGTGAATGGGCATGAACCAAGAAATTCGGTGCAAGTGTTGATACAAACACATATATACATACACATCTGTGTGTGTGTGTGTGTATATGCATGTATACAATATATGACAATAATCATGCACAAGGCATAGAACATGTCAGCCTAGAAATGAAGAAGTGTGTACACATCAAATATACAGCATGGCCGAGCAAGCATTCGATACAACAACTGCGTACATGGACAAGCACATATTTAAGTTTCAAGAAAATATACACAAATCTGGGTGTGCTTGTAATTATTCATGCATGGATATCAACATGGAGAAGCAGAGTTTCTACAAGACAAAAGCCCAAGAAGTGTGTGTACAAACAACATGGCAAATTAACACTTTCAAGTGAAGTAGTGCAGACCAGCTCAAGTGTACAGGACATAATAGATACGCAACAGTGGCTAACATGTTGAGTACAAAAGTGCACAAATATATGCAGGAATACAAAACTCAGGTGAACAGGTTAACTGGCCAAAGTTTTATTTTCATACAGAATGACAAGGCAAGGGATAAGGAATGGATGCTAAACCAAGTTCAAGAGGCAATGCACACAACTGGCTTAAGCATACTGAAATAAGTAAATGGTCAATGTGCATGAACAAACACAATTCATGGTTCAGGTAGATATAAGCATACACAACCATTCACGGTTCACGTATATACATTCATGGTTCCGTACAAGCACTCATGGTTCAGATCAACATGAGCACAAATGCAATGCCAAGTGTCATTTTCTAATTCAAGTTGTGATTAACAAAATGGGCAAGTGTAGCAAGTTTAGAATTTCAACGTGCAAAAATTCATGTGCATACACAAAACTGGAACATGGAAAATTTAATCTCAAGCAATCAAACACTCAAAGCAACCATACACAACAGTGATCAATGAAGTATCACTCAAAGTAATAGAAGTGGCATGTGTTTCAATCTGCACGAACTATGTTAAAGGAAATTCATTCATATATTTCCAGAAAATAGCAGGAGCAAATCAAAGGTTCTTATAATTTCCAGTTTCAAATGTACATATATGGACCAAGGAAAATTAATTCGATTGTTTTCAGGCACGCCACAAATTCCAGAATTCAACAGTGAAGAATTTTTGGCAAGTGAATAATCATGCAATTTTTAATTATTTCCAGTATTTTGAATGTGGTGAAAATTTGGCAAACAATTTTGGGCAAGTATCAATTCAAGATTATTTGGCAAGAACTAATTAGGCAAGAAAACAATTTTATTTGTTTCCAAAAATTTGAACAATCTTGAATCAAAAAAAATTATAATAATTGAACAATCAATAGAGGATTCAGAGCCAAACGTATCAAGCATAATTTTTGGAGATTGGAAATTCACATTGGATTTTTTTTAAGCAAATCATAGTGACATTTTTAGGTAAGAAATCAAGTCGAATGTTTTATGAAATCAACCAATCAATGTGGCAAGATTCATCATTTTGTTTTCTGAAATTCTATCAATGATTCACGACAGTTAATCAAGCAATCACGCAAGAGAAACTCACGCATAATCAAACCAAGTCACGTTGGTGAAAACAGAGAATGGGTCAAGGGTTTTTATATCCTATATAAATCACTCAATCCATCACAGGCTTTTCATAGAAAACCAAAGCAACTATTATTGAGAAAACAGAGTAAAACAATTCAAAGAACTCAAAGTTTTTTTATCGTAAATTCCAAGTCACTCGATAAAGATCATCACGAAATTGATCAACCAAGAGAAACATGAAATCTGAAGCTTTCAGGAATTTTTTTCAGCAATTCGAAGTCAAGATTTGGGGGAAGCAAAGCCCTAATTTTATTTGGGTCGGTAGATTTTTTCAAGGATAAAAGAAATAAGGGGCTGGCCATTTTATTTTATAAAGGGGAGGGATTTGTTTTTTATTTATTTTATATTGTATTTCCCTTTTTAAATCGTCCATTGTTTTTCTTGTTTTCCAGCTATAGGATTGTAGCTAAGGTTTACGAATTACGGGTTTGTAGTTTGGGGAAAATCTGATCTTGGGTTAAAGATCAGTGCAAGGTTTTGAGCATAGGATTAGAACAGTTGGGAGCGGGTATCACGAGTTTACGGGGAATTTTTAGCATAGAGATTGTTTTAATACCTAGTAGAAACCTTGAAGAATGGAGCAGTAGGAAGGGTTTGCCGATGGTGGGTAGAATCTGTGTTATTTATTTTCTGCATTTATTTTCTCTACTGCAACTGTGCTGTGATAATTTTAATATCGCGTAAAACTCCAATAAACCCTATTCATCCCCCTCTAGGGTCAATCTAGATCCAATAAGTGGTATCAGAGCAGGTATTTCATTAACTCTTGAGTCATGGTTTCTAGTCATCAATCCATCAATAGTCCGTCCAGTCATATTCCAACTATTTTTCATGGTTCAGATTTTATAAATTGGAAATTAGAAATGGAACCCTATTTAAAATCTGTTAATATTAAATGTTGCGATATTATTATAAATGGATATGATATGGTAGATAGGATTGATATTAGGTTTAATTCTCGTGCTACTAATATTTTATATTCTTATATTGACGATGTCCAATATAGCCTTATCTTCCATTGTTTAACTGCGTAGGAAATCTGGAATACTCTCAATACGAAGTATGGACGAAAAAGGCGGCAAATGCTCAAAACCTCAGAAGATCAACTCAAATTTAGAAAAATGCCTCAAAGGAGAAACTGACGATGATTGCTTAACATGAGTTTTTTCTTTTGAAGATTTAGTTTATATGTGTACTAATTTAACTAAATTTGTTGATAAATTCCAATGAAAAAACAAATCTTTGAAATCCAAAAATCCTAAGTTGACTAGCAAAATTAATGAATTGGAATCACATCTTGAATACTCTAAAAAATCTTCAAATTCAAATTGCAATAATTGTTTGAAATTCAAAACTGATCCCGTTCATCTCAATAAAAATATTCAAAAACTTGAAAAATAAAATTCTAACTTTAAAATATAATGATATTGAGCTATAAAGTACAAATAATTTTTTGCAAAAGGAATTTGAAAATTTTAAGACAGCTGAAAATTCCAAACATGATTTTACTGAAAAACAAAACTTGCTGAAAATAGAATTGATTTTGAATGATCTTGAAAAAGAGATTGAAAAAAATCAAAATTTCTAAAAAAATTCGAGATTGAAAAACAAATTCAATTCAAATATGAAATTTCTGAGTCCAAGGCCAAAACTAAATTGCTTGAAAGCAAAAAATTTGTTTTGAAACAAATAGATGCTGAAAGGAAGATCATTATTAATCGTTATTCATATTTAATGAAAGAAAACAATGATCTTAAATTTAAAATTCAACGATTTCAATCAACTTTGAATAAATTTTCTAATAGAGAAAAATCGTTGAATATGTTGTTACAAAACCAAATTTCTGTTGGAAATAAAAGTGGTCGTGGCTTTGGAAAACTTGATAGATTTGCTTAAAAACTGAATTCTAATGATTTTAAAAATTCTTCAAATATCTTTAGAAAATATTGTTTTGAAAATTTGAACTTTGATAATTCAAAGGATTCTTAAATCAAAAACATGATGTGAATTTGTTGTAATAAAATCCAGTTAAATGAGTTTGGACCCCAAAAGGAATTAAAATAAGCTTGGTTAAATCTAAACATATTTGGGTCCCTAAAGGCACTTTGGTAATTCTGATGGATTGTTGTACAAACAAGTTTGGGTAGACCACTCGATCCTGAAAATTCTTAGGTACTAGAGGAGGCTGGGGAACCACTTTGCAAAAGAGAAAATGTTTTCAAGTTATTCCACATCTTTGATCTATTTAGGGTTCCTTAACCAAGTTTGTTGAGTTAGAGATTCATTGGCTCATATTGAAATTAGGTATGATCTCTAAACTCATACGTTTTTTGTTTTCTTTTATTCTCTATTTATTTTCTTCTTTTTGTTCCTCCTTCTACCCCTTCTATTTTTTTATTGTGCCTATTTTCTTTGTCATTGCCACATTTTTTTCTTGAGCTTTGATCTTCTGGAAATTTGCTTCATTTCTATAAAACTCTCATGTTTTAATAATTTCTAGATCTTGAATTCAAAATTGTAAATTTCTACAATTATTTTGAAGTTTATTTTTTTTGAATTCCTAACCGTGTTGAATCATTCTTATTATATCTTGAACTGTTGATTTAAATTCTAAATATTTTGAAGATCTGAAAAATTAATGAAATTTCACACACCTTTGCTATTTTGAGTTTCTTCTAATTTATTTTGGAAAGACTTAAAAATTATATTCATTACAACATACTACTATTTTTCAGTTGTGATAATTTCATTGGTTTTTTGGATTGACTTGGATATTTCTGAATTGAAAAACATTTGGCTTGAATCATTGTGTTGCATCTTGAAATTCAGGTTTTATTCTAGATCATTTGACGTAGACATTTATTTATTTGAAATCATTTGAAAATTTTGATATCTTGAATCCCACACACCTCTTGAATTTAAATTAATAATCTTGTGTGATAGATTCATTGTATCATTAAATTAACACATCTATGCAAGTGATTTCAAATAAACTGCTTGAATCTTGAATCATGAATTATCTCTCAAGTATGATGTAAATATTCTGAAAATTTCTCTTGTGCATCTCTAATTTGACATTGATTTTGCTGCTCTGATAAAAGAAACTGATTTGTTTGATTTGCTTGCTTGGGCTTGGTGATTTATTCTGAAAATTATATGTATATTTTTTTCATTGACTTCTATGATCAACTAGGAGACCCAAGTGTTTTATCAGTTTAGAAGCTTTGAAACTTCTTCACATTCAACTATTTGATTTTATTAACTGATTCTCATCTTGTATAGATCTTTCTAAAACCCTCTTGTAGTCGATTTTTTTTTTCAAATTTAAAATCATTTATTGATTATTTATTCAGAAGTTGAAATAAATAACCAAATTGAACTATATTTAGAATTCATCAAAATTATTATCATAATTTTTGAAATTGTGATGAGTTGTGACTACAATATACTTCACAGCAAGAGGAAATATTATTTAAATTTTCACGATGATTGAACATTTGTTATAATATCTTTGAATTGACGCTTATTTCACGAACATCCTCTTTTACTATCATCCTTCTGTCATCCATCATGTATTTATATAGTAATGTGGAGAATTTGTTCTTTTAGAAATCATCTTAAATTTAAGGTTTCAGAATTTGTGATGGAAATGTGACTGTATTATTCTTTAGTAAAAGTGATATTTGAAAATTTTCAAAAATCCCAGTACAGTTGAGCATATTTCATAATGCGATTAATTTATAAATTTATTTCACAGCCATCTCTAGACCTGCCACATTTCTATCATCCATTTTGGTTTTATATTCTGAGGAGTTTTTCTATAATAAGTGTTCTAACCTCATTTAAAAATCCAAGATCTGGTAATACAGGGTTATGAGATTACTTTAATTTAAGCTGCAACTGACCTCATTTAAAAATCCAAGATCTGGTTATGCATGGTTAGCGTGCTCTTAAAATTAAAATGAAAAAAGGAATATATATATATATATATATATGAAATCCTCCTTAGTGTGTAAAAACCAGCCTATCAATCCATTTTCTATTTTGTGAAATGTGCTTATATTTTATGATATATTATGATTTCTTGATTGATAGTCTTTGGGATTTGAGTTTAATTGATTTTGTCAATGGATTTGAATTTATAATAGTAGTCCAAATCCATCTATTTTTTTAAAACTCTCTCCATTTTTATAAAACTCATCGTAAATCCATCATTCTAGAATGTGAAATTTGCTTCTAGCTCTTAGAATATTATGGTTTTTGTTTGACTGAATGCGATTTATGGTGAACATTCTCTCTCTTGAGCTGATTTTATATTTCTTGTCAATTTTTCATCACTATTTTGATTTCTATATCCTTTTAATGATAATAAAAAAGGGAGAATGGTTAATATTTTGATCGATGAATGAATATTCCATGAATATTTTAATATTGAAGTTTTATTATGGTTTTACTTCACTCATATGCACATATTTACGAGAAGTTCTGTTGTAGGGGGAGCATACATATATGGGGAGTTCTACACTTCACTTTCAAAGACATTTATGTATTCAAAATCTTATTATATGTTTGTCATCATCAAAAAGGGGAGATTGTTGTATATAACAATTATATGATTTTTGTTTGATGATAACATATATATATATACATATATATATATATATATATTATAAATGTGCTTGTAATTCTACATCTACTACATCGCAGACATAATTAAATATTTATATTTAAATAGAATACTACTGCACATGAATTTAAATATTCTAACAGTATTTTATTTAAATATAATATTTTATTTCAACATTTCAATAGTAAAATCTTACAACTCCACTATTTGTACGTCTCACTGTAATACAATTTTCAATTTCATTTGCTACATTACTCTTCACTACAACACTCAGCTACATTCACTCATATACAAACGCTGTTACATCCTCTAACACACTCACTGACACATTTATCTTTTGTCTAACCACTGCCTCTTCAATCTATTTTCATAGTCAGTCCAGTAACCTGCTTATTATCACGGAAACACATATGGTAAACTAAAAAAAATCCACCAGATATAAATTTATTTTCCCCATAATTTTGGTTTGTTTCTCATCATGACTTGGTCTATCCAACCATCTGTGTCTAGATAGCTTGTGCTATTCACAGTGATTCACAGTAAATACAAGGTAGACAGTGTCCTAGTGCTTATATATATATATATCCTCCACATACACAATACATGTATACACATACATATGTATGTATATATACACAATATTCTATGCACGGGCAATATGGTCAAATATCAGTGAATGGGCATGAACCAAGAAAATCAGTGCAAGTCGAGATACAAACACATATATACATACATATTTGTGTGTGCGTGTGTGTATATACATACATACATACATACATACATACATATATATATATATGCATGTATATAATATATGATAATAATCATGCACAAGGCATAGAACATGTCAGCCCAGAAATGAAGAAGTGTACACATCAAATACACAACGTGGCCCAGCAAGTATTCAAGACAACATCTGTGTACGTGGACAAGCACATATTTAAATTTCATGCAAATATACAAAAATCTCGGTGTTCTTGCAATTATTCATGCATGGATATCAACATGGAGAAGCAGAGTTGTTACAAGACACAATCTCGAGAAGTGTGTGTACAATCAACATGGTAAATGAACACTTTCAAGTGAAGTAGTGCGGACAAGCTCATGTGTACAGTATAGAATAGATATGCAACATTAGCTAACATGTTGAGCAAACAAGTGCACAAATACAAAACTCAGGCGAATAGGTTAACTAGCAAAAGTTTTCTTTTCATACAGAATGACAAGGAATGGATGCTAAACCAAGTTCAAGAGACAATGCACACAACTGGCTTAAGCATGGTGAAACAAGTAAATGGCCAGTGCGTATGAACAAGCACAAATTCATGGTTCAGGTAGATATAAGCATACACAAGCATTCATGGTTCAGGTATATACATTCATGGTTCAGATTAGCATGAGCACAAATGTAATGCCAAGTGTCATTTTCTAATTCAAGTCGTGATCAAAAAATGGGCAAGTGCAGCAAGTTCAGAATTTCAACATGCACAAATACATGTGCATGCACAAAACTAAAACATGGAAAAATTAATCTCAAGCAAACAAACACTCAAAGCAACCATACATAGCATTGATCAATGAATTATGGTCATGGAAATTCATGCATATGTTTCCAAAAAATAACAAGAGAAAATCAAGGAAAATCAATTCGAATGTATATGTTTCAATCTGCATGAATTATGGTCATGGAAATTCATGCATATGTTTCCAGAAAATAACAAGAGAAAATCAAGGGTTTTAATTATTTCCAGTTTTCGAATGTACATGCATGGACCAAGGAAAATCAATTCGATTGTTTCCAAACATGCCAAAAATTCCAGAATTCAACAATGAGTAACTTTTGGCAAGTGAATAATCATGCAATTTTTAATTGTTTCCCGTTTTTTGAATAGGGTTATATTTTGGCAAAAATATTTGGGCAAGTATCAATTCAAGATTTTTGGTAAAAACATATTAGGCAAGAATACAATTTTATTTGTTTCCAGAAATTCGAACAATCAACATAGCATTCAAACCTGAATGTATCAAGCACAATTTTTGGAGCATGGAAATTCATAAGGGATTTTTTTAAGCAAATCACAATGACATTTTTAGGCAAGAAATCAAGTCAAGTGTTTTTTGAAATCAACGTGGCAAGAAATCATCAATTTGTTTCTAGAAATTCTATCGGTGATTCATAGTGGTTATTCAAACAATCTAGCAGGAGAAATTCACGTCCAATCAAATCAAGTCACGTTCGTGAAATCAGAGAATGGGTTAAGGGTTTCTATAATCTATATAATCACATAATTCATCATAGGATTTTCATTAAAAACTAGAGCAACTATTCGAGAGCAAACAGAGAAAAACAATTCAGAGAACTCACAAATTTTCTATTGCAAATTCAGTCACTCGACAAAGATCATCACAAAATTGATCAACCAAGAGCAACAAGAAATCTTAAGCTTTCAGGGATTTTTCCAATAATTCAAGGCTGAGATTTGGGGGAAGAAAAGCCCAAATTTTATTTAGGTCGATCGACTTTTTCAAGGATAAAAGAAATAAGGGGCTGACCATTTCATTTTACAAAGCGGAGAGCTTTGTTTGTTTTTATCTTTTGTATTGTATTTTCTTTTGTAAATCATCCATTATTTTTTCTAGTTTTCTACAAAACTAGGGTTTCCGAGTTATTGGATTATAGCTACGGTTTATGAGTTACGGGTTTTTAATTCGGGGAAAAATCTGATCTTGGGTATAAAGATCAATGCAGGGTTTTGAGCGTAAGATTAAAACAGGTGAGAGTGGATATTGTGTGTTTATAGGGAATTTGTAAGCGTAGAGATTGTTTCAATACCAAGTAGAAACCTTGGAGAGTGGAACAGTAGGTAGGGTTTGCAAAAGCTAGGTAAAATTTGTGTTATTTATTTTCTGCATTTATTTTCTCTACTACAATTTGTGCTGTGATAATTTTAATATATCATAAAACTCTGATAAACCCTATTCACCCCCTCTAGGCTTAATCTTGATCCAACAGGACTAGGGTTGGTGATTCCTATCGATTTGGAGGAAGCTGGGTTGAGCAAGGGTAGGCATGGCGTTCTATGTGGCACAGAGGTCAGAATGTCATTGGTCGGAGGAACTCTGGTGGCCTAAGGTGAAAAACGATTATGGGAGGCCGAATGGGTGAAGGCAGCAGGTCGTGATGGTGTTAGGGGGACCGAAAGTGACGACTTCATGGTGGTCGGGTAGAGGATGAGGTGTAGAGTTTGCTGGTGGTGGTTGTGGAGTGGATAGGTCGCTGGAGTGGAGGTAAAAGGTGTCAAAACATGGGTTAGATTTTTTGTAAATAGAGGGAACATGATTTTGAAGGTTGGGGGAAGAAAAGGAGTTGTCACATGAGTGGGGATCATTTGTGTTTTATAAAATAATCAAGTTAAATTAATTTCATTTTAATCATGTTCTAACTTGTAAATCGATATCTAGTTCGTACGGAGTCAGATTGACATGCTGTAAGTTGTGTTGCATTGGTATCGAAGAATATCACGTGCATGCAATGGATTGGAATCATTCTGTGAGGTTTGGATTTCTATCTATTTTAAAATATCTGTTTGGAATTAGATAAAAACAACGTGAAATCATCGTCTGAAATGGATGGTGAGTTTAAATCACATTTTTTGATAATATTGTACCATATAATAGTATTGATTGTTATTTACATATTTGTAAGTAATTGGATGTTTACATAATTTACTTTTTAATAGTTGGTTTATGGTTAAATATACCCACCCTTGGAGCGGATGATCTTTGTCACTACCTGCGTTTTAGCAGAAGATTCATTTTATGTGAATTATATTATATTAAATTGTATTACAAATATATGTGCTGATATATGAGTTGTGATGCCGGGGGGACAAGTTGAAGGGATCCAATGGGATTCTTCAACATGATTGTTATAGTACTTATATTTATAGGATGTTATATGAATTGACTAGACGTTAAACCTGATTGTGGATCTCATTGGTTATATAACATTGTTATGTGTAGAATTTGTAATGACCCACTGTTTTCATACAGTTTAAGCCAACATTTAACTACTCATGTCAACCCATAATGCACAGAAAATGCAAATGGTTAGGAGAAAGAAGTTAGAGGATGAGAAGTGGAAAGAAAGATGAATTAGAATAGAAGAAGAATAAAACACAACATAAGAATTAGAGTAAACACGAATCTCACAGTGGAATGAATAAAATATAATATAATAATGCTCTTTACACAAAGAGAAAGCTAGTGTATATACATAAATACAACATCAAATTACATCACACAATTAACCTATATAATGCTGATGTAACAACCCGGATTTTTGGAGGCAGATTGTAATAGCTCAAAAAATTGTGACGTTTAGAAAATGAATTAAGTTAAGATTTAATGTTAAAATAAATATTTATATTTGGATTTCAAATTAGAATTTGGACTTTTGTCAAATGTTTACCAAGCTTGAGTATAAGTCTTTTCGTATGAATAGTTTGAGAGAGAAAAAAAATGATTATAATATATTTGCATTCATTTGAATTTACTTTTAAATATAAAATTCTTTTCATAAAATTTTAATATGAATGTTTGTTAAAGCAAACGTTATTAATTAATTTGAGTTGTATGAATATTTGAAATTTAACGTTAACTAAAAATAAACTTTGAGAAATATATTTTGTAATTTAATTAAGAATTGTTTTAATATAACTTGATTTTGAATGTAAAATTGGTTTGCATGGTCTAGTCGTTGATAAATTTTATAAGATGTGAATTTGTAATTTAATTTAGAAGGAAAGATGTAATTAAGGAATGATTTATTGCTCCGAACGAAGAATTGATCTTGTAAATTATAGTGTTCATCTCGTCGTATTTATTAAATTATCTTTGAATCTAAAGTTGTTTTGTTAAATTTTTATGTTAGCAACAATTTTAAAACAAATTGAAATAGTTGTTTGAATAATTGCATATAAATGATTTGGAAGTTTAACTTGAAATATTTAATTTATTTAGATTTTAATTTGGTTTTGAAAATTAATCTGAGAATTGTAATTGAAATATATTGAATACCCTATTTTGTTGTAGATACTTGGTATAAATAGATGGTATACCCTTAAAAATATATTTGTTTATTTGGTTTTACACTTTTTTACCTTTGCTGAAATGGGTTGCCATCTGTTCGTTGCATACTGAAATGGTTAAACGTGTGTCCCCTTTTTCCTTTTGTTTACAATATTAAAATTCTACCCCTCTTCTTTTCATTGAACAGTTGGTTGTTCCCTTTTCCTCACTTTATTCACTTCTACCGAGAAGTGGAAGTCATGGCAGCCTGTATTGACAGGATAAAAGTTTTCGAATACAAGGCATGTATTTTTGTATGCAAGAGAACAAAGTCATACACTATCAAATCTTATAAATTAAATATAAGGCAGACCTAAAACAAAGACATGTTGTCACATGGTGCAAAGTAGCAGCAAGTAATTTAAAGGACAAAATCATGAAGTGTTGTTCGAAATTCAACCAAACCGGCAACATAATCATGGCAACAACGACAAACAAAATAATATTGAGTGTTTAACAGCAAGTAATTAAAGGAAAAAATCATGAAGTGTTTAACAATAAGCAATATTTTTAAAATAAATTGAAATAGTTGTTTGAACAATTGCATATAAATGATTTGGAAGTTTAACTTGAAATATTTAATTTATTTAGATTTTAATTTGGTTTTGAAAACTAATGTGAGAATTGTGATTGAAATATATTGAATACCTATTTTGTTGTAAATACTTGGTATAAATAGATTGTATACCCTTAAAAATATATTTGTTTATTTGGTTTTACACTTGTTTTAACTTTGGTATAAATGATTGCCATATGTTCGTTGCATTCTGAAATGGTTAAACGCGTGCCTCAATTTTCCTTCCATTCAGAATATTAAAATTCTACCCCTCTTCTTTGCATTGAACAGTCGGTTATTCCCTTTCCCTCACTTTATTTTCTTCTGCCGACATAAAATTTACCCCTTTCTCAAATTAATGGCCCCGGAATTCCTCCATCTCCAAATCGTTCCTTTTCCATGAAATCAAATCACGCCCAAGTCGGCCTCCACCGTTCTATATCCACCGCCTCCTTTCTCGAGCGACGCAGCCGATCGAATGGCCCCATGATGGTCTCCGCCTTGCCAGTCTGCGACCACCACCGCTTGAGCTGAACCATCGCTACCCTAAATCCATCATCCCCAAACCGCCCAAGAACCGCCTTGGTTCGCAACTGTAATGACCCGGAAATCTGAACCAGTTTGAAAATTTTATTTCTGGAAATTTTGCTGAATTTTGAGTCCAAATTTAAAATTTTCCAATTTTAAATAACTCTGAAACAGTTAAAAATAGCTATTTTGCAAACGACCTCGGAATTCGACGAAACCACTTTCGTTGGACCCGGAATGTCATAATATGGCTAGGTTTCAATTTTTAGAATTTTTCGATTTAATATGTGAGCGTGGCGGGAGAAACTGTGTTTGGTCAAATACGGTTGAAATTGAACGACTTGAAAATAGCCATTTTTCGAACGGTCTCAGAATTCGACGAAATTGACTTTGTTAGAACCGTATCGACATCACAATGCCAAAAATAATTTTTCTGGATTTTTCTGAGTTCGTATGTGGCCGCAGGTAATTAAATCGTATGTTCGGATTTAAAATAAATGATTTATATTTGAAAATAAAAGAAAAACATACTGTAACTTCAGAATTGGACCTTGGCGATGGCGCCATCGCGTTCAGAAGACATCAAAACATTAGGTTCGACAGTCGTTGAGCGCGAATCGGAGATCGTATGTGAAAACAGTAATTTCTAGAATTAATTAATTAATTAATTAATTAAATAATAAAAATAAAACCCTAAATACTAGTATAAATACCCCTGTATACGGTACGTATACTGCTTCTTCCCCGTTCAATTTTTGGCCGCCACAACCCATTTCTTGCTCAAATTTTCAAACTCCAAATTCTCTTTCAATACACCACGAAATTCTGCAAACCCATACCCGTTTCGAAGAGAAAACCAAGGCCTTCGATCCCATACCAGTTTCACCCGTCCTCGTCCACCGTCGCGCCCGCCCCGAGACCTCGAACGGCCGCCGCTCGCACCCCCGCCGGGCCCACCTGAAGCCGTCGAGCGCCACCCCCTTCCCGGCGCGCATAGATCTCTCCTTCCCGGTCCTCGTCCAACAAACGGCACTCGAATCCGTCAACTACAGATCGAGAAATCCGGATTCAAATTTCTGAACAAAACTGAAAATTCAAAGGTAGTTTTTATTTCAGAAATTGCGACGCTTTTAAGCGTGACTGCAGCAGTTGTTAAAAGTCAGTATGTTTAAAACATTGATAACTAATGCATATGAACCCCGATTCTGAAAATTTCAGAACCGTTAGAACCGTGACGACGATTAGGATCTGCTGTGATTGATTGGAGCATTCTGAAAATTATTTGGATTTATTATTATTATCCAAACAAGGTGAGAGTTCTTTATTTAAATTTAATATTAAAATGAATTATTCAGTTCATGATGTGATTTAAATATAAGGTTCAGATCTGATTGTTTGTTCATGATGATGATTGTCCTATGTTTACATAGTCTGGATAGATCTATTTTCATATTATCATATGACATCACCTTGGTTAAATGTGAATTGTTCTAATTATCAATTCAAATAAAAAGTTGATTATTACATGTGTTAGAGTCGGATTGATCTACTTTGCCAATTCAAATAAAAAGGAATTTGATTATCACATGCGTATGCTATCACGTTGATAAATCCTGAATAGATCTAGTTATAAATTCAAAAGGAAAAAACATGATTGTCATCATTTATATGTCACCATCTATGTTAGATTGACATTTTTTGTCTAATGTTAAAATAGAAAATTTTCATCGTATGTTAGATTGACATTTTTTGTCTAATGTTAAAATAGAAAATTTTCATCATATGTTAGATTGACATTTTTTGTCTAATGTTAAAATAGAAAATTTTCATCGTATGTTAGATTGACATTTTTTGTCTAATGTTAAAATAGAAAATTTTCATCGTATGTTAGATTGACATTTTTTGTCTAATGTTAAAATAGAAAATTTTCATCGTATGTTAGATTGACATTTTTTTTGTCTAATGTTAAAATAGAAAATTTACACCGTATGTTAAATTGACATTTATTCTTAATGTTAATATTGAGAAATACACCGTATGATAATTGACATTTTTTTATGTAAATTAAAAAGAAATTTATGTCGTAGGATAGATGTACATTATTTATAATGTATATAAAAAGAAATTTATGTCGTAGGGTAGATGTACATTATTTATAATGTATATAAAAAGAAATTTATGTCGTAGGATAAATGTACATTATTTTTAATGTATATAAAATGAGAATTTTCATCATAAAATAAATTTACATTTTAGATGTAATTATACCTAGGAATGCACAAAAAAAAAAAAGGAGAGAACAAATATTTTATATGTAATTGAAATCATAATATTATAGAAAGTATAAAATGAAAATGAATTAAAGGAATGATTCATCGTCTAATCCTAAACTACATTGTCATGTAAGTAGAAAAGTAAAAGATAAGGGAAGAAGGAAGGCGTATGTAAGGGCGATGAGTTAAACGAACTATATATATATATATATATATATATATATAATTAAAATATAACGAATCGAGCGCGGTAGTTCGCGTTTTGAAAACGAACCTTTAAACGGTTATACCGGAAGATCCGACCGTCAGATCTTCCCAAAACTGAAACCGCTAGGACCGTCTTGGAAAATCTTTTCAACGATATAAGCTACGTTAAAATCCAACGGTTAGATTTTGAGAAAAGTGAAAATCAAAATTGATGGAAAACAGCGCCAGAGTCACCCTTGACCTGAAGCGTCGTTAAATAAAGGAATTAATTATATTAAATAATTAAGGCAAGGATTAATCGTTATAAAACAACATAACGACATGAAATGTGTTTTTCTCAAAATTATGAATGCGAGGTTATTTGGAAAGTCCGGGTTCATCCCATTCCAAATGATTGTACGACTTCAAGAATCTAAATATGAAGACGGCGTATGAAGACCGTAAATCTTCCCTCGAATGGACAACGATCAAGACTCTGAATTGGGTAGCTCCCGGTTCAAGAGTCGGGGTAATTGCCCAAACGTACGCGTTGGTTTCACGGGTTTGACCCTCGCTCAGACCCAGAGCATGGGTGTAAATGGGTGGTGTGTCTGACATCGTACCCCATTAAATATCATGTTGTCGATTTTCTGTTAATATATAAATGTTGGTGGTAGAGAATTCATTCTCTACTTAACACCCGTTTATATATTGACAGACGATCGATGGTACGGTATGGAGTGACGGTGTGGCATGCTAAGATAAAAAGAACCAAGGTTCCTTGTTGAAAAGCAGAACCTTGTGGTATGGTATACATGACTTCACGAGCCTCACACACCGGTTGAGTCTAAAAAGGGGAAAGGGAACGCAGGGAAAGTAGCACGTTTCTTTCTAGTTAGTAGTCATTTTACTTATGTAGATGATGAAATGAGGCGCCTCAGATAGGTCCTATAGGACCGGGGAACGTGTGCTTAGGATTTGCCAATCCTCTAAGCTGTATTTGAGGACCGGCCCTGCCATTTCCAAGGGTTAACTGCGGGTAATCCTGAGGCATTAACTAGAGTGTCTCGAATCGGTAAGGAGTCCTCCCTAGCCTGGACTCATGATGGAAACCCAAATTTCCAATACGATCCCGACGAATTTGATTGTATTACTAGTATTGGAGGCATAATATATGGTACCTATGCTTCCTAGGATTAATACATTGCTTTGAATTGTTTTAAAACATATACACCCTAATAATAGTATTAGTTTCGTATTTGGCGTATTTAGCATGTTTAACTACCATAAGGTAAAACTCTATCCTCTTGGTGTGCGTTGCATTGTGTGATGGGACCTGAGTCTTATGGTGGTTCCATTTTTCAAAAAGACATCGCGTTGTGTTACGTTTTATTTATCTGTACTGACACTGTAGTTATGCACAACAATCCATTGGTACAACCCGTTCCGCGTTAGCGGCGTGGTCTTTGGATTCGCCTGATTTTGTATGAGTTAAGTTAGTTAAGAATTCTCACACCAGTCCCACGACTGACCCATTGTTTGTTTCACCTTTTTGCAAACTTGGGTGCCCTCTCTTCCACACGGGCAACCAAGTAGACAGGTTTACTCTTTGCTTGGAGCTTTCCTTGAAACAACTTATATTTCCTCTCTTGGAATTTGCTTTGGTGAAGAGGTGATGACTTGGAGCTTCGAAGACCCTCTATCTTTTGCTTTATCGTATTTTTCCTTTTATTTCAGACATCAGACTTATTTCCATTTCATGTTATTTAATTTGGAGTTGGAACTTATGTCATTTTCTGCAAACTTGTTGTAATAACTTAGATTCTGTGACTGTGGATTTTCTATTGTTGATGACATTATATATCCGCTGCTATGATGTTGTTACTATATGGATTTCCTGAGCTATGTTGTTTCTGTGACTTGTTATACTATATTTATGTTATATTCCATATGATTTCTCCTTGCTTTCACTCCGTGGAGGTTAGGGGTTATCACAGTTGGTATCAGAGCTTTGGTTTACAAAGCGGAATATAACATATTTATAGTAACTCGTTTACGTAGAATCACATTATTCTACGGCGAACATTTCATAAGGATACATAATAGTCAGTCACTTTATCACCATCTTTTATCTATCCTTTTATCTTATCATTTCTTAAAGTCATCATTAAAGGTTGTTCTGACTCGTCCCTTGATTGTACAGAACTAACTTAAAATGAGTACCGCTGCTGCTAGAGCTGCTAGAGCCGCTAGGAGAGGGCGAAATACCACTGAAACTGAGGAGCCCACTGTCCAACAACAACCACCACCACTGCGCCACCCTTTGACTTGGACAAGGTGGAAAAGAAGTTCAAGAATCTAGGCGGAGTTCCATTCACCGGTTCCGAGACTGTGGTACAAGCTCAGGCGTGGCTGAAAAATTGCGAAAAGATATTTAGAGGACTGGGTCTAGATGATCAGAGAAAGAGATTCACTGCAGCATGGCATCTTCAAGGTGAAGCGCAAAACTGGTGGGAGGTGGTCAACATTGGAGGCGACGAAGATAATATGTCTTGGGATAGATTTAAGGAGCTTTTCAACGACAAATACATTCCGAGGCAGGAGGTAGAAAGGCTACACGATGAATTCGCCAATATGAAGCAAGGCGATAAGTCCATTTCAGAGTATGTTCGTAGATTCGAGGACCTTTCCCGTTATGCCCCTGAACTGATTCGAGATGACTTTCAGAAGAATAAGAGATTCAAAAATGGCCTTGCAAGGAAATATATTGATAGAGTCACTGCCCACATCGACCTTTCCTTTAATAAGATGGTGGAGTTCGCTTGCCGTTATGAAGAGAATGACAAGAAGGTTTCTCAGCAAGACAGAGAGAGGAGCTTAGCTAACAACAACAACAAAAGGAAGCAGCCTGAGAAAAAGACTGAAGGGAGTAGTTCGGGAGCCACTAAGAAGGGGGATAAGTCAAAGGTGCAATGTTTTAACTGCCAGCAATTTGGACATTATAGCTCGGAGTGCAAGAATCCAATGAAGGCTAGGAGTGATAGCACCAAGGACTGCTACAACTGCCATAAGAAGGGTCGCGTCAAGGCCAACTGCCCACTGTTGAAAGGAGCTCAGATTGCACATGTCTATGAGGGTGCTGGTACACCATCTTCCTCTGCACCTACTGAGGGAGGTAAGCCTGATGTTCTGGATGGTACTGTTTCTATTAAAAATATTCCGGTCACTGCTTTGTTTGATACGGGCGCATCAAGAAGTTTTTTTTTCTAGCAACACAGTTAAGAAGTTAAATTTAAAACAAAGAAGCCTTAAAGAGCCAACTAATGTTCATAATCCTGTGGGGGGTTCTATCACCCTCGATTTATACTGTAGGGTGCCTATTTCTTACTCTCGTTTCAAATTTCCCTTCGACTTGATCATTATGGATTTTTCAGAATTTGATATTATCCTTGGTCTGGATTGGCTTACAAAATATGACGCTGAAGTGCTATGCTCAGAAAGAGTAGTGAAGGCGAAACGAGGGTTAGGAAATACCGTTGCTATACCTTGCCATGGCTCAAAGCCTGATAGGAAAGCTTTTTGGTCTTCTTTGGAAGTCACGCCCATCTCTTCAGAGAATATTCGTATTGTCAAGAATTATGCGGACGTATTTGAAGAAGTAGATAGTTTGCCGCCGCGAAGGGAAATCGATTTCAGAATTGATCTTGTCCCTAATGCAAGGCCTGTAGTTCATGCTATACGAAGGATGACCCCTAAAGAAAAAGAAGAGTTGAGTACCCAAACCAAACAGCTCTTGAAAAAGGGATTAATTCGGCCTAGCTTTTCCAATTGGGGAGCAGCTGTGGTGTTTGTCCCCAAATCTGACGGCAATCTAAGGCTCTGTGTGGATTACCGCGACCTAAATAAACAGACCTTGAAGAACAAATACCCCTTGCCTCGCATAGATGATTTGATGGACAATTTAAATGGAGCCAAGGTGTTTTCGAAGATGGACCTAGCCACAGGTTTCCACCAACTCCGCATAGCCGAAGAATGCATCCCTTTGACCGCTTTCAGAGGTCCTGACTTATTCTACGAATGGTTGGTAATGCCGTTCGGTCTGTGCAATGCTCCAGCCTATTTTGTTGACTTGATGAATAGGGTCTTCAGAGAGGTCTCGAATAAATTCGTCTTAGTCTTCATTGATGATATCTTGATCTTTTCTAAAACCAAGGAGGAGCATGAGGGGCATCTAAGAGAAGTGCTAGAGATTCTGCAAAGAAATGTTCTAAAAGCAAAAATTTCAAAATGCACATTTTGGCAAGAAGAGGTAAAATTCTTGGGCCATGTTGTGTCAAAAGAAGGAATTGCTGTGGACCCAAGCAAAATTTCCGCCATTCAAGATTGGAAGCAGCCGACTACACCCACAGAAGTAAGAAGCTTCCTAGGGTTGGCTGGATATTACAGAAAGTTCGTCAAAAACTTTTCCAAGCTATCTGGCCCTTTAACACAGCTCACCAAGAAGCATACCAAGTTCATTTGGACGGCAGAATGTGAGGAGTCCTTCCAGAAGCTAAAGGAGAGTTTGATCACTGCTCCCGTGCTAACCATCATCGATCGCAACCAAGATTTAGCCGTCTATACCGATGCTTCTCAAAATGGTGGTCTTGGCGCAGTATTGATGCAAAGGGGCAAAGTTGTTGCATATGCAAGCCGTCAACTAAAGCCACATGAGAAAAATTATCGTGTCCATGACCTAGAGCTGTTGGCCATAGTCTTTGCTCTAAAAATTTGGAGGCATTATCTCTTGGGCGAAAAATTCGAATTATTCACAGACCATCAATCTTTGAAATATCTCTTCGATCAAAAGGACTTGAATTTAAGACAACTAAGGTGGCTAGAATTTCTTGCGCCATATGATCTCGACATCTTGTATACGCCGGGTAAAGCCAATGTTGTGGCAGACGCTCTCAGTAGAAAGGCTGTCATGGTCGCAAGCTTCATCGTTACCCCTTCTTTGATTGATAAAATTTCCACCCTCCAAAAGGAGGATAAGTTTATCCAAAGAATGATCAAGAGAATTCAAGAAGGTGAAAGCACGAGCTTCCAAATGGATCAAAAGGGAGTCCTTAGATTGCAGGAGAGGATCTGTGTTCCAAAAATCCCAGAGCTCATCCGAGAAGTTTTAAATGAAGGGCACAAATCAAAGCTTTCCATCCACCCAGGCGTGAACAAGATGTATCATGATCTAAAGCGCACGTTTTGGTGGAAAGATATGAAGAGGGATATATCCATTTATGTGAGTAGATGTCCTACATGCCAGCGAGTTAAAAGCGATCAACAAAAGCCAGCAGGATTGTTGCAACCATTGCCGGTACCAGAAGGGAAGTGGGACCAAGTCTCTATGGATTTTATAGATGGTTTGCCCCGTACTAGGAAAGGGAATGACAGCATTTGGGTGATCGTGGACCGTTTCACCAAGGTCGCTCATTTTATACCTGTCAAGTCCACCAGAACTGCTCAAAGTTTGGCACCAATTTATCTCAAAGAAATAGTCAGGCTATATGGGTAATAAAACTAAATCTTTCCTTTTCATCGTTTTCTAAATGAAAATTTTCATGTCTAATAAAAGAAAATCTTTCGTGTTAAACAGAGTTCCTAGCTGTATTGTTAGCGACCATGACCCTATCTTCACTAGCAAGTTTTGGGAAGCATTCCAAAATGAGTTGGGAACGAAGTTAAATCTTAGTACCGCATACCACCCTCAGACAGATGGCCAAACTGAGAGGGTGAATCGCATTCTTGAAGATTTGTTGCGGGCTTGCATACTCGATTATGGAGGTTCTTGGGAGGATCACTTGCATTTAGTTGAATTCTCATACAACAATAGTTATCAAGCAAGTTTGAAAATGTCTCCATTCGAAGCCTTATATGATAAGCCATGTAGATCACCAGCCTATTGGATTGAAAAGGGAGATCGCCTTGTTTTGGGCCCAGACATGGTCCGAGAGGCTTCAGACAAAGTTGATAAAATTAAGAAGCGATTACTGGCTGCGCAAAGCCGACAGAAAAGCTATGCAGACAAGCGTAGAAGAGACTTACAATTCTCTGTTGGGGACCATGTGTACTTGAAGGTTTCTCCACTAAGAGGTGTGATTCGGTTTGGGAAGACAGGAAAACTTGCACCAAAATTCATAGGCCCTTTCCCTATTCTTGAGAGGATTGGCACCCTAGCTTACAGAATTCAGATGCCCGACTGGTTGCCTGGAGTTCACGATGTATTTCATGTATCTCAACTTCGAAGGCATGTCCATGATCCGGATCTAATTGTGGAGGAAGCATCACAGCAGAATTTGGATATTACTCCGAGTCTAACAGTGAGAAAAGAGCTGATAAGGATTATTGGCAAGGAAACCCGAGCTCTGAGGAATAAAAGAATCAACCTAGTCAAAGTGCAGTGGAGTGGCGATCCTAGGGACTGCACTTAGGAGACTGAGGAGAGTATCAGACAAGCCTATCCCAAATGCAGAGTGGATATCTCTGATTAGATTTTGATTTGAGGTATGCTTAAAATATTTTACATTTTCTGTTGGTTCCTACTCTTCTATTTTTCCATTTTCCTTTTCGAGGACGAAAAGTTCTTAAGGAGGGGAGATTGTAATGACCGGGAAATCTGAACCAGTTTGAAAATTTTATTTCTGGAAATTTTGCTGAATTTTGAGTCCAAATTTAAAATTTTCCAATTTTAAATAACTCTGAAACAGTTAAAAATGGCCATTTTGCAAACGACCTCGGAATTCGACGAAACCACTTTCGTTGGACCCGGAATGTCATAATATGGCTAGGTTTCAATTTTTAGAATTTTTCGATTTAATATGTGAGCGTGGCGGGAGAAACTGTGTTTGGTCAAATACGGTTGAAATTGAACGACTTGAAAATAGCTATTTTTCGAACGGTCTCAGAATTCGACGAAATTGACTTTGTTAGAACCGTATCGACATCACAATGCCAAAAATAATTTTTCTGGATTTTTCTGAGTTCGTATGTGGCCGCAGGTAATTAAATCATATGTTCGGATTTAAAATAAATGATTTATATTTGAAAATAAAAGAAAAACATACTGTAACTTCAGAATTGGACCTTGGCGATAGCGCCATCGCGTTCAGAAGACATCAAAACATTAGGTTCGACAGTCGTTGAGCACGAATCGGAGATCGTATGTGAAAACAGTAATTTCTAGAATTAATTAATTAATTAATTAATTAATAAAAATAAAACCCTAAATACTAGTATAAATACCCCTGTATACGGTACGTATACTGCTTCTTCCCCGTTCAATTTTTGGCCGCCGCAACCCATTTCTTGCTCAAATTTTCAAACTCCAAATTCTCTTTCAATACACCACGAAATTCTGCAAACCCATACCCGTTTCGAAGAGAAAACCAAGGCCTTCGATCCCATACCAGTTTCACCCGTCCTCGTCCACCGTCGCGCCCGCCCCGAGACCTCGAACGGCCGCCGCTCGCACCCCCGCCGGGCCCACCTGAAGCCGTTGAGCGCCACCCCCTTCCCGGCGCGCATAGATCTCTCCTTCCCGGTCCTCGTCCAACAAACGGCACTCGAATCCGTCAACTACAGATCGAGAAATCCGGATTCAAATTTCTGAACAAAACTGAAAATTCAAAGGTAGTTTTTATTTCAGAAATTGCGACGCTTTTAAGCGTGACTGCAGCAGTTGTTAAAAGTCAGTATGTTTAAAACATTGATAACTAATGCATATGAACCCCGATTCTGAAAATTTCAGAACCGTTAGAACCGTGACGACGATTAGGATCTGCTGTGATTGATTGGAGCATTATGAAAATTATTTGGATTTATTATTATTATCCAAACAAGGTGAGAGTTCTTTATTTAAATTTAATATTAAAATGAATTATTCAGTTCATGATGTGATTTAAATATAAGGTTCAGATCTGATTGTTTGTTCATGATGATGATTGTCCTATGTTTACATAGTCTGGATAGATCTATTTTCATATTATCATATGACATCACCTTGGTTAAATGTGAATTGTTCTAATTATCAATTCAAATAAAAAGTTGATTATTACATGTGTTAGAGTCGGATTGATCTACTTTGCCAATTCAAATAAAAAGGAATTTGATTATCACATGTGTATGCTATCACGTTGATAAATCCTGAATAGATCTAGTTATAAATTCAAAAGGAAAACACATGATTGTCATCATTTATATGTCACCACCTATGTTAGATTGACATTTTTTGTCTAATGTTAAAATAGAAAATTTTCATCGTATGTTAGATTGACATTTTTTGTCTAATGTTAAAATAGAAAATTTTCATCGTATGTTAGATTGACATTTTTTGTCTAATGTTAAAATAGAAAATTTTCATCGTATGTTAGATTGACATTTTTTGTCTAATGTTAAAATAGAAAATTTTCATCGTATGTTAGATTGACATTTTTTGTTTAATGTTAAAATAGAAAATTTTCATCGTATGTTAGATTGACATTTTTTGTCTAATGTTAAAATAGAAAATTTTCATCGTATGTTAGATTGACATTTTTTTCGTCTAATGTTAAAATAGAAAATTTACACCGTATGTTAAATTGACATTTATTCTTAATGTTAATATTGAGAAATACACCGTATGATAATTGACATTTTTTTTATGTAAATTAAAAAGAAATTTATGTCGTAGGATAGATGTACATTATATATAATGTATATAAAAAGAAATTTATGTCGTAGGATAGATGTACATTATTTATAATGTATATAAAAAGAAATTTATGTCGTAGGATAGATGTACATTATTTATAATGTATATAAAAAGAAATTTATGTCGTAGGATAAATGTACATTATTTTTAATGTATATAAAATGAGAATTTTCATCATAAAATAAATTTACATTTTAGATGTAATTAAACCTAGGAATGCACAAAAAAAAAAGGAGAGAACAAATATTTTATTTGTAATTGAAATCATAATATTATAGAAAGTATAAAATGAAAATGAATTAAATGAATGATTCATCGTCTAATCCTAAACTACATTGTCATGTAAGTAGAAAAGTAAAAGATAAGGGAAGAAGGAAGGCGTATGTAAGGGCGATGAGTTAAACGAACTATTTATATATATATATATATATATATATATATTTTTATATATATATATATAATTAATTAAAATATAACGAATCGAGCGCGGTAGTTCACGTTTTGAAAACGAACCTTTAAACGGTTATACCGGAAGATCCGACCGTCAGATCTTCCTAAAACTGAAACCGCTAGGACCGTCTTGGAAAATCTTTCCAACGATATAAGCTACGTTAAAATCCAACGGTTAGATTTTGAGAAAAGTGAAAATCAAAATTGATGGAAAACAGCGCCAGAGTCACCCTTGACCTGAAGCGTAGTTAAATAAAGGAATTAATTATATTAAATAATTAAGGCAAGGATTAATCGTTATAAAACAACATAACGACATGAAATGTGTTTTTCTCAAAATTATGAATGCGAGGTTATTTGGAAAGTCCGGGTTCATCCCATTCCAAATGATTGTACGAATTCAAGAATCTAAATATGAAGACGACGTATGAAGACCGTAAATCTTCCCTCGAATGGACAACGATCAAGACTCTGAATTGGGTAGCTCCCGGTTCAAGAGTCGGGGTAATTACCCAAACGTACGCGTTGGTTTCACGGGTTTGACCCTCGCTCAGACCCAGAGCATGGGTGTAAACGGGTGGTGTGTCTGACATCGTACCCCATTAAATATCATGTTGTCGATTTTCTGTTAATATATAAATGTTGGTGGTAGAGAATTCATTCTCTACTTAACACCCGTTTATATATTGACAGACGATCGATGGTACGGTATGGAGTGACGGTGTGGCATTCTAAGATAAAAAGAACCAAGGTTCCTTGTTGAAAAGCAGAACCTTGTGGTATGGTATACATGACTTCACGAGCCTCACACACCGGTTGAGTCTAAAATGGGGGAAGGGAACGCAGGGAAAGTAGCACGTTTCTTTCTAGTTAGTAGTCATTTTACTTATGTGGATGATAAAATGAGGCGCCTCGGATAGGTCCTATAGGACCGGGGAACGTGTGCTTAGGAATTGCCAATCCTCTAAGCTGTATTTGAGGACCGGCCCTGCCATTTCCAAGGGTTAACTGCGGGTAATCCTGAGGCATTAACTAGAGTGTCTCGAATCGGTAAGGAGTCCTCCCTAGCCTGGACTCATGATGGAAACCCAAATTTCCAATACGATTCCGACGAATTTGATTGTATTACTAGTATTGGAGGCATAATATATGGTACCTATGCTTCCTAGGATTAATACATTACTTTGAATTGTTTTAAAACATATACACCTAATAATAGTATTAGTTTCGTATTTGGCGTATTTAGCATGTTTAACCACCATAAGGTAAAACTCTATCCTCTTGGTGTGCGTTGCATTGTGTGATGGGACCTGAGTCTTATGGTGGTTCCATTTTTCAAAAAGACATCGCGTTGTGTTACGTTTTATTTATCTGTACTGACACTGTAGTTATGCACAGCAATCCATTGGTACAACCCGTTCCGCGTTAGCGGCGTGGTCTTTGGATTCGCCTGATTTTGTATGAGTTAAGTTAGTTAAGAATTCTCACACCAGTCCCACGACTGACCCATTGTTTGTTTCACCTTTTTGCAAACTTGGGTGCCCTCTCTTCCACACAGGCAGCCAAGTAGACAGGTTTACTCTTTGCTTGGAGCTTTCCTTGAAACAGCTTATATTTCCTCTCTTGGAATTTGCTTTGGTGAAGAGGTGATGATTTGGAGCTTCGAAGACCCTCTATCTTTTGCTTTATCGTAATTTTCCTTTTATTTCAGACATCAGACTTATTTCCATTTCATGTTATTTAATTTGGAGTTGGAACTTATGTCATTTTCTGCAAACTTGTTGTAATAACTTAGATTCTGTGACTGTGGATTTTCTATTGTTGATGACATTATATATCCGCTGTTATGATGTTGTTACTATATGGATTTCCTGAGCTATGTTGTTTCTGTGACTTGTTATACTATATTTATGTTATATTCCATATGATTTCTCCTTGCTTTCACTCCGTGGAGGTTAGGGGTTATCACAGCAACCGCCTCTCATCATTGTAGGTAAGTTTAACTTACGATTTCACTTATCACAAGTTTGTAAATTTTGTTTTCACTAAGTATAACTGGTTGCGTCTGTGCACCACTACATGAATTTCATTTGTTAATATTACTTGTAATTTACGCATGGAATTGGAATGTAGATATACAACTGCTCAAATTTCCCTGTTTCTCATATTCTGAATAAGGATGGAAAAATACCTGTGTAGCATGCCATGGCTTGGAAATTTGGCTTTTTCAGTTTCATGCATTTTCACAAATATGCTATGTTATTGCTAGGACCAAAATATTGTTAATATGGCTTCTTGTTTGAAGTTTATCCTTGCTAAATTTGAACCTGAAACACCTGTTGTCTGATTGTATAACCAGATTTTCTATTAACCATGATTCCCTAACAATTAAACCAGTATTCCAAAAGTTTGTAATTTGCTGTAATTAGTTCACCAAAATATCCAAACTATTTGTTAAGACCAAAATGTATATATGGTTTGCTTTTGTTATCCTTGCATGCATTTAATTCAATTCATTTGCATGCATTGGTTCAGTTTGTAATATTTGCATACATTAATCCAATTTGTTATCTGCATTGGTTCATTTTGCATGCATTGGTTGAATTTGTTTTACTGACATGCATTATTGCAATTCGTTTGTTTGCATTCAGTCCATCTATTGTTGCCTTAGTATAAAAGGTATCACGCATGCATTGATTCAATTCATTTTATTTGCATGCATTAATTCATTGCATTTGTTTGCATGCATTGGTTCAATTTGTTTTACTGGCATGCATTCTTTCAATTTGTTTGTTTGCATTCAGTCCATCAATTGTCACCTTGGAATAAAAAGGATCACGCATGCATTATTCAATTCATCTTATTTGCATGTCAGCTATACCTTCCTTTATTTTGAACAAATACATGTTGCATACAGTTTTAAATCTTGCGTTTTGGGTCTGCCTACATTTAAAAATGGAACTGTAGATATGTTACCATGTTCATAAACTGGAAGCAAACCACGATACCCTTTTGCTGCTTGCGTGATTATCATACCTATTAGATGCAATATGGTCATAGTTACTTGTACCCTGTAGATACTCTCCTTAGGCATATGCATTTGTGTGTCTATACCGTCCGGTTTCATATGGACGTCATGGCAGTAATTTTTGCCTTGAATTTGTCAAAATTTCCTAGCTTCTACTTGTTGTACCATTACCTTATGTGCTTCGTCCCTGAGTTGTTTTTCTTTTGGCATGCATATATTGTTCTAAACAACCAGGTTCGTGTTAGAAATTATGGACAACATGGCCTTGGCCTCATTTTGAATGGTCTGTGTTGAATAGCACTTGCCTGTTTCAACTTCTTTTACTTTGGGCTTTTCCCCTTTTTGTTGCAAGCATCCTGTTAACGTGTGCAGTGCATGCAGTGATTAGTTGCTTTAAAACCTGGAATGATTTTCAATGTTTGGTTCAATTAGAACCAACTATACTCTTTAGTGGTCCAATTAAGATTATGTGGCATCAATGCACGTGCTGCAAACATTGCTTTTGAGCCTGTTTAATGATTTTCTATTTGGTGCCATGTTAATTCACACCTGCATACACACTCACTCACGCATGGAATAAGGTAGGTAGTGTATTTTCCATACTTTTTATTCTGGAACCATTATGTGTGTGTGTGTCTATATATATACATATGCATGCTCTGGCACTTTGCATTTTATGGTGCATGCTGCTCTCATTACAATACATAGCACCCTTAACTTTGCAAGCTGAATAGCTTGGACTATCTTGCGCCTAGCACATTTTTCCTTTAATTATGCCATCTTGAACTATTTGACTAGAGTGTTGCATCTTACTTATGTTGCTTCCGTATATGCTCTTGATATTAACGAAATAGTCTTATTTATTGTGCCAATTGCTGTAGTTTTTCCATGCATATGATTTTCCTTGGTATTGGTTGTCCCACATCTGTATGCTTCTTGCTTTGTTATGCTCCATTTCAACAGTTCATTGAAATTTGATACTCAAAATATTAAATTTGATTGGGATTAAACTAATTATGTTTATGTGTTTATCGAAGTTTACTGACTTGAAATAAGTTTAATCCTGACCCTAGTGTTTTGTGTTTTTGCATGGAACACTCAGGTCAGGCCCAAGTGTACAGATGCAAATGTTTAGCTCTTAAAGAGGAGAGGGGCAAGAAGACACATGTGCGTGTGATGCTCAACAAAAGCTGTAATTTGTTAAAAGAAATATATATATATATATATATATATATATATATATAATTTCTTTTTCCGCTGTACAAATAGTGTAAAACTCTAATAATCTGTTTATATATATATATCGTTGCAGACATTGTGGACCATAGTTCTTTGTTATATTCCATTTTTTAAAACCTTGTATGTCAATAACAACCCATCGTTTTGAACGCTTCAAGTTGATTTAATCAACGACTTGGGACGGTCAAAATAGCGGATTGTTATAGCTAATAAATACAACACACACACAACGAAAATAAATTAATATAAGAAATTACAGGAATATTTCTTGACTCTAGCTCCTCTTCTGAAGCTCCAAGCAAATCCTCTACTTGGAAAAGATACTCGGTCGAACCCGAGTATTACATACACAGAGTAGTATGGGGTTCAACAAGAAGATCTTGCAACCCGACCACACATGACCGACCACTCATTCAACTTTAGTGTATCAAATATATCATCACCATGGTTGTTGGCCTTCCAGCCGTACTTATTCCAAGGCACACAAAAAGAAAAGGACATCAATTTCTCTAGATTAGTGATGATACACCCTAATGGATATGACCATTTAGCCACGCTGCCTGCCCGATTTCAGTCATTTTCCGGTTGATGAGGCTTGAGGTCAACGATTACCTTTTCAGAATCGCACATTCAAACTTTGACTGCCACATTGTCATATCCATCCGTTCACTAATTGATTTGCACAAATATACTCTAGGGTAAAGCTAAGAGAATAAATTATCTTCCATCAAACTTGGCATATTTGTATAAATTAACATACATGATCTTAGAGAATACTCTGTCGGATATTCATACAGGTTCGTTCTGGGATTAAAGGAAACTAAAGATACCTCAGAACAAGAGGTCTACTGCTAAGAGTTTAATCCCGGTAATTAACCAGAGACATCAGCTAGTAACCCTCTCGCTCTGAAGATTTATGTCTTTAACTCATTTCAGGATTATCCTTGCAAGTTAGTTTTCAAACGCAAAGCTGATTCGAAGTAGTTTTGCGCCCAGTTCCCATCCCAATCTTTTCGAACTAACTCGTCAAAATAAAAAGTGAATATTTATTTAGTATTTAGTTCTTTAACTATTAAATTAAACAACACGGTTAAGTACATTGGCAGCACCAGTTCTTTTACTTCAAACCAATCATTAACCCATTTCATCGAATCTTATATATCTAGTTCATATATTTACTTCAACGGAACAAATATATTCCCAAATCTCACTTGTTTTTGTTACTTTGAAAACATATCCAATACTTATCCTTTCCACAATAGACGTATTTACCAAAACACATTTCTTTAAATCCTTTCCCTTAAATATATCGTTATATTTTCACCAAAATTCATTTTCATTTCCTTTACTTTGAAAATATGATTATATATTCCATAAGCCTTTTTTTATTTCCTTTAATTTGGTAGTATACCGTTTTAATAATCCTTTATAAGGTCTTCTCGCGAACTTATTTTAGTTTAATCTCAATAAAACTTCGTTTCATATTCAAATTTATTCGAATTTAAATCGAATTATTAAACTTGCTTGCATTTCCAATTTCAATCCATTTTAGATTGCCATTCTAATATCCCTTTCTATGTTCTCACTTCTGAGTTTTAGTTCCATTTTAAGTTTATAAAACAAATTATAACTCGGTTCGATAGTTGAAATAATTTACAGCTTATTTCTTTTTAAAAAATTTCTTTCCTATTCTATAAACTTCGCCAATTCGGATTGTTACACAAATTGCTTTAAAACATAATCTCGTATAAGAAGTCAAATAAAAATCTAACTTATACTAATATAAGTAAAAACTTATTTAAAATCTCCTTTAATTATAAAATGGGTCTTAAGACCACATTAAACTCCATTAGTTGAATTCTGATTACAAGATCATTGTCTTGATTATTATTAAATAAATAATAATCAATTTCAATATCCTTTAAATCAAAACAGTTTACTTCATTATTAACTATTAATAAAATATATAATTTAGCTTAAAAAATTATTAAAATAGTAATTTATTTTACTACTAAATAATATTTCACTAATCATCTTTATTCAACTCTTCCTTATCTAGGCTTGAGCAGAATAGCAGAGAAAGTACAAGTATTAGTAGCATAGCAAAAATGTGCTCCTCGTCATTAATATGTTTGCTCGCGTTAGTTGTGGTCTATCGGGAGAATCGATGACTGCATCTTTGATGCACTGCTAGTACATCATCTAAGAATTCTTAATTGGCTAGTTATCAATAGACACAGGGCTATTTACAAGGGATTACCTCGGATCTACGCCGAGGTATTTATGGTGATTCTCAAATATCATAAAACAGAATGTGATACAATGAGATAGAATGCAATAGAAACAAAGAAAAGGTACAGGTTACCTACTCCTAGTGGTCAAAGCGAGACTTGCATTAAATTCTCCATTCTTTAATAAAATTAAGAACCAATTAAATTTACCCAAGTAGGATTCGAATCTACGACCAATCGGTTAACAACCGACCGCTCTACCACTGTGCTACTGTGGAACAACGGGAGATTTGACCTCATAGAGTTCAACTTCCATTCTCAACCCATGAGTCCGAAGCTTCCTTTGTAACTCTCAGAACTTCTTTGTAGTGGCTCCGTTCCAGAGTAGGTATATTTAATTCTGCACAAATATTTTCCACAACTACCTTTATTAAATTAATTGACCATAAATTAATTTAATGATCAACTTCAAATAAAAACAGTTGACTTAGTCAATTGTAAATCATGGTTAACTTGCTAATCACTTTTTATTAATCATTTGTTTTCAAATTAATTAATAATATAATTAATTCAAATAATTCAACTTAATTTGTTTCTTAAAACAAATTATCGACTATTAGGATAATATCTGACTTGCTTACCCATAGAACTCGTTTGTGTACAAGCATTTGTTTAAAACAAATCATTTTACAATTTCTTATCAAATTTAAATAATAAATATTTTTATTTTTTTAAATAAAACTTTTATCAAATATAAATCATATTAAATAGTTTTAAAAATTTAACTTTAGTTATATAATAAATTTTATAACTTCAGTTTAGTTAATTCACCTAACGGTAAATCAATACTTATAAAATGATGGATTTTCAGGCCATCTACTGCCAATCACTTAATCAATATCGTATATTGATTAATAACGTAAATGTTGAATTTCTAATTCAACAATCAACATTCAAAGCAAGTTTCAATATCAGCAATGTCAGACAGTTCATATATATAAACAATATGAATGCAATAATATTTAAAATAATTGAGAAATCCATTTGATTCCTCCAACCTATGCTTCCCTACATCACTATTAATATAACAATTTTTATATATGCATAAAACAGACAATTCAACCAATTCATTTAAACATGAACTTCTGCTTAATGTAGATAGTGTCGGGATTTAATCCGTTCATAGACGTAAAGGTTTTGATCATAGTCAAACCATCAATATAATCAACAGTCATTCAAACAACCAAACAGTCAATAATCATCCAAATCATTCAATACACAATCAATTGTATATCACAATTAAATATCAATTGAATAATAGATATTTAAAGCATGATATAATTTTAAAGAGTATTCCAGAAAGTGTGAGTTGATAACTCAACAGTCTTTCAATCGACGATTAAGTATTGTTTTATTTAATTTTAAACAACGTTTAAAATTGAATAAAATTCTGACTATCTGCAATAATCTCAATTCCAACTTGCAGTGAAGGTATCACTGCCGCGAGTCCAACACAACTAACGACATTAAATTCTGTCCACATATGAATCATATATAAGCATTACAAGTTATATATATATCATTAACGATTAATATAATACTTAATTAACTTAATTACTTTTTTTATAATTCGCCTACTTCGTTTTCCAGGTTTTGAACCCGAAACTCCTTCCTTTCCATAATACACTTTCTTCCTCTTCATAAACAATTCAAATCCCAGCATCTATAATCACGACCATTCCCCAAACTTTTCATTATTGTTTCCCCTTGCTTGCTCCACGATTTCACAAACGGTAAACACCACTAAGACTAGCTCGAAACAACCATGTAAACCGCGACCATGCCTAGCTCTTTGCTACAAACAGTGAACGTCGACCCTTTCCTATATCTTTATCCCTCTACAAATCATCACCCCTCAAACTGATTTCATTGTTAGCTCCCTCTTCTCAAAAACTCCGACCCCTTCCGTAACAGCCTGCATTTTATGTATCGGAAGATCGTAAAATATTCTTATTTTATTCCCTGAGAGTTGGACTATTCTCATCTTTTATTATGTTTCTTATGGAGATGTGAGACATGTCCATGATTTTTACCAATTTTGTTTGTGACCATTTTACCCCTGTCAGTCTTGTATAGGCATAACTTTTGACTCAGGTCGAATCAGAGGGTGAGAATTGCACTATTGGAAAGGAATTGATGATTGCCTTTTCGTAGATTCGTCACATTAAAGTTTTGACTCAGCGGTTGGGGAGAAATCGTTGTTTTAAGTTTTTTCAGTTGGTTGTTCAGGTTTGGAGAGCCTAATGGGCTGAATTGGGGAGGCCCATTAGTGGGCCAGTGGAATCCTATAAATAGGGGGTGAGAGTGGAGGGAAACGGTTTACTTTCTCATTCTCTCTTTTGAAGGCATTGATCTCCTTCCACCTCTAACACCTTTCCACCATTAAAAATCCAAATCTAAGGAGGGAAATCATAGATCTACACCATTGGGGGCTAGCTCTTCGACAATTGGAGCAAGGATTCATCGGATCAAGGTTTTTGGTGCGAGGTGCTTGCTGTCCGGATTCCTTTTTCAATGATTTTAGATTGTTTTGGTGAATCGATGAGTGATTTACATCTCTTACATGAATGCAATGAAGTATATGAATTTTTGTGCATGTTTCTCATCACATTGGAATGTTTTACCATAGATTTACACCATTATATGTCTATTTTCATATGCATCACCCTACGATCTAATTTAGCAAGTTTTACCCGTTAATTTCATGTCATTTCACATGTTTATGTTAATTAGATCTCTCATTTTGATCATATGTTCAATTTAATGGTTTTAGATAATATTTACATCATTTTTGAGGTCATATTCATGTTATTAGCACTGTTATGACAAGTTTATGATTGTGTTTGATGATTTTGGTTTTGTCGTTTGGCGAAGTTTTGGTCGAAATCAGAGTAGAATTGGAGAAGTGTCGGGTCGGCCATAAGTGGGTCGGGTCGGTCATAAATCTTATCTTGGAGAATAAGTCAGACGGGTCGGTCGGAATGAAGGACTGGTCGGCTTCGGGCTATGTCTGGTCGGGTCTGTCCATTCAAGATGGGTCGGGCCGGCTTAGAAGTTGAGGTGATGAAATGCCGGGTCGGGTCGGTTATGTTGTGCAACCGGATCGGGTCGGCCGTGTTGGTGAACGGATCGAGTTAGTCGTATTGGTGATCGGATCGGGTTAGTCATGTTGGTGATAGGATCGGGGTCGGTCATGTCCCAAGGAGGGGTGAGTTGGATCGCGTTGGTCGTGGGGAGCAATTGTGTTGGGTCGAGCTGAACTGATCGGGTCAGCCTATATCCTAATCGGTTATGTTTTCAACAACGCTTCTAAACGCTTTGGCTGATAGTGATGATGCCATTGTTTGTTTCCAATAGGGTCATTTTCTGAAAAAGTATGTTTTTCGGGTACGACTTATATTTAAAGAAAAGAGCTTGAAAAATATATTTTTCAGGGGCAACCCCCCGAACCCTAGTCGCAACGCAGTGATGTAATTGGCTCGGTGATGGTGTAACTTCGAGAAGAATTCAAGTGGGAATATTCGAAGTGTTGGAAGGTTTTCGTTGATCGGTATAGAACAACGAATGAAGTGACAACTCAAAGATCGTGAGTTAGTGGATAATGGTTGCTCGAGAAGGTTGCTTGATCTATGAAACATCGTCAAGGTTGGATGACTGGAGATGCGAAGGCCGAGAAGTCATCGTTGTCGTAAGTTCTAGCAGGCTCAAAGTAGGGGTACAATGAGGGCATCCGAAAGACTGGAAGGTTGCTGGTTGAGTACATTGGGTATCGTTGAAAGACCTAGTTGTCAAGGTCGGACATATAAAGTTTATGCTAGAACTGGGGTTACCATTAGCCTTTGACATGTGGCAAGGTTGGACATCATATGATTAACGATGGTTTCAAAGCAGGATGGGCGGTGATAGCCAGAGTCAGTCATGGATGATTGGTTGTTCTGCTTGTACCGTCTCGTGTAGGTTGTCTAACGTCGAAGGAGATGTTCCTAGGGTGCTTGTCTGATACTGGTTTAGGCCTTGGGACTTGTGATTAAGGGATGTTAATTTCGATTAGGATGGTTTGCATGAGATACATATACTTTCGATGTTTTGAGTGTTTTACCATGATTGAATGGGTGTTCTGGTTTCCATGGATGAATGGTTGAATTGTTTAAAGTAAATGCTATCACTGTCCGATGTGGGGAAGATAAGGTTGAGTTCTTCTCTTGTGTTGTGGGTACATTAGTATGTTTATCTATCCATTCTCACATAATTTATTATTGAAGTTTGTTAGTTGTTTTATCGCTCACTAAGACTGTTGTCTGACTCAAGGTTTTATGTCACCTCTTATTACCTTGGGCTGTTCATTCGATTGCTGGATGGGCAGACTAAGTAGCAGGTCATAGGTGATAGCTTAAGTGAGGACGGTGTTGCTATTCGGAGGCGAGCAGGAGGCTGGCGTAATATCTTTACTACTATCTAGTATTTGTTTCCGTTGTTTGCTATTTCTATGAGTATTATAGTAAGGCAAATTGTTCAAACAATACTGCTGCTATCCACATGTAAGCGAAATGCTTTCTAGTTGTCATGAAAGTTTAGTGTTTTCTGCTTCACTATCACTACCTGTTGTATATGTTCTATTATATTTTATCCTTGCGCTGTGAGTCTACGATAGGTTTCGTTTATCTACCATTCCTTGATGATCGTCCACAACTACCTGACACACCTTTCAGTGCATTATTCCCCTTGTATAGTGCGGGGGCTGTGGGCGGTTGTCACATTTGGTATCCGAGCTCTGGTCAACAATTGTGGCCAAAGTTCTAAGACGTAATTACGTATGAGAAAGTATTTGTAGATTTCAGTTGGATGCTTACTATATATATTAGCATATATAGTAGTTGCGTTTGTACTTCCTTTAGCATTTTTCTTGAAAGTGGCTAATCATTCTAGTTTGCAGATTTAGAATGAGTCGATGCTATACGATGCATTCTGCTAGGGAAGAAACTGGGCCTGGAAGGGTAATGGCAGGGCACCTAATTACCCGGCCAAGCCATGATGGAAGCATGCCTTCAAAGGAACCGCGCTCCAGTGTCAGCTACGGTTGAGGTTAGAGTTCCAGTGTCTAGAACTGTAGAATTTGCAAAGCTATGTAAAGACTTTACATCATTGGGAGGGAAACAGTTTAAGGGCACTGAACTAGTCGAAGAGGTTCAAAGGTGGATAGGTACTTATGTCCGAATCTTCAAGGACATGGGTATTGATGATGCAACAAAGAGGAAACTTGCATCAAGGCGGTTAGTGGGCAGAGCAATGGACTGATGGGACTCTGTCACACTTGAGACCCCTGAAGAGGATCTTTCATGGGAGCTATTCCAAGCTAAGTTTGAAGAAAAATTTATCTCCACCGTGTAGAAGTATGTTCTGTTTAAGAGATTCGTGGAGCTTAAACAGAATGGTCGTCCAGTTCTTGACTATATTTCTGACTTTGAGATCTTGTCGAAGTATGCTTATACATATGTGGATACTCCTTATCAAAAGAACGAGAAGTTTGTCTTGGGATTTGTGATAGACTATTGATCGTGACTAATCCAGTTGGGCGTTCATCCAGTTTGTGCATGTTGTGTCGTGGTCTAGTGTTGTCGAGTCATGGTTGCTCTTTTGTGTGTGATTGTTTGTTCTTAACTTCGCTGGGTTTGGGATCATCTTGGGCATGGATTGGCTCAAGAGGTATGCGGCAAGGGTGAATTGCGAAAAGCTAGAGATGACAATCGGGGATGTGGAATGGCGGAAGGTTTTGATTCGGGGTAACCCGAAGATGGTGTTCTTATAAGTTGTTATATTCGCTTGTGATTCCACAAGAAGACTTGTCATCTGTGCTGATCGCTAATGAGTATGAGGATGTCTTTGACGAGGTCAAAGGGTTACCGCCGCATCGTAAGATCGAGTTTAGAATCGATTTGGTCGAGGATGTTAGACCAATCGTTATGCCTCTTAGGCGGATGGAGCCTAAGGAACAACGAGAGTTAGAGATGCAGGTTCATGACCTTTTAGGAAAAGGATTCATTCGGAGAAGCGTTTCCGAATGGGGTGCATCAGTGGTGTTTACAACCAAGGAAAATGGCTCGTTAAGATTGTGTGTGGACTATCGTGAGCTGAGCAAGGTGACTAAGAAGAACAAGTATCCGTTGCCAAGGATTGATGACTTGTTCGATCATCTTTACAAAGCCAAAGTGTTTTCTCAGATGGATTTGGCAATAGGATTTCACCATTTGAGGGTGGCTAAGGATAGTGTGCCAAAGACTGCTTTTAGGACACCATCCGGTTTCTTCGAGTGGTTGGTGATGCCATTTGAGTTGACTAACGCGCTAGCGTATTTCGTGGATCTTATGAATAGGGTATTCGGAGATCAGTTGAATATGTTTGTGCTTGTGTTCGTGGATGATATTCAGGTTTACTCCAGGAATAAGGAAGAACACAAGACACACTTGAGAGTTGTGTTAGAGATCTTGCGAAAACATCAATTGAAAGCTAAGTTCTTGAAGTGTCACTTCTGGAAGGATGAAGTAAGGTTCATAGGTCATGTTGTTTCTTGAAATGGTATAGCGGTTGACCCTGCTAAGGTGGCAGCAATCCTGGACTGGGATAAACCTAAGAATGCGACAGATGTTCGGAGTTTCCTTGGGTTAGCAGGATATTACCGACAGTTTATTAATGATTTCTCCAAGATAGTTGCACCGTTGACAGTGTTAACGAAGAAGAGCCAAGTGTTCACATGGGATGCAAAGTGTGAACAAGCATTCGAAATCCTGAAGGAGAGATTGACAAGTGCTCCTGTGTTGACCATTCCAAGTGGGAATGAAGATATCGTGGTATACATTGATGCATGTGGTTCTGGGCTTGGAGCAGTGCTAATGCAAAAGGATAAGGTCGTGGCCTACGTGAGTCGACAGCTAAAGCCACATAAGAAGAATTACCCAACTCATGATTTGGAGTTGGCACCGATTGTGTTTGCTCTGGAGATGTGGAGACATTGCCTATTGGGAGTCCGATTCGAGTTGTTTACGGATCACAAGTCGTTAAAGTATCTTTTCTCCCAAAAGGATTTGAATCTTCGGCAGTAATGATGGTTAGAGTTTTTGGCATCGTATGATTTTGATATAGCCTATACTTCTGGCAAAGGTAACCCAGTTGCAGATGCGTTGAGTCGAAGACATGCAAGTTTGGGAGCGATGTTTTCATAATGGAAGAGCCTTGAGTATTTGGAAAGTTTTGATTTCAGGCAAAAGCGTGAGTTGGAACCTGAAATGTTGGCAAGCTTATCGATAATACCTACTCTCATTAAAAGGATTGGCGAGAGCCAAAAGCAAGATGCAAAGCTTGTCGAGTTTGTCCCGAAGTTGGAACCGAAAGACAAAGAATTCGAAGTCGATCGAGAAGGTTGGCTTCGAAAGCAAGGATGATTAGTTGTTCCTGATATTGCGGATTGAGAGATGAGATTCTGAGAGAATGTCATCACTCGAAGTTGACAATTCATCCCGGTGGTAATAAAATGAATCAAGATATGAAGCGAGTCTACTACTGGGAAGGGATGAAGCGAGATATTGGAAAATTCATTCCTAAGTGCATGAACTGTCAGTTGGTGAAAGTTGAACAGAAGAAGCCGAGTGGTTTGCTCCGGCCATTGGAAGTTCCTACATGGAAGTGAGAACAAGTATCGATGGATTTTATCGAAGGACTACTTAGAACTATGACATGAAATGAAGGGATTTGGGTCATTGTAGATCGCTTGACCAAAAGTGCAAGGTTCATTCCTGTCAAGTCGACTAGGACGTCATCAAAGTTGGTTGAACTTTATGTAAAAAGGATAGTTCGATTCCATGGTGTCCCAAGGAGTATAGTGAGTGACCGAGATCCATTATTCATGAGTGAATTTTGGAAAAGTTTGCAAGAAGCTTTGGGAACCGGATTGTGCTTGAGTACGACATATCATCCTCAATCGAGTTTTGGAAGATCTCCTGAGGGCTTGTGTGTTAGACTACGGAGGATCATAGGAAGACCATCTGCATCTAGTTGAGTTTTCATATAATAATAGCTACCAGTCTAGCATTGGGATGGCACCATACGAGGAGCTGTATAGGTGACCATGCAATTCCCCAGCATGTTGGTTAGAAACTGGAGATAAGTTGGTACTTGGGCCAGAAATGGAAAGAGAGACATCGGATTGTATCGAGATTGTTCGACAACGAATGAAGGCAGCCCAAGATTGTCAGAAAAGTTACGCCGATAAGCATCATAAGGACTTGGAATTCGACGTTGGCAACATGGTTTTCATGATGAGATTTGGAAGTAAAGGAAATTTAGTTCCTAGGTTCGTTGGACCATTTCCGATAGTCGAGCAAATTGGAAAGCTCGCATATAGATTGGAGTTACCTGAGAAGATGTCGAGTGTGCATGATGTGTTCCATGTGTCGTTTCTACGTAAATTCGTGCATGATTCGAATGAGGTGGTATCACCAGAGCAGTATGAAGACCTAGAAGTTGAAAAACCTTGTAAGCCGCTTCGTGTTGTGGAAAATGACATGAAACAGCTTAGGAGGAAGACGATTAAACTAGTCAAGGTACAATGGAGTGGAGATGGCGACGACTGTACATAGGAGACGGAAGAGAGTGTGGAGGCTACGGATGCATGGCTTGATGGTTGCTAGTTTGGATGATAGAATTGGCCTCTTATGGATGATAAGCATGCAGAATTGTTGTGTTTGCTTGGAATTTCGGGGGCAAAATTCTTAAAGGGGGGGGGGGGGGGGGAGGGATGCAACAGCCCACATTTTACGTATCGGAAGATCATAAAATATTTTTATTTTATACCCTGAAGGTTGGATCATTCTCATCTTTTATTATGTTGCTTATTGGGATGTGAGACATGTCCATGATTTTTACCGATTTTGTTTGTGACCATTTTTCCCCTGTCAACCTTGTACAAGGCATAACTTTTGACTTAGGTCAAATCAGAGGGTGGGACATATGCCATTGGAAAGGAATTGATGATTGCCTTTCCGTAGAGTGGTCACATTAAAGGTTTGGCTCAGCTGTTGGGGAGAAATCGCTATTTTAAGGTTTTTCGGTTGGTTGTTCAGGTTTGGAGAGCCTAATGGGCTGAATTGGGGAGGCCCATTAGTGGGCTGGTGGAATCCTATAAATAGGGGGTGAGAGTGGAGGGAAAAGGTTTACTTTCTCATTCTCTCATTTGGAGGCGTTAATCTCCTTCCTTCTCTAATATCTTTTCACCATTAGAAATCCAAATCTAAGGAGGGAAATCATAGATCTACACCATTGGAGGCTAGCTCTATGACAATTGGAGCAAGGATTCATCGGATCAAGGTGTTTGGTGCGAGGTGCTTACTGTCTGATTCCTTTTTCATTGATTTTAGATTGTTTTGGCAAATCGGTGAGTGATTTACATCTCTCACATGAATGCAATGAAGTATATGAGTGTTTGTGCATGTTTCTCATCACATTAGAATGTTTTACCATATATTTACACCATTATATGTCTATTTTCATATGCATCATCCTATGATCTAATTTAGCAAGTTTTACTCGTTAATTTCATGTCATTTCACATGTTTATGTTAGTTAGATCTCTCATTTGGATCATATGTTCAATTTAATGGTTTTAGGTGATATTTACATCATTTTTGAGGTAAATATTCATGTTGTTAGCAATGTTATGACATGTTTATGATTGTGTTTGATGATTTTGACCGAGTCGGTTTCATCGGTTTCTTCGTTTGGCGAAGTTTTGGTCGAAATTGGAGTAGAATTGGAGATGTGCAGGAAGTGGATTGGGTCGGCCATAAGTGGGTCAGGTCGGTCATAAATCTTGTCCTGGAGAATAATTCAGAACGGGTCGATCAAAATGAAGGACTGGTCGGGTCGGGCTATGTCTGGTCGGGTCGGTCCATTCAAGAAGGGTCGGGTCAGTCCAGAAGTTAAGGTGATGAAATGTCGGGTCGGGTCGGTCCAGAAGTTAAGGTGACGAAATGCCGAGTTGGGTCGGTTATGTTGTGCAACATGATCGGGTCGGTCGTGTTGGTGATTGGATCGGGTTAGTATTATTGGTGATCGGATCGGTTAGTCATGTTGGTGATAGGATCGGGTCGGTCGTGTCCCCGGGAGGGGTGAGTTGGATCGGGTCGGTCGTGGGGTGCAATTGGGTCGGGTCGAGCTGAACTGATCGACCTATATCCTGATCGGTTATGTTTTCAATAGCGCTTCTAAATGATGTGGTTGTTAGTTATGATCCTATGGTTCGTTTACAATAGGGTCATTTTCTGAAAAAGTACGTTTTTCGGGTACGACTTATATTTTAAGAAAATAGCTTGAAAAAAATATTTTTCGGGGCCAACCCCCCGAACCTTAGCCGCAACGCAGTGATGTAATTGGCTCGATGATGGTGTAACCTCGAGAAGAATACAAGTGGGAATATTCGAAGTGTTGGAAGGTGTTCATTGATTGGTCTAGAACAACGAATTAGGTAACAACTCAAAGGTCGTGAGTTGGTGGATAATGGTTGCTCGAGAATGTTGCTTGAGCTATGAAACATTGTCAAGGTTGGATGACTGGAGATGCGAAGGCCGAGAAGTCATCGTTGTCATAAGTTCTAGCAGGATCAAAAGCAGGGTACAATGGGGGCACCCGAAAGACTGGAAGGTTGCTGGTCGAGTACCTTGGGTATCGTTGAAAGACCTATTTGTCAAGGTCGGACATATAGATTTTATGTTAGAACTGGGGTTACCATTATCCCTTGACATGTGGCAAGGTTGGCCGTCATACGATTAACGATGATTTCAAAGCAGGATTGGCGGTGATAGCCAGAGTCATTCATGTATGATTGATTGTTCTGCTTGTACCGTCTCATGTAGGTTGTCCAACGTCGAAGGAGATGTTCCTTGGGTGCTTGTCTGATATTGGTTTAGGCCTTTGGGGTTTGTTATTGGGGGATGTTAATTTCGATTAGGATGGTTTACATGAGATACATTTAATTTGGATGTTTTGAGTGTTTTACCATGATTGAATGGGTGTTGGTTTCCATGCATGAATGGTTGAATTGTTTAAAGTGAAGGCTATCACTGTCCGAAGTGGGGAAGATAAGGTTGAGTTCTTCTCTGGTGTTATAGGTAGATTAGTATGTTTATCTATCCATTCTCATACACTTTATTGTTGAAGTTTGTTAGCTGTTTTATCGCTCACTAAGACTGTGGTCTGATTCAAGGTTTTATGTCTCCTCTTATTACCTTGGGTTGTTCATTCGATTGTTGTATGGGTAGACTAAGTAGCAGGTGACATGTGATAGCTTAAGTGAGGATGGTGTTGCTATTCGGAGGCGAGAAGGAGGCTGGCGTACTATCTTTACTACTATCTAGTACTTGTTTCCGCTGTGTGCTATCTCTATGAGTGTTGTAGTGAGGCAAATTGTTCAAACACTACTGTTGCTATCTACATGTAAGGGAAATACTTTCTAATTGTCATGAAAGTTTAGTGATTTCTTCTTCACTATCACTACCTATTGTATATATTCTATTATATTTTATCCTTGCACTGTGACTTTACGACTGGTTTCGTTTATCTACCATACCTTGATGACCGTCCATAGTTGCCTGCCACACATTTCAGCGCATTATTCCTCTTGTATAATGCGGGGGCTGTGGGCGATCGTCACACCTTCACCAACCGGAACAACTCACATCATCTTCGTTCATCGTGGTTTCAAACTATGACTGCACCCACAATAAAACATTGAACCATTTATTCACCAAAATCCACGAATTCCCCTACATGGATGATATATCCCACCCCAATCGTGAATTGCATCTCCAAAACACCCACATATCCGAACCCTACCTCTTGCTGTGTAAAAACAGTGTGACATGGAACCAGTTCAAACCCATCATGATTTATATAAGGATGAAGCTCCTAGTCTTGTGAGGCCACTGAGTCAAATAACCCTAAATTTCATTGAGTAACTGAATTATAACGATTTTAGAAGGGATTTTAGGGTTGCTGCTAATTTCATTTGATTGGAGCATGAGATTAGGTAAGGGTTAAGGAAAGGGAAAGATAGTTTATATAAATGATTAGGAATATACTTAGAATATTCCATCGCTATTACATGTCGCATGTTTTATGTTCGTTTGATCACATACGATTTCCGATTGCGATGAAATTGGACCTCCTATTATAGTTTGACATTTCAGACCTAATGAAATTTATTTCATCGAAATCCGAATCCATTTGAAAAAACAACGTATTTTAAAATATTAAAATTGTTAACTGATTCACAATTATTTTTCGCATACTCAAATAACAAATCTGATTGGTTTGTAAGCTGAAATCTTATAATAATTAAATATTCCGGACACAATGGAACTGGTTTCGTCGAATTCCAAGATCGTCTAGCAAAAATTCCTTTTAAATTCACAATGTAAATCGATACGTGTTAATATCGCACAATATCACCAAAATAACTCCAATTGACCGCAACTGGAAATCTTACAATAATTAACCATTATGGATTTAATAAAATTGATTTCGTTGAAATCCGGCATCGTTTGAAAATTGATTATTCTTAGTTCCATATTAAGTCGATATAATATAAGTGAAAATAAGCGTGACGTCCCTAAAAGGTTTGGAAATGTAAACGACATCCATCATATGTTTTAAATGTAAAGCGGGTCCTTCTTTTTGATGTTACATGTTTTCTGAAAAAAATTATGCGCTTGCTCAATAAAAAATAAATCGGAAATATTCCTATAAGACCACGCCAAAAATAATGTTGCATACATCTATGCAACTATTGCCAATAGTAGCATACGTGTATGCGTATATTCATCCAGCGGTTTTTATTGAAAATCTGGACCAATGTACGCATACATGTATGCATGTATTTGCAATAGCTGCATACATGTATGCATACAAAGTTGCACTGAGATGTATGTGTAACGAATAGTTGCATACATGAATGCAACTATTCTATATATAACAAATTTAAAAGGGATAAAGACTTCTGAATACGTGCATGAATTTATGCGTGTATTCTGTATGAGTGCACGAGTATATGCAACAATGTGTGAATGCTTGAAAAAACATGCTAGAATTGGATATATGCATAAAAGGATGCGTATATTGTTGTTTAGCTGCATACAAGTATGCATTTATACTGCAGTTGGACGCAACACTGAAATATGAGCATGAATGTATGCAACTATGGACGAATAGGTGCATCTTTTGATGCAAAAACCTGTTGTTTCGCTGTTTTGTTGTTATTTTGGGTTTTGATGTGGTTTTTGAATGTTTAATACCTGAATTTTTTGGTGTGTACTTGTTTTATTTAATAATGAATTTTCAGGATTTTTTTATTTTATTCAAGAATTTTCAAAAAATAGGGGGTAAATTTATAATAAGTTTAGGATCGGATGTGAGCTTAATTTTGAAACTTATTAGGGACCTTTGCCAAACGAACCTATAATATAGTCGATCCCATTATGAACATATCTATTGAAAATAAATTATTATCATCATATATATTCAAATAGAATGTTATATAATTTCCAAATAATCTAAATTGAATTTTAAACTCGACATTTTCATTTTCAGGTTAAATCGATATTTAATTTATTTAAAATCTTTTTATTTTATCATATTTAACCGTCATAGTTTATAAACGATTCCATAACAACTTTATGAAATTTGATTTGGACATTACTCAAACTCTACAATATGAAAACTTGATTTTTCTCTTCCATTAGAAAAATATTATCTAATAGATCCGGACAATTCTTATTTCAAAGAATCCAGACTCATATTGGACCTGAACAGTCATTTAAAGTTCGAAAGTAAAACACGAACTACCGCAACATTACGAGCTCGTTTTTAATTAAATTATAAATTATACGTTCAAAACGTCATTTTAATAAACGAATTACTTATAGTAATTCAAATCTAACCGAATTAAATTCTTTTATATTGTCCAATTCATACTATATTGCAAACCCAACTAACTTCGACTATTTCAGAATTTAATTTATTATTTCACTGTTTATATAATTTCACTATTTATATCAATTAAATATCCAAAATTATTAAATTCAAGTTGTTTTAAATTGCCAAATCAATTTTAAAATAATTAAATTAATTAATTATTCTACCATAAAGATCTGGGACATTACAGAATTATGGTGAAACGAATATATTATTTTATATAATATATTGAATTTGTCTGTTTCATACATTTTGGTGTGTTTGCCATAACTGGACTGGATTGGGAATTAATAGAATTGGAATGAGAATTAGGAAATTGGAAGCGAAAGGTTTCGAAATATAAAACAGATTTTTTATTCCTTTGCTCTAAAGCCTATTTAAGCTATTTTTACTATATATACATTTTACCCTTTTTACTTAAAACCTATTTTCAAGTTATTTTACTGTACATATTTTGAAATCAATTAAGCCTGCTTTGTAAGATTTAGAAATGATTTTGGATTATAACACACCTATTATAATAAATGACTTTGGAATCACTAGTATTTCACCTTGCTGAATATTTATCGGTAATTAGGTTTTTTAAGGAATATTTTAAACATAAGAGTAAATAAAGAAATAGTTTTGGATTTGTCGGACAGTGTGTTAATTACATTCATCTTTAACCCTCTCAGATTATCGATGATGTTAATATAACTGAATCTTTAAAGGAATGTTTAAACATAATTCTAAAGGAATTGTTTTCGGTTTGTTATAAACAGTGTTTTAGAAACACTTGTTTTAAACCCTTAGAATATAGTTAAGGGACAGTTTGGCTCAGGTCCAGTTTAAGTTTCAAAATACAAAAAAACTCCCTATCTTAAACTTTTATAAATTAGGTTCCTATTTTTCGAAAATCATCAAAAAACAACAAAAAACAACGTAAAAATTTGCCAAACTTCGAAATTTGATTCAACACTTAATCATCCTCATATCCATGCAAGAAAACTACAAAAAATTCTAAAACAAAATAAATAAATAAAAAATATTCACGTTCTAGTGAATTCCTACAATTTTTTGAAAAAATGAAAACATCATAGCAACTATTTCAAAAAATTGCAGGTTTTCATGTAATTGTTACTGATTTGCTTCATAAATTTAAATTCAAAACCTTCACTATTCAAATATCGAAGTACTTGAGTAAAATCAAGAGAAACATTATAAAAATTGCATACAAATGAAAAATGTTTCATATTCAGTATATTGTTAGAAAACATGCAATAGTCTGCAAAATTTGCAGATATATCTGTAACTTCTTCATATAGTGACACGTTTTACACTATGCAAAAATCTTGAAGTATTGAAGACTATAAAGGAATAGGAAATTGTAGGATACATATATACTCCATTTATATGTATAAATGGAATATATATGCTAGTGTATAAAGGAATATTAATCAAGTAGGAGTTGTTGATTAGTAAATAAAGTCTTATTGGACAAATGATGTTTTATTAGATAAAAGAGGTTTTACTAATAAAAGAAGTTCAATTAATGAAAGATTAATTAATTATGAAAGGAATTAGAAGCCATTTATATGAGTTAATCCCGCTTTAACGAATTATCACGCTTTGTGACTTGAAAATGCTTTGGATGTTTATTTGTTTGTTATGAAAATTAAGCGATGTTGTTTCAGGTCAAAAATTCTTTCCAATCAAAAGTTATGGCCGAAACAAGATCAGCTAGAGGCAAAATGGTCATTTAAAAATCGGCAAAAATCATGAACATGGGAAATGACCCCAATAGTCGTCTCCCAAAGTTACATGACCATACGACTTCGTATGTGAAAGAAATAAATATTCTACGATCCTTCGATACGTAGAATTCGGGTCGTTACATTCTCCTCCCTTAAGAAATTTCGTCCTCGAAATTCCTTAACCCAAAACATACAAAGGATCCCGCATGCCTACTAGCCATATACAACAATCAAACATGCAAAACAAACAAAACAAACCTATCCTAGCATGTGGAAAGACTAAATCGAAACGGAAATATTACCAGGCGGAGAGTTCTGGACACGTGTTCCTAATGCTCTCCTCTATTTCCCAAGTACAATCATTCTCATTCTCTCCCCCATTGAACTTTGACTAATTCCACTGCTTCCTTCGAAGTTGCTTCGTATTGTTCCCAACAATACGCATTGGCTTGTGGTTCCCAACCGCCTCGGGTTCAACCTCGATATCATCCAACTGATTAGGTGAAATAGTCACATCGGGGTCGTGCATGAATTTCCTTAACTGTGAAACAAGAAACACGTTATGAACTCCTGCCATCTTCTCTGGTAATTCAACTTTATATGCCAAATTCCCAATTTGCTCAAAAACAGGGAATGGACCAACAAATCTTGGTGTCAACTTGCCTCTCCTACCAAATCGTATCACGCTCTTCAACGGAAAAATCTTGACAAACACCAAGTCGCCAATGAAGAACTCTAATTCTCTTCTCCTCTTATCAACATTACTCTTCTGCCTATCTTGGGCAGCCTTCATTCGCTGTTGGATAACCTTAATCTTAGCTGAAGTTTCTCTTATCACATATGGCCAAAGCACAAACTTCTCACCAGTTTCTAACCAACATGACGGTGAGTTGCACAGTCTTCCATACAAAGCTTCAAATGGAGCCATACCATTACTGGATTGATAACTATTATTATATGAAAACTCTACTAAATGCAAATGGTCATTCCATGATCCACCAAAATCCAATACACAAGCTCTCAAGAGGTCTTCTAATACTCGATTCACCCTCTCTGTTTGACCGTCGGTTTGAGGATGATACGCGGTACTGAGATGTAATTCTGATCCTAACGCCTCTTGTAAGCTCTTCCAAAATCCACTAGTGAACAATGGATATCGGTCACTCACAATGCCTTTAGGTACTCCATGAAATCTCATTACCCATTTCATATACAGTTCTGCTAATTTAGCTGTTGTCCTATTTGACTTGACTGGTATAAACCTTGCGCTCTTGGTCAAACGATTAACAATTACCCAAATGCTATCGTGGCCCGATCTAGTCCTTGGTAACCCATCAATAAAATCCATTGAGACTTGTTCCCATTTCCATTCTGGAATTTCTAATGGTTGCAACAACCCACTAGGCTTATTTTGCTCAGCTTTAACTAGCTGGCAATTCATACATTTGGATATAAACTTCCCAATGTCTCTTTTCATCCCTTCCTAGTAGTAAGTTTGCTTCATGTCTTGATATATCTTGTTACGACCGAGGTGTATAGGCAGTTTTGAGTGATGACATTCTCTAAGTACTTCATCCCTCAATCCATTGACATTGGGCACAATAAGTCTTCCATTCTTTCTAAGCCATCCATCTCGATCAAGCCCATACTTGTTCATCTCTTCGTCGATTCCCATCTCTAACTTTGAGATGATTTCCAATAGGTTAGGATCGTCCCTCTGGCTGGAACCAATCCACTCAATCAAAGTGGGTCTGACCGTCAAACTTGCTAACATTTCTGGATCCAATTCGCACTTCGGTCTGAAATCATACCCAGCGATATACTCCAATTGTTTCCATTCAAGAAACATAGCCCCTAAACTGGCATGTCTTCTACTCAATGCATCAACCACCGCATTGCCCTTTCCTGGTGTATATGCGATGTCGAAATCATAGGAAGCCAATAATTCTAACCATTTTTGCTATCGGAGATTTAGATCCTTCTGAGAGAAGAGATACTTTAATGATTTATGACTGGTAAACAACTCGAATCTTTCTCCCAAGAGATAATGTCTCCACATCTTCAATGCGAACACGATCGCCGCTAATTCCAAATCATGGGTAGGGTATCTTCTCTCGTGCGGTTTCAATTGCTGACTTGCATAAGCTACAACCCTACCTCCTTGCATCAATACAGCACCTTGTCCGGTACCACAGGCATCCGTGTATACCGTCATCTCTTCATTCCCCTTAGGAATGACTAACACTGGTGCACACGTTAACTTTTCCTCTAGACTCTTAAATGCATTCTCGCACTTTTCATCCTAGACGAAAGTTTGATTTTTCTAAGTCAACTGATTCAATGATGCTACTATCTTGGAGAAATCTTGGATAAACTTGCGATAATATCCAGCTAATCCCAAGGAACTTCTTATGTCCGTTGCATTCTTGGGCGTAGACCAATCTTGTACCATAGCCACCTTTGCAGGATACACGGCAATACCGTTCTCTGAAACGACATGGCCCAAGAATCTCACTTCCCTCCAGAAGTGACACTTAGAAAACTTTGCTTTCAACTGGTGTTTTCTTAACACCTCCATCACTATCCTTAAGTGTTCCTTGTGTTCTTCCTTTGTCCTCAAATAAACAAGGATATCGTCCACGAGCACAAGAACAAACTTATTCAACTGATCTCTGAATACCCTATTCATAAGATCCACAAAATATGTTGGTGCATTGGTCAACCCGAATAGCATGACCAAACACTCATAAAATCCAGATGGCATCTAAAAGGCCGTTTTAGCTATACTCTCAGCTTCCACTCTAAGCTGATGAAAACCTGTCGCGAGATCCAACTGGGATAACACTCTCGCGCCACTCAACTGATCAAACAAATCATCTATCCGCGGTAGAGGATATTTATTCTTCCTCGTCACCTTATTCAACTCGCGGTAGTCCACATACAATCGTAGGGAACCATCTGCCTTGGTAGCAAACACAACTGGTTCTCCCCACTCAGAAACACTTCTTCTGATAAATCTCTCCTTTAAAAGATTGCTTACTTGCACCCCGAGCTCTCGCTGCTCCCTTGGCGCTATACGATGAAGTGACATCACTATAGGTCTGGCATCTTTTACTAAGTCAATATGGAACTCAATCTCTCGGTGTAGTGGAAGTCCGGTCACTTCCCCGAAGACGTCTAGATGCTGGCCAGCCACGGGCACATCTGACAACTCATCATGCGGGATGTCGAGGGAATTTAGAAAACTAGCCATTACCCCATCATTAGGTAGACCACCAAACACTACCCTTCGCCCATCATCCGCTCTAACTATCACCAAAAAGCCCTCACAATCTACCACCACCCCGTATCTTTGGAGCCAATCGACTCCCAAAATAATGCCAAACCCAGTAAAGCCCAAAACAAAGCAATCACAAACAAACATGCATCCAAGACTCGATAAGACCACATTACGACAAATCATGCTAAGGTTAGTTGAACCACCAATCGGGTTCGTCACTTCCAAAGGTCTATCGACAATCTCGGGCTCCAATCCCAACCTATCTACCAGGTCACTAGATATGAGGGAACTGGAAGCTCCGGTATCAAACAACACTCTAACTGGAACATCATAAACAGAAAGCATACCTTGAATAACAACATTCTTCCCTTTCTCCGCCGCAGTTGGGGCATTCGACGAAGAAGGAACAACATTGATAGCATATGCTTTCACAATATGCTTTTCTTTAGGGGGTTGTGGACACTTATCCTTATGATGTCCCACTTGGCCACAGTTGAAGCACTTCCTATCCACTGGCCCGGCCCGACATTCTTTGGCATAATGACCCTTCTTACCACAACTGAAGCACTCAACATCTTTCTTATTCTTCTTCTTCTGGCTATCCTTGGTCTGATTCTGGTTTTTCTTATTCTGAGAACCATTCTTGCCTCCACCGCTAGCTTGCGGCTTTGGCTCCTCTGCAGATACAACCTCAGTCTTCGACTTAGGGTAAAGACTCTTTGACCTCAATGCTTTCCCCACGATCGATTCAAACGTCTCATCGATGTGGTTAATAAGCCTTTCCCCCAAGTATTGATCTAAGCCTGTTATGAACTTCTCATTCTTCTTCTCAGGAGTGTTGATAAGAGAAAATCCATACTTTGATAAAGTAACGAACTTAGCAATATACTCCGAGACAGCTCTATCATTCTGCTTTAGCTCCAAGAACTTCCTAAATAACTCTGACTTCTGAGCAGCTGGGATAAATTTTTCACCGAATCGCGCCTTAAACTGACCCTATGTAACTTGGTCCTCTGGAGTAGCTGCCTTAATAGCATTCCACCAATTCATCGCCCGTCCTTGCAGCTGACGGGACGCTAGCTTTCTCTTCATCGCATCCTCGATACCAAAGTCTTCGAAAATACGCTCATAGCTATCCAACCAATCTTGAACATCCGTGGCCGATTCCGTTCCGTGAACGACTTTCCACCAAGACTAGTGTAATCCTTGCATAGCTTGGCGAAATCGTCCCTTGGCGCCTGCACCGCAACACCACCACCATTTTCAGCATTGGGAACTGCTCCTTGCACATTTCTAATCATCTCTCTCATGAAGTCAGTAAACATAGCCCTCATGTCAGGAGCATTCCCATTGTTGGCTCCTCTACCAGCACCCCTCGTATATCGGCTCATCGTTCAATCTGTAAAGAGAAATGATTAACCATCCTCTTTGTGGTGTCAGTGCAGTGCGACTTCATCCTTAGCTATACTAGTACTATATATATAGCTTTTGAAAACCAAAATAATCACAATTACGCGCTCTAATATACGTATTACCTCTCCCTGGTGTCTTTCCCTATGTTAACTACGCAACCTCGCTCTGATACCAAATGTGACGGCCCGCCCCGCATCAGCCGACAGTTCCGATGAAAGTGCGCTGTGCCGATGTCCAACCAGCATGGGACTGTCTCCAAAAAAAGGAAAAAGAAGAGAATTTACTGGTGAACTAACAAAGAACCTGTAGAATATCTCACAGTGCATAGAATAAAATATAATAATAACATACTTTGACATAAAACAGGTGAGACAGTGCATAAGCTGGAAATTAAACATCATAGCAGCGGAAGATCCAATTACAGCTTATGTTCCATATCATCATTATTACAACTTTAAAACTGTCTCTAAAGCAAAAGAAAGGAAAGGTATACTACTAATGCCCAAAGTAGTGACCAGCAGCGACATAGGGAGAATATCTATATATATCATACGTGAGAGCCTCATGCTCGTCTCCGGTACAGCTACCCGTGCATACCACCTAACCTGTCCCTAGCCTGCCCGTTTAAGAGCACCTAGAGTAATAAGAAGAGACATAAAACTCTGAGTCAAACAAAAGTCTGGTATGAGCGATAAGCATCAAACAGAACAATAACAGGTATACTAAACCATACCTGAACCCGCAACCAAAGAGTTAGCACAACATACCGCTCAATACTCTAAGGTGCCACTAACATATGGTGTAAAGAATACGGGGGTAGGGGTGTGCATGTCATAATAAAAGCAAACAATCAAACATAGCAACCATTCTCACATCTCTCACTCAGTGCGTAAAGCATACGACATCCACCACTTTGATCACCCTATTCCTTGCTATGATCACTCTGCCCCATGGAGTCATGATGACACCACCGCACTGATCCATAGCCACTAGTCTTTGCTATGTCCACTCTGCCCCATGAAGTCATAACAACTCCACTACACTGGCTCATAGCCATGCCACGATCACTCAGCCCCATGGAGTAATAACTACCCCACTACACTGATACGTAGCCTAACATCTGTCATGGTGGTAAATCAAAGCTATGGACGTCGATAACCCCTTAGCACACGTCCCGCAGCAAAGCCCAACTCATGAAGTTGACTCGTTGGTTCCCAACTGGATCCTGAGTACAAACTTCCCACTTGGACTACCTTTGCATCTCGGGTTTTGGTCTTCTCCGGATCGGTTCAGATATGCACCTCTTCACTATGCTTCGTATCGGGCTCCTCGAAGTAGTCCTGTCTGTGATCATCCACATCGGGTTGGTTCGGATTTCTCCATCCAAATCGGTTCAGTTTGGATCGCGATCGGTTCGTGATGAGCTGCGGATCGGGTCGGGTCTTCATCACCAGTTCGAGATCGACTCCTGATCGGATCGGGTCTCCAAACGGTTCGGGTCGGATGGCTCTCCAGATGAGTGGGTCAAATCGGAGCTTCAAATGCAAAGGGATTGGTTCGGTGCCACCATCCACGAGCGGTTCGGATCGGGTAGTGCTCCACGATCGGGTCGGGTCGGAGCTTCATGGTGCTTCACGGTTCGGTTCGTGCTCCCGTCCTCCGATTTGATCCAGTTAGGCTAATTTCCTGCACTTCTTTCCAACGGCTATTTTACGCCATTCGACGGCTTTTTCGACCAATCTAACTTTTCTAATCAATCACAAAATGTACCATACAGTCATAGCAGCATATAGAATTGACCACTAACATCAAAACGACAATTTGATAGGTTAAAACGGATCAAACATAGCCAAAATCCCATATTTTCCCTTAAGCATGTTTAAACAAAACTAATGATAGGATTAGTAAAACTTAACCAAATTAACCAAATTTTCTAACAGAGGCCTAAAATAATATTTCGAAATTTACTAATATTTTTCCGGATTTTTAACATGTATAATTTCACTAATTATCACTAATTGCCCTTAATTAACCATAATTAGTGAGGAACTATGCAAATCACTCACCTTAGCCAAAAATAAAATATCAAATCTAAAATCATTCTCTGTTTGGCGCTGTTCCCAAGGCTTTACAGCAGTTCTATCTCGATTCTTGTGCTAATCCGCTTTGATTTGATGTAGATTTGGCTTAATTAGCGATTAGAAGGCGATTTGGGGTGTTTTAGAAAGTGGAGGCCATGGCTAAACTTGAAGGAACAAAAAGTGGCAGCTGGAAAATGATAGAAACTGAATTTCCTAACCCTATCAGCCTTCCCATAACCCTAATCCTGAAATGGGTTATGGGTCCACTCACTAATCACCCAAATTAGGCCCGGCTGTTTTTCACCATCTGAAACTTGTTTCAACCATATCTCCCAAATGGTGAGTCCGTTTGGCTAATGTGACCACTCTACGGAAAGGTAAACCATCATCCGGATCTAATGGAAGTGGTTTCAGGTCAAAACTCCTTTCCAATCAAAAGTTATGGCCGAACAAAATCAGCTAGGGGCAAAACGGTCATTTAAAAATCGGCAAAAATCATGAACATGAGAAATGACCCCAATAGTCGTCTCCCAAAGTTACATGACCATACAACTTTATATGTGAAAGAAATAAATATTCTACGATCTTTCGATACATAGAATGCAGGTCGTTACAGTATGTATCATCAATTGCAAGTATAGATTGTTATAACTGCTTAGGCTGATTCATTATGTACTCTGATTGATGTATGTTTATTAAAGTTTTTCCTCTATGTAAAGAGCATTGTTTGGATTATAGATTACTCATTCCTTTTTGAGATTCTTTTCTATATGTTCTTTCTTCTATTTTTCTATCTCTTTTCTTTTCCCCTAACTACCAGTCTTTCTGGAGATACACGAATTACAGAGGATGTAATAGTGTTGATTTTCGATAGCCGAATAGTCTGGTTGTTACATATAAAGACATATACCACAGAGATAATATTCACAAGATAATGAAATAAAAAAATAGCGAAAACATTTTTAAACCAAAAACATAACTCTTATTTCGAAATCAATATACATTTCAGTCAAAAACCATAAAATTATCACGTGTCTTATGAAAATAAAAACTTTGTTATAGATTAGAGTACAATAGCATAATCATCCTTCACAAGTTATTAGTAAAATCGACTCAACAATATAAGATGTAAAATTTGAAGATGAGAACATTAGTAACTAGAATGAACTCCAAGAATGATCCTTCAAAAAATTTGAACTAATGACCTTAGCCCTGCAAGTCTGATGGGAAAGAAAAAGGAAGAAAGAGGAACGAGTCAGACACAAAGTCTAATGAATGATGTAATTACTAGAATAATTGAGTAATATAGAGAAATAGACTTAATAACAACTCTAGTGTTAGATAGGGTATAATGTTTGTAAATAGCTACCAAAGAAAAATATAAAATGAAATACACTTGAGATATCCAAGTACCAGTTGTTTGATTATTTGCACTTAATCAACTATTAAACATAAGAAATATGATTAGAATAATTTCCTAATACCAACCATTGATCGGCTTTATCCTACCGGTCTACCATCTTGCATGGTAAACATATCATTATGGATCTAAGGCTTTATCCTACCTAATAATCCATTGGTAAAGACATAACAAATCACGTTTGGATGTGATAGTGACTTATTATCATCTGTCGGTGTCTCCAATGCTCGGATGTCACCGAAACGCACCTACGCATGCCCATATCTCTATTGACCCCTTCTTTACCCCTAATAAGCATAAGCTTGCCCAAACTCCACCCATATCTATGTGAGACAATCAGTAATAAACCTGATAGAGAATGTTACCAATACGGGTCCTAGCCAACAAATATTCAATTTGCACCCCTGCGCGGTTCCCCTTTATCTGGGCCTTATTTATCAATGACTTAGTTTCCATAATCAGCACTTGCTGCTGGAATGAACCACTACAAACTTATTAAACTTTATTGGTCGCTACTTTCGCTAATCAACATTCATTGCAGAAAAACCCACTAGTGTTGCATGATTATTAAACATAATCTTATATCTAAGTTTTAATCATAATAAGCCTTTTCATTATCATTTTCAATATAAATTTCATGTTGCAATTCTAGCTGAAAATACCTCCAATTTCCCTATTATGATTTACTAACATGTCCATACGGTTATCACAATATTTTTCTCATTATCTGTTCTTTTTCAATTACAACCTATGTCATAATTTTTATTACAAATCCTCGTTAAGTTGCCTATTTCAATATAATGCCTTCCTAATTGCAGATCTATAATTTATGCACACTTTTCTATAATTTTGTTCTTTTTTAATCTGTATTCACATAATTATTACTTCTAATTCTATTTTTCACGCATAAATAGGGGATTAAATCAGTTGTTAATGAATTAGGATTTACAAATCCAGGCATGTTTTAGACGTAAACTTAAATAACTGCAGAAACTAAAAATAACCGATAGACATGAAATACTGATAATGGGAAAACGATTGTGAAATTATCTTATAAAACTTAAATAATAAGAAAATTGTAAGAAGAAAAAGAGAAACATTTGTTGAAAATAACTTACAGAAACACTAGCTTACAGAAAAACTATTAAAATTGTAAGAAAACTATAATAAAAGTTGTAAGACAACTATAAAAAAATCCAGGAAAATGTACAACTATTATTATTATAAACTAAAATAAAATAAAATGGAAGAGAAGATAGATTTTCTCCTTAATTTTAAATCTGAAGTACACTACCTCTATTTATAGACAAAATACAATGGGTAACAATATTATGGTAATACCATTAACACTTTTTCTTGGTATCGCCTTCCGGTACAACCACCATTTCCTCTCGGTATTATCTTCTTATATTGTGTCTTCAGCTTCGGTATCGGCTTACTTTATTATCAGTGTTCGACGCTTTCCTGAGGAATAGAAAAGCACGAAATTTAAAATAAATTCTACAAGCGCATAGATCATGTAATATGCAGGTCGAATCAAGGGAGGTGTTTTAAATTTTATTATTTATATATTCTTAGGCGAGTTAGACAATATTTGGAGATGGTATTGAAATAATGCTGTTGAATTTACCATGTATCCAAATCAAATTAGATCAATACTAAATTCAACGAATAAAACAGAGAACAAATTACTAGAACAGAAATAACAAACAAAAACAACAACAACAAAAATTAAAATTAGTATTGCCATTGAATCTAACAATAACAATTTGTGTTCTAACAAAACTAATTGAGTAGATAACACAAATTGTTATGAAAGAAAAGAACAATTAAACTAGAACGAAGAAAAACTTTATTTAGAATAAAAGAGAATACAGAATAATCTGGACTTTCATTTACAATGGGTACAACGTATATTTATAGGTGAGATTGGCTAACCCTAATCAAATCTATGAATATTTGGGCCTCTTTATCCAAGAATTATATCATATCTCATGCCTTTCTTAACTAAGCTTGTTTGGAAATAATCTTTAAGGATATCTGAGCATATCGTGGTGAATATCTTCCATATCTTCCATGTGGCTACTTGATTGGTGATCAAATTGCATGCGATTAATTCATCCAAACATGAACTCTTATTAAACTCCAAAAGCGCATAAGATAAAATCTTCAAAATTGATCTTCTTCTTGTGTAATATCTTTGCTTTTAGGGGTGCATGAGGATTGATGAACAACCTGTGAAAAAATATGAAAATACCCAATGTAAAATTTATTTATTTACAATAAAGATAAGATATGAGCATAAAAATAAACACTTTTACAGGTTAATCAAATACCCCCACACTTATCTTTTACTCATCCTCGAGTAAAACAAAAATGAAATACTAAACTAGATAGGTCACACTTTCGTAGGAAACACGATTGCATTGAGCGTATGCAACAAGCCGTTAAACCTCTAGGTGTCTCTAGTGGACGAGTGGTGTCTCTTGAGGGTTTTTAGCGGATACTACCCACAAAATCCAAATGTAGTATGTGTGGATCTAATGCAACTACATGAATGCAATGAATATACGCAAATAAAAACAAAAAATGACAACACGACTTAAAAAATGGTATAACAAAGTAAGTTAAAAATTTCTAGTCAGTTGATTTTATTTTAGATACCTCAACTTGTCACAAATTTTCAACACAATTCAAGTTTTCAAATGTTAAAATCTAGTTTGGCCAGTTGGTTCGGTTGATAACATAGTGCAGCCATGAAATAAATTCTTAGTTTGCTTGTCACAGTTTGTGAAGTGGTATTCTAATTTCCTTGTGTATGGCTAATAAAATCAATAAGGTCAAGAAATGTTTGGGCATCATCGCTTATTCTCTATCTCTATAAAAGTTAAATTTTTTGATTAATTACATACACCTAACTTAAAAGACCAAGGTATACCACCCATACACTGCCTTGCGGACTGACGGAGAGTTGGGACAGAGCTTGGTGGATTGTGCAGACCGACGCTGACTTTGTCAACAACATGTTGGTAATCCTTAGGTGTCCAACTCATAAAATGATACCATGATTTACCAATGCTAACTTTGTCAACAACATTTCAGATAGAGCTTGGGGGGTTTGCACACCAACGCTAGATATACAAGCAATGTTGGATACCCTTGGATTATTATTATTATTATTATTATTATTATTATTATTATTATTATTATTGAATATATAAGAACAAGAGAGATTACACGAATTTAGCTTAACACAACTTAGTTTTAAAGATTCGAAAAGCCAATATAAGTCTTTTAAGTCCTCCACTCATTAAACAAAGACTACAACATAGAATAGACTTCATGGCCATCACTTATGTACCAGTTACACTATTACCCCTCAAAATTCAACTTTTCATTATATTTCTTAGTCGATCTCAGTTGAGAGAGAAAATACTATCAACTGACTATAAATTGTAAACTTATTTTGTTGTATCAATATAAAACGAGTCATGTCTGTTTTTTTTTTTTTTAGCTTTTTTTAGCTTTTTTTTGAACTGAAAGAAAAAACATGTGGTGAAAAGAATTTGAGATGTGATGCAGACTTGACTCCCCCACACTAGATTGAGACAATGTCCCAACTGTTTAAGATATGAAGACCAGTAATGAAAGGAAATAAAAAAATAAAAAAATAAAAGAAAAGGAACGTTACCACCTGAGTTCACGGTGGATGATCAGGCTCACGAAGATTGATAAGGTCATCATCTTCGTATTGTGCGAATTCCAAAAATGTTTTCGGTCATTGACCGTTTACTTTGAAGATTTTTCCGTTCTTAGGATTTTCAATTTCAACTGCTCCATGAGGATATACTATTGTCACAATATACGGTCTGGTCCATCGAGATCTGAGTTTTCCTGGAAACAAGTGAAACCTAGAGTCGTACAAAAGAACTTTTTGACCGACGTCAAATTCCTTATGAAGTATGTTCTTGTCATGTTGGGCTTTGGTTCTTCCTTTATAGATTTTCGCATTTTCATATGCTTTATTTCTCAGTTCCTCTAATTCTGAAATCTGTAACTTCCTATTAGAGCCGGCCTTCACTATGTCAAAATTCAAAAATTTAATTGCCTAGAGAGCACACTGCTCCAATTCAATAGGTAAGTGACAGGCCTTTCCAAAGACTAACCGATATGGTGACATCCCTAGATTGGTTTTGTAAGCAGTGCTAAATGCCCAAAGTGCATCAATCAGTTTTAAGGACCAATCTTTTCTGTTGGAATTCACGGTCTTCTCAAGAATTTGCTTGATTTGTCTATTGGAAAATTCTACTTGCCCACTTGTTTGTGGATGGTAATAGGTCGACAGTTTGTGTGTGATTGAGTACTTCTTGAGAAAGGATTCAAAAACATGATTACAGAAGTGAGTGCCATTATCGCTAGCGATGGCTCGAGGTGTGCCAAAGCGTGGAAAGATGTTTTCTTTGAGGAATTTGATAACAACCTTGTTATCGTTGGTTTTGGTTGGGATGGCTTCAACCCATTTTGAGACATAGTTTACCACAAGCAAGATATAAAGATTCCCAAATGAGTTAGGGAATGGTCCCATGAAATCGATGCCCCAAACATCAAACAATTCAATTACTAAAATGGGGTTGAGAGTCATCATGTTTCACTTAGTTATTTGACCCATTCTTTGACATTGATGACATTTAGAGCAAAATTCGAAAGCATCATGAAAGAGTGTAGGCCAATAAAAACCGCTTTGCAAAACCTTTGCAGCAGTTTTTCTTGCTCCAAAATGATGGCCACAAGCATGGTCATGTGAGAAAGAGGGAATACTTTGGTGTTCATGATCGGTAACACACCTTCGAATGATTTGGTCTGGACAATATTTGAAAAGATATGGGTCGTCCCAATAGAAGTTTTGAATTTTAGAGAGAAATTTTTGTCTATCTTGTTTCATTCATTCAACGGGTGTTTGTTGCATGACAAGATAATTCACAATGTCGGCGTACCAAGGGGTGTTAGAGACCGAAAGGATTTGTTTGTCGAGAAAATAGTCATCAACTTGAGTGTCATCAACATTTTTGTGCACAATTCGAGAGTGGTGATCCGCTACGACATTCTCAGAACCCTTTTTATCTCGTATTTCTATATCGAATTCTTGAAGAAGAAGAATCCAACAAGTCAAGCAGGCCTTGGCATCCTTTTTTGAAAGAAAATATCGTAAGGTAGCATGGTCAGTGTAAACTATGACTTTGGATCCTATGAGATACGGTCTGAATTTCTCAAGAGCGAAGACAACTGCCAAAAATTTCATTTCAGTAGTTGAGTAATTCAATGGGGCCTCATTTAAGTTTTTTCTTGCATAATAAATGACTCGAGGGAGTTTATCGATTCGTTGACCCAAGATGGCTCCAATTGCAAAATCAGAAGCGTCGCACATAAGTTCGAAAGGTTGAGTCCAATCAGGGGGTTGAATGATGGGAGTGTGGTCAGGATTGACTTAAGAGTTTCAAAAGATGTTTTGCAATCATGGGAAAATTCAAACTTGATGTCTTTGGCAAGTAAGTTCGAGAGAGGTTTTCAAATTTTCGAGAAATCCTTAATGAAGCTTCTATAGAATCCCGCGTGGCCAAGAAATGAACGAACATCCTTAACAGACTTAGGAGGAGGTAGATTAGCAATCAAATCGATTTTGGATTTATCGACTTCGAGGCCATCTTGTGCGACGACATGACCTAGAACTATCCCTCTTTTTACCATGAAGTGACATTTTTTTCCCAATTAAGCACGAGCGGTTTCTCCTTACAACGTTTTAGGACGTGTTGTAAATGAGTGAGACATTAGGAAAAAGATGATCCATAGATTGAAAAGTCATCCATAAATATTTCCAAGAATTCCTCCACCATATCAGAGAAAATGCTCATCATATACCTTTGGAAAGTCGTAGGGGCATTACAAAGGCCAAAAGGCATTCGAAGATAAGCAAAGGTTCCAAAGGGACATGTAAAGGTGGTCTTATGTTGATCTTCTAAAGCAACAGAAATTTGGTTATAGCTAGAATATCCATTGAGAAAACAATAGTACTCATGTCCCGCCAAGCGTTCAAGCATTTGTCAATAAAGGCAAGGGAAAGTGGTCTTTTCGTGTTGCGGAGTTGAGCTTACGATAGTCAATACACACACGCCATTTTGTTTTGATTTTTGTTGGGACAAGCTCATTACTTTCATTTTTGATCACTGTGACTCCCGATTTCTTTGGTACAATTTTTACCGGACTCACCCAAGTACTATCAGAGATGAGATAGATGATATTATTGTTTAGACATTTGATTATCTCTCCCTTGACTACTTCTCTCATGTTTGGATTTAATCGCCTTTGAGTATCACGGGTAGATTTAGCCTCATCAACTAAATGTATGCGATATTCCACAATTGATGGGCTAATTCCTTTTATATCACTAATTTCCTATCCCAATGCATCTTTATTTTTTTGCAAAATTTCCAAAAAAAAATCTTCTTGGTCCTCGGTAAGATTAGAGAACAAGATTACGGGAATTTTTTTGTAGAGTCCAAATATGCATACTTAAGGTCTCATGGCAAGGGCTTGAGGTCTAACTTAGTATGTTCTTGCGTATTAACATTGGTCAACATTCCTTGGTTTGATTTAGATGACGAAGGTTTTGAGTTAAGAAATTCACTTAGTTCAGAAATGTATTCGAGCACATCCAAATCGGAGTTGAAATGGTCAAGACACATTTTCATGGCTTCAGAAGTGTCATTAAAGGACTCATCAACGGTTATTTAAATCATGTCAATTTATTTAATCCCATAATCCCTAGGTTGTTTGTTGAGATTAAAAATGTTTAGCTCAATTGTTAGGTGCTCGAAGGAAAGTCGAAGTTGACCGTTCCTACAATTAATGATAGCATTTGAGGTTAAAAAGAAGGGGCATCCTAATATCAATGGGATTTGAACATTAGGATTTGAGACAGGCTCAGTTTCTAGAACTATGAAATCGATAGGAAAGTAAAACTGTTTGATCTGTGTTAAGACGTCTTCGATTATTCCCAATGGCTTTTTGACGGATCGGCCAACTAGCTAAAGAGTGATGTTTGTTGGTTTAATATCCCCTAGTCCAAGTTGATGATAAACAGTATAAGGAAGAAGATTGACACTGGCACCAAGATTAATTAACGCACGAGATATGTGAATGTTTCCTATTTTTCAATCAATTATAGGGCAGCTAGGGTCTTTGTACTTGACTGAGGCATGATTCAAAAGAATAGAGCTTGTATTCACAGTTAGAAAGGCAGTTTTCGGGACGTTAGTTGCACGTTTTGGCATACACAATTCCTTAAAACATTTAGCATATTGGGGAATTTGTTCAATGGTGTCTAAAAGAGGAATGTTCACACGAACTTGCTTGAAAATTTCCGAAATTTTATCGAAATTCACCACTTTCTTCTTGTTATTGAGTCTATGGGGAAATGGAGCTATGGGTTTTTTTGACTCTTTGATCAATTTCATCGTTCGGGGAAGAAGGTTTAGCCATAAGAAAAGAAGGTGGTAAGGGTGCAGAAGATGAAATGTTGGTATTGCCAACATCGATTTTCGAAGGCGAGTCGGGTTTGCCGACACTAGGAGAAGAACAATTGGGATTGCCAACATTTAAGGAGGATGGAGGTTTAGAAGAATTGGCATTCGTAGCCAATGGGTGATCATCAAGATTTGTCATTTGGTTCGAGTTCGAAGGTTCACCAGGGTTGCCCACATTATTATCAATCATCTTTCCAGATCGAAGGGTTGTAACAACATTGATCGGATTATGGTTTTCGTCCTCATGAGAAGTTACTGTTCAAGAGTTATATTTTGGATTCACCTTGGGTTTACTAAGCAACTTACCCTTCTCATTACTTTTCATTAGTTCCTTTACCATATTCATCATTCGTTCGAGTTTAGCAACTTGATTAATTATTTGTTTCTCTAATCAAACAATTTCTTGTGATGATTGAGATGATTGAGAGGATTGGTTTGATGATTGAAAGTTGGGGTGCCAATGAGGTTGTTTGGATTGAGGTTCAGTTTGAGAGATTTGAGAATTGGGAGATGAAGCTTGGTAATTCAGATTTGGAATAAAGGGTTGCACGTGAGATGGGTTCGCCGAATTATTAGGATTTGACAAAGAGAAATTTGGGTGGTTCCTCCAACTAGGGTTGTACGTGGATGAGTAAGGATTATTTTGAGCTATAGCTTTGGCTTGGTCTTGAGAGTAATAGTGGGGTAGCCCTTCTCCGACTTGAGGAGTGATTTTCTAAGGGAAGGTGATTTGGGTCCACGACATGCACTCCTCTAGTAGAAGTATGAATGGGAACACAAATTGATTCCCATTGCATGTCTTTTTCAGAATAATCTTCTAAGAATTGCCAAGCTTCATCGTTCGTCTTAGACATAAATTCTCCTCCACACATGGATTCTAGTTGAGTTTTAGTCTGATAATTTAGCCCTTTATATGCAATTTGACATAAGTGATCTTTGGGAATTGCATGATGAGGACAACTATATAATAATTGGTTGAATCTCTTAAAGTATTTTGAAAAAGTTTCCCCCTCATTTGACAAAATTGATTTGTCTCGGTTCGGATTTTGAGAGTTTTATGGAAAGGAAAAAACTTCTTCAAGAATACAGTGATAAATTCATCCCAACTTCTTATGGAATGTTTTGGAAGAGAATTTAGCCAACTTTTAGCGCTTTCAAGTAATGTGAATGGAATTAGCCTTAGCTTGATTAATTCGTTAGATAATTGTTGCATTTTTGTTGTGGACGCGTACAATTCAAATTCACTTAGAAATTCATAAGCATTTTCAGAACCAATAAACTTTGGTACCCCTTGAATAAACGTATGTTTAAGCTCAAAATTATTTCCTTCGGCTGGTGGGAACATGATTACAGAGGGGTGAACGGTCCTTGTTGGATAACATCGATCTCGAAGAGATAAGGGTCTATCCATTTCCAAATTGAGATTTTGCAAGTTTTGATTTATTCGATTTTGTTCCATCTCGTTTGGAAAGTTTTGGTTTATTCGAGAACCCCTAGGAGAATTTTGTTGGCTAACACTTTTTTCACTCGTTGCTGTTAAATGCAAACGAAGAAAATCCTAGACTTAAGGTTGACACAAGAAGCTCCTAATCAAAATAAATAACAAACTCAAGTATATCTTATTAGTTGATAATCTCGATTTGAAGGGGGAAGAGGGTCTTATGGTCGTTCACGTATAATATAAATACTAAGGGATATGACCAATGTTTTACGGGTAGTATGCAACCTCTTTTGCTAGAAGTTCAATAAATTGAACTAATTATATCCACGATCAAACCCTTGAGAGAATCAGTTTCACAAAATACACTCTTGTAGTTAAATATTCTGCAAATCAAATTAAATAAATAGATTAGAAAAGTTTCTAGATTTTCGAAAGATTCCTGATGTAATACGTATCACCGTCTTTTACAAAAGGAATAGAACAAATTCCATACAACAAAATAAATTTCAAATCTAAGATATTTAACCAAATTTGTTTGTCTTTTGAGCTTGAGTTTTTCTCCTAAGGCCAACATCTAATCAATTTTATTTAAGTCCAAGGAGAATGCAAATGACAGAGTTTAATTGTTTTGGAGCCAAGGAAAGGTAATGACTTCCTCACCTTATGTTCGTTAGGGCTTTGCTCGTAACTAAATTTATTTCAAGATGCAGCCAAAACAACAATCAAACACAAATAATCATAGAAATTAAAATTGTACAAGCAAGCCGCTGCCCCAGTAGAAAATTTTTACAAGCAATTTCTATATATATTTTTTAAAGCAGAGCACATGTAGAGTTCAGAAAATATTACAGTTGGGTATGACGGTCCGTCCAGAAAATTTGAACAGTGCTCACGTTCCAAACTCCGTTGTTTGCAATTTGATTGACCTCTGAATTTCTTGCTCGCTTGCTTGAATCTGTTCGTAGACTTTGATCTTTGATTCTTTTTCTTTCTTTTTGGATTTTTTTTAATGAAATAAACAACTTTAAAAAAATCACAAGAGAAAGGGTACTAAATAAGAATTAGAAAAGAAAAAAAAACTAACTTAACGAAACAAAAAAATCAAAAACAAAAAACAATAAGCTCAGAAAAAAGCTAAGAAAGAGAAAAAATAATAAACTAAGGTTAACAACGAATGGTCAAGCCACCACTATTAGGCATTCACATAATTACACGAGGCACCAAAAGGTCAACCATCGTCCAAAATCAGACACCACAACATCTTTCCTCACAAACAAAAAATTAGGAAGCTGGTAGTCCCCAAAAAATGGAGACTACCAAAACAATCACAACAAAATCACGTCTTTCTTTCTTTTTTTTTTAAATCAAATCACACAATCGAATCTCATAAATCGAATTGCGGTTGACCTGCTCGATTGGGTTGGGTGTAGAGTTCGATTATGTTCGATTTGCGGTTTCAGGTCTTCGAGATTTGGCGGATCCTGGGATTAACGTGGGAATTGTTGACTTGGTGCAGGGGATGTGGTGAATCGAATGACTTCGATTTGTGCTCGTAGTTGAGGATGAATTTCGGTGTTGGTATGTTGATTTGGACAGAGCTGAGAGGAACACAAGGGTAGGAGAATTGTTGGCAAGAGGAAGAGGTTGGTTGTTGGACCACTATCATCGACAGTGGATGAAAAAGGAGGTTCTTTAATCTGAAGTCTGATATTCTATGACTTGCGGTTGATTTTTGATTGGGAAGATGAGTATGAGCGAGGTGGCTGACTTGTGCTATGTGAAGAGGATGGGGTTTGCAATGTAGTTTGCTAATGGGTGGTGATGATGTTGTTGCAGAGATGGTAGGAGGGGATTTTGTGCGGAAGAAGGAGAAGTTTGGTCTATTTTATGGGGGAAGTGTTGAAGGATTGATCAGAGAAGTGGTGAATTGAATTGTGATTTGAAAACTGAAAGATGTTATTGGACTTCAATGCAGAAAAGGAAAAAGAATTACAAAAAGGGAATTATTTTTTAAAATTGGAAAGAAGGAAGAATTTGTAAAAGAAAAAAAGAGGCGGAGAAATAAAAAGGAAAGAAATCAAATAAAAACTAGGATTTTTTTCTTTCTTTTTTTATATAAATATGCAAAAACAAGGAAAAATAAAAACTAATATGAATCAGAAATTAAATAAATAATAAAATTCAATTGTTACCTCCCAGGCAACGGCGCCAAAAACTTGTTCGACGCTTTCCTAAGGAATAGAAAAGAGTGAAATTTAAAATGAATTCTGCAAGCGCATGGATCGTGTAATATGCAGATCGAATCACGGGGAGGTGTTTTAATTTTTATTATTTATATACTCTTAGGCAAGTTAGACAATATTTGGAGGTGGGTTTGAAATAATGTGATTGAATTTACTATGGATCTGAATCTAATCAGATCAATACTAAACTCAACGAATAATACAGAGAACAAATTACTAGAAAAGAAATAACAAACAAAAACAACAACTATGTAAATTAAAATTAGTATTACTATTGAATCTAATAATAATAATTCGTGTTCTACCAAAACTAATTCAGTAGATAACACAAATTGTTATGAAACAAAAGAACAATAAAACTAGAATGGAAAAAAAACTTTATTTAGAATGAAAGAGAATACAAAATAATTTGGACTTTCATTTACAATGGGTACGATGTATATTTATAGGTGATATTGGCTAACCCTAATCAAATCTATGAATATATGGGCCTCTTTATCCAAGAATTATTATCATATCTCATGCCTTTCTTAACTAAGTTTGTTTGGAAATAATCTTTAAGGATATCTGAGCATATCATGGTGAATATCTTCCAAATCTTCCATACCTTCCATGTGGCTAATTGATTGATGATCAGACTGCATGTGATTAATTCTTCCAAACATGGACGCTTATTAGACTCCAAAAGAAAATAAGATAAAATCTTCAAAATTGATCTTCTTCTTGTGTAATATCTTTGCTTTTCGGGGTGCATGAGGATTAATGAACAACCTGTGAAACATATGAAAACACCCAATGTAAAATTTATTTATTTACAATAAAGATAAGATATGAGCATAAAAATAAATACTTTTACAGGTTAATCAATCAACTTTGTTATGTGGCTTCGGTATCGGCCTTAGTATCAACTACTTGGGTGTCGGCTTCTTACTTCATTATTAGTTTCGTTATGTGGTTTCGGTATCGGCTCTAGTATCAACTTCTAATATTATCTTCCTTGCATGGTTTCGGTATTACCTCCCGCTTCAGTACCGCTTCTTGTTGTTACCTTCTTGGCATTAGCTCTGGTGTCGTCTTTGGCTTCGATACTGCTTCTTGGTTTCAATGTTGCCTTCTTGGCACTGGCTTTGGTGTCGACACCAAGTTGTTTGTTCCAACTATTTGATGTCGATAGCATATTTACATCAACCATCACATTATATACATATTTACATATGTACAACCTTTACTCACAACACTCCCCCTCAAGTTGGTGCATAGATATTCATCATGCCTAACTTGCTACATAAATATTTGATTCTATCATCACTCAGTTCTTTCGTAAATATATCAGCCACCTTCTCCTCGATTTTGACACGCTTTGTCAGAACCAGACTCTGTCGTACCTTCTCTCTAATAAAGTAACAATCCACTTCAATATGCTTCGTTCTCTTAATCACTGGATTAGATGCAATATACCTTGCAGCCTGATTGTCATAATATAGAGTTATTGGTTTAACAATATTTATCCCAACTTCACACATAAGATGATCCACCTACATCACTTCACAAATTTCTTTAGCCATAGCTTTATATTCATATTCAACACTCATCTAGAAACAACATTTTGTTCCTTACTTTTCCATGAAATCAAATTTCCCCCTAAAAATACACAAAACCCAGACATGGATTTCCTGTCCATCTTTGTTCTTGCCCAATCAGAATCATAGAAGCATTCAACTCTTGCATGTCCATGATTCTTGTACCCATTTCCTTGCCCAACAATTCCCTTAAGATAACTCAAAATATGTTTTAGTATGCTCCAATGATACACAGTAGGAGATGCTATAAACTGGCTAACAACACTAACAACGAAAGCAATGTCAAGTCGTGTGACTGTTACGTAGTTTAATTTCCATTCCAATCTCCTATAATTCTCTGGATCTTTGAACAATTTCACTATTTTCTACAATGTTATAGTTCAGTGGAATAGGAATAGTGTTAGGTTTAACAACTAGATTTCTAGTCTCTTCCAACAAATTAAGAACACACTTTCATTGAGACATAACAATACTACCATTATCTCTTGTAATTCCACACCTAGGAAATACTTAAAGTCTCCTAAATCTTTAGTATGATACTGGTTGTAAACAAAGGTTTTAAGAGACGAAATTCCTTGTTCATCACTGCCAGTTATCACAATATCATCAACATAAACCATAAGTAAATTATGCCAGATTTAGTATCTTATGGAACACCGAATGTTCGAAGCTGGTCCAAAGAATAGCGGGTATAGCAAAGTTACTAGAATAGATAATGTATTTTTTTTCATTCTTTAACCTTATACTAAGATTTTTGAAAGAAACCATTATTTATTTTTCTTATATTTCATTCATCCTTTCAGTTCATTTTCGTTAATTTTTTATGCTTTAGTTTGTTTATTATACAAGGTCTGCCAGTTTGTATTCGGAAATTTATGTCAACATGCAATTCTTAAAAAATATTGTTTTCTCTTCAAGTTTTGTAAGAAAATTTGGCTAAAATGAGATATAAATTAGCCTAGATTTAATTTCCAGTAGCACCTTGCACCTATTAGCTACCTGGTATCAATAAATGAGTAGAATGTATTGGAAATAATTCCATTACCAATAAACAAATTTTGCCTGAAATGGGCTTATTGGCGTTTACTTTTTCCATTTTTCAAAAGGAACACCAAACCCTTAATTTTGTTATTCTCACAATTATTTTGGCTGACCTACGTTTGTATTCACCGATCATGACTAGCCACCTTGGTGATGTCATCCTTCTTCTGCTGGATTTGTTCATCAAATCGATCAGATCAAAACATAAAAATTATCATGAATGTCAACTGTAACTGTCCAGTTAAATATCCAAAATATCAACAATATTACCCATAAACATAAACATGTTTAAATTGATAGACCAAAACTTCAACAATATCACCATAACCTCACCTCACAAATATTTCTTAACATGAATTGATAGACCAAAACTAAGTCTAAGTTTACAATCACTATTACTTATCATTATTTTCTCAATCTTGATTATAACTTAAGTCTCATTGTTGATTATTATTATTTACAGGTAGATCAACGTTCTGAAGACATCAGCAGTAGAATCACTAGTTTATTGTTTTTGTTAGGTAGTTTGGTTTTTTAATTGTGCTTGCTTATTTCAGCTGTTTATGATACTGTAGCTGTAGTACTATTTTGACATTGTTTATGGTAGTTCAGTTGTGTAAATGTATGGATAACCTTTTGTCTTGATAATACTGTTCGGTTATGACATTGTTATGTTTATGTTAGTTCTTTTGTTTATGTATTTTCTGGTTCTTTGAATGTGTTTGTGTATATGTATTTTATGGTGGCCTAATGTGTTATATTTAAATGTGTATGTGTTTATGTATTACGTTATTGTATAAGTTTTTAACAAATTGAATTGGAGGCGAAAAAGGTGGAATATCATAAAATAAAATTGGAACAAACGGTGGCAAAAAAAAATGCTATGAAAAATTATTTTTTGTAGCGTTTAAAAGTAGCTACAAAACCATTAATTATAGTAACCAAGTACATTTTCAGTAGCGATTTAGAAACGCTGCAAAAAAAGTAGCGTTTAAAAAAGCTACAAAAAACAGTAACATAGAAAACAAGCATCTTTTCGGTAGCGTTGTAGAAACGCTGCAAAAAAATAACTTTCAACCATTTAAATAATGCTGCTAAAAATATATTTATAAAGACGTTGAATTAAATGCAACTAAATATCGTGGATTTTTAGTAGCGTGTTTTCTCGGGGAACTTATTGAAATGCCACCATAAGTTTCAATGGTGTTTTTTGTGCGCTCCAAAAATGAATTTTCTTGTGGTGGATGCTAATATCCAGAGGTATAGTCTATGGAGGGTCTAAAATCAAACGTAGAAATGTACTCCAAGCTCTTTCACTCCTCGAACAGAGTACTCAAGATTGCCCTCTTCCTACTCAAGGCATCCACAACCACATTCCTATTGTCGAAGGTATAAGTTATCGAAATCATATGATACCAAGAATTCCATCTAACACTGTCACCTCAGATTTAGATCCTTTCGAGAAAATAGATACTTCAACAACTTGTGGTCCGTGTAGTGCTTGAACCTCCCGCTAAGTAGATAATGCCTCCCTGACTTAAGTGAAAAATGGTCTTGGCGAACTTCAAACCAAGGGTAGGGTAATTCCTCTCGGGAGTTTTAAGCTATCTACTCCCATACCAAACACTACAAGAAAAGTCACTTTTAGTTACATGTATTTGTAGCGTTTGTAAACTAAGTGCATCTGAATATATTTAATAAGTTATTTTTAGCATTTAACGCTAATTGGAGGGATATCCATTTTTGTTTCCCTCCATGTTTATCCTTCCACTTCTCCGCTTGCGTAACCCAAGAGTTCCATTTCCTTTTCCCATTTCGTTACGTCTCCTTCCACAAAACCTTAGTTTTACCATTTCCCTCCGTCACTCTCTTAGATGTTTGGCATTTCCCAAAACCCCATATCGATAAAACCTAATCAAATCAACTCGATTAATATTCATTGTTTCTCAGATATTTGGGATTTTCCCAAACCCCCAAATAAAACCTAATCGAAATCAAGCTCCATCCTCTTAATAATTTCCTCTCCCCGTGTTCCTCTTCTTCAGCTCAAATCCAACGTCGAACACTAATCCACTTACAACAAACGAATTCATTATCGAATTGACCTAGCGGTGGTGTTTGCTGCGATAACCGTGGATCTGGATGAACTTCATATTCAAAGCTACGAAGATGAATTGATGATTCAGGGCTCAAATTTCACCCAGTAATTGAAGAAGTTATGAGCTTTTTCCTCAGGAGTAAAATTCAGTTGATGCCTCTTCTTAGTATCGAACTCATTAGACACTTGGATATCTACAAATATGAGCTCTGGGAGTAAAGTAAGCAAACAAACTTTATTTATTACTATCTTACCTATTGAATATTTTTCTCATTGTCCTATCATTTTAAGAGAATTTTTTTGCACCTTGTTAGATATATTTTTACTTCGAAAGTTCATAAACATATTGTTTTAACGCTTTGGTTGTTTCTAAATGCATATAAACTTCGGTTTTTACTACTGATGTGTAACTTATTTTGTTAAAGTAGACCAACTTAATTTATTTTGTTGAATAAGTACGAAATTATTTTTAACATGTTGACTTATTCGACCATATATGAAAGCTTACTATTTATACTTTGAGTCGATGCATTCTAGTACTAATGGTTTATTCAGTAGAAAGTATGTGTTGGTCTCTATGTTATCCTTTTTTTTGCATTCATTTATTTTTTTATCTACATATGAATGCATGTTTAATTAAAGTCATACTTTTGGACATATATAAATGTTTCTATTATGGATCCTGACCAACTTCGGCAAATTAAATTTCCTATTATAAAGAAAGTACATAACATATACTATACTAAAAATGCAAGATTGAAACACCTCTTTACAAAGAGGAATTTCAAATTTTACTTATCCAGTGCACATCAGTTTACCTAACCTTGAGCCCTAAATCGCGTGTTAGTGCTCTTTCATGGGTTGCACAATTTTGATAATGCGTTCCGAGAACTATTTTTTTTAATGTAATAAGCTAAAAAAAAATTTGATGTTAGATTGAAATTTTAGAATATTTCATGTACTTTCCCCAACTTGATTTATTCATCATTTTATTTTTTCTCAACAAAATAATATCAAGCGTAAACTTAGTTTTCTTTATTGTGAAGTGTACCTGGTTCTTTTTGTATCCTGTTGTGCATGCCTAGAAATTGCTCTTCAAATCTAAGTTTGAGTTTGCGTCTTGTGCACATACAGTACAAATCTAAATTTGTATTTTATGGCTTATGCACTTGCATTTGTTGTTGCGTTTTAAATTTGGACTTGTTCTTGCTTGTTTCTTGCATACTTCGCCTTGGCTTATGAGTTGTGGCATTCACTTGGTTTTGTTTTGCGCTTGCGCTGTGTGTTGATCTTGCATTCCATTTTGGTACTTCTATAGCTTGTGTGCTTGCATTTTAAATCTGAACTTGAATTACAACGTTTTACTTATCCTTTATGCGCTTGTTGCATACTGGTGAGCACCTGTGTTTGACCATGCTGGTTTGTAATGTTGTTTCAATATGTAGAATTTATGTTACGATTGAAAAAAAACACAACGAGGCAACTACACAATATGTACGATATGCAAAATATAAGTAAGAAGAAGCTGTGTTACAAGACAACAAATAAACCAAACTGCATTTATTAGTTTTAACGGTAAAAGGAACTGGAGAAATAAAACCCACTAACTCAACCTCCATCATAGATGAAAAAAGAATTAAAAAAAAATTCACAAACTTGAAGAGGTGCTTTATGATACTTAAAGGCATCTATTATGTAAACGTTGGTTGTTACCGTGCGAGTTCGTATGTCTGTGCATATGGTTATAGAAAGGAAGAGGATGAGGTGTTCTCAAGCTACTAGGGAGCAACCATAATAATTACTTCACAATCTTTACAAAGTTTATTAATTTCTTGTCTAGTTGCCCTTTATATTCACATTCTTACTGCTTTGCTTTTCTTTATTTCTTTCCTACATGACAATATAGATATAGTTATAATTTCGATACCTGTAGCATATTCATTAAATGAATTTGTTTATTTTATTGTTCTATGGTGCACAGGTCTTATCAGGGGATGATGTAAACGACGTGAACGAGTTGATGCATCCTACGCTGCTTACAGGTTGGCAACAAGTGAAAGTGGTAACACTGGGATACAACTTTAGATGTTTAAATATGTTGCCATGAACGAATATAAAAAAGTAAACATAGACGCACATGTGAGTTGGAAAAAGCAACATTCCTGCATCAATACCGCACCCAAGCCTGTCCTATATGCATTGGTGTATACTGTATACATCTTAGAACCATCCAAAAGCAACATCGGTGCATTGGCAAAAGCCTTCTTAAGTCTCATGAAGGAATTCTTATAATATACGTCCCACGTGAATGTCAAATTCTTCTTGGTGATGCTGGTAAGTAGTTCTGAAACCTGTGCAAAATCCTTAATAAATTTTTTTAAATAACCCGCCAAACCTAAAAATCTCTTCACCTCAATAGCATTCTTAGGGGCCTTCCAATCCTGTACCGCCTCCATCTTGGCGGATCCACAACTAGTCCTTCTCTAGAAACCATATTCCCTAAGAAACACACTTTTTCACGCCAAAAATGGCACTTCGAAAATTTCACATTTAATTGATGTGCTCAAAGAGTAAGGAGAACCTCTCATAAATGTAAGGCGTCCTCATCCTTGCACCTCGAAAGCACCAAAATGTCATCAACACACACAAACCCAAACTTATTACGAACGCCTAGGAAGCCTCTACTCATCAGATCCATAAAATAGGGCGGGGAATTGGTTAGCCCAAAAGGCATAACAACCACTCGAAAAATTCATCAGGTGTTTGAAAGGTCATCTTGTCAATGCTACCATCTGGTACCTTAAGCTAATGAAAACCAGTGGCTAAATCTAATAGAGAGAATACTGATGCGCTAACCAATTGTCAAACAAGTCATCTATCCGAGGGAATGGCTGATAGTTCTTTTTTGTGAGCTTGTTCAATTCTCTATAATCCATATAAAGTTGGAGAGAACCATATGCCCTTGTAGAATAGATGACTGGCACTTGCCACCTAGAGATACTCTAGCCGATGGATCCCTTCTATAATAGCTCATCCACTTACTTACTCAGCTCCATCCGTTCCCTTGGACCATACCGTATAGACAATGCTACGAGCTTTGCATTCTCACTATGATATATCTGGAAATTGATCTCTCACTTAGGATGTATCCCGATCATTTCTCAAAGACATCCGAAAAATCTTGTTTACGAGTACTAAATCTATATCATTTACAGATGAATCTATGTAATAAAGAAAGCTCAACATGACTGACCCCCTCCCCTACGGTTGCAAGAAATCTTGATGGTCCGACAACTATATGTCCTTAATCGAACGACTCACCTTATATATGGCTTGCCAATCCATCCCTATGATCATCTCATACCCTGGGAATCCTAAACCATAAGCGTCATAATTGGACTCAATGCCTAGTATCAAAATTTTCAAATCTCTACAAATCATAAACAATATGCAGAACTATCTATGAGGTTTGAAACAACTACGGGACCAGTGACTAAAGAAATATCTAAGTGCAAACAATCAACTAAAGAACTAGAGATATAAATAAGACACTCATGAGCCAATGAGAGTACAAATGGGAAAGTAGAAAATAGAAATCAAACCTTCTACCACAATTTTTCTACATCTGTCTGGTCCACCGCTAGATGAGGCTATCTCCAAGACCTATACCTGACCTATTGACACATTAGCGCCCTGTCCTATCCTCTACGGACAAGCTCTATTAAGATGTCCGGATTTTCCTAAATTGCAATATTTTGGTTTCATCGCAATCTTCTTATAGTCCTTAATGTAATGACCCATCAGTCCACAAACATGACACCTAACATCATTCTTGATCTATCATTTCTGAGTTCCTCTAGTATTCTTCTTATTGCCTTTCTTATTTTTCCACCATTGCTTCTTTAATCCTGTAGACTTAGAAACTTCCTGTTTACCCTTTTTAGCCTTTTCCTTTGCGTCCTCGTAGATAAGAGTCATTTTCACTAGTGATTCAAATCTCTATTCTAATTGTACATGTGTCATTGTGAACCCTTGGAGGGGTTGGTTCAATCCCCTCACGAATTTGACAGCTTTTTTGTGAGTTCTATTGACTAGAACCATCCCAAACCTCGACAGCTTCTTAAAGTGATTGATATATTCCTTTATCGAAAGATTTCCTTGCTTCAGCTCAAGAAAATTTTCCAATTGAATACCTTCCCCAACCTGAGATAAGATTCTCCTCTCAAATCTATCTTTGAATCCGACATAATCAATCTCTTTACCCTCAGCCTAAACTATCTCCCATCAATAAGATGCCTCGTCCTTCAGCTGCCAAGAGGCCAACTGAAATCTCTGACTATCCCTGAGCTCCAAACATCCAAGTTTTGCTACATATACTCCTCGACCAAGTACATGCCTTAACAAAAATCTCTATACCTGAGAAAGATATACCACTAAGATTAGGGAAATTCTTGCAAAATCTAGATAAGCCAATAGCTGCTAATGGGTTAAGAAGAACCACAACATGTCGGACCTTGCGTAGGCTCTTATGCTTCTGCTGGTACCATAGCCTCAAGATATATATGGAACCTACTAGGAATACGAACACCCTCAAGAAGATTTTTGGCATCTGCCTTACTATGCAAGAGAAAAGATAGAGAATAAGATTTCAAAGGAATCAAAGTAAGGTTGTACTTGACTTGAAGGGATAAACTATTTTCAAAACTTCATTTTGTTTTGAAAGTCTACTTTCTTTTGAAAAATATCTTTCTTTTAAAATAATTTTTAGGAAACCTATAACCTTAGGCTTCGATGCTAAATGTAACACCTACACCCCTTAATATTCCTCAAAATAGGGTTATGTTAAGAAATGTGAATAAAGACATATATAATATATAGAGATTAAAATTCACAAGGTAATAAAATAATAAATACAGCAAAAACATTTTTTGACTAGAAACATGAATTTATTTCAAAACCAATTATTTATTTTAGTCACAAACTATAAAACTACCACATGTTTTATGAAAATAAAACCTTAGTCATAAATCAGAGTACAATAATATAATCTTCCCTCAAAAGTCAATGGTACAACCAACTTCATGGAACATGATGTAAAAATAAAAGATGAATACATAAGCAACTAGAATGAACTCAAAGAATGATCCTCCAAGTAATTTTGACTAATCCCCTCAGCCCTACGAGCCTGATGGGGAGAAAGAGGAGTAGGTTAGACATAAAGTATGGTGAATGATGTAATTACTAGCAAGATTGAGTAATATAGAGAAATGGAATCAATAATAGTTCTAGTGTCAAATACGATATAGCGTTCATGAAAAACTACTAAAGGTAAACATATTGGAAATATAAAAGGAAATATACTTAAGATATTCACATACCACTTGTTCGATTGTTTGCACATACCCAATTACTGAACATAAGAAATATGATTAGGATGATTTCCTAATAATATCCGTCGATCGACTTTGTCCTACCATTTTACCATCTCGATGGTAAAATGTTACTATGGATCTAAGGCTTTATCCAACCTAGTAATCCATCGGTAAAGACATAACTAATCGTTTTGGATGGAGCAGTGACTTACTATCCTCTATCGATGTCTCTGCACGCTCGGACACCGCCGGAATGCACCCACATGTGTCACTATCTTTGTTGACCCCTTTCACATCCTAATAAGCAACAGCATGCCCAGCCTTCACCCCTACATATGTGAGACAATCAGGAATAAACCTGAAAGGGAATTCTGTCGATATGAGACTTAGCAAACAAATATTCTAGCTTGCGCCTATGCCCAGTCCCCCTTGATCTGGGCCTTATTTATTATATTTATTTTCCTTAATCAGTACTTGCTGCTGGAATGGACGACTACAAACTAATTAAACTTTATTAGTTGCTTACTTTCCCTAATCAACATTTGTTGTCGGAACGGACCACTACTGTTATATGCTTTTTAAACTTAATCTCAAATTTATATTATCATTTCAATTATAACCCTCATGCTATGATTCTAGTTGTAAATATCTCCAATTTGCCTATTATGATTTATTAACATGTCCATATAGTTATCATAATATTAATCTCATTCTTCGTTTTTTAAAGTTACAACGCATGTTATATGTTTATTATGAATCCATTTTAATTTGCCTATTTTAGCCTAATTTCTTCTTAATGACATATCTTTGTAAATTTAGTTTTTTATCTATGTTCGCATAATTATTACTTTTAATTCTAGTTTCCACATGCATAAATAGGATTAAGTTAATCGCTAATGAACTAACATCTACAGATCTAGTCATTTGTAGGCATAAACTTAAATAATTGCAGAAACTATAAATACTTGACAAGTATGAAATATTGATAAAGGAAAAAAAAACTATAAAACTGTCTTGTAAAACATAAATAAAAAACTGAAATAAGAGACAGAAAAATACTTGTTGAAAATAACTTATAGAATATTAACTTACAAAAACACTAATTGATAGAAAAACTATTAAAATTGTAAGGAAACTAAAAGGAAAACTACTAAAAAATTTACAACTATTATAATGCTGAGAACAAGATTTTGATCGATGCCAACATATAAAGTTGCAATGAAGACCATTTCATAGAGATAAATAAATAAATATATATATATATACACACACACATTGAGTCATGTTAGAAATATGTTAAAATCTATCCTCAAAGTATAACACGAATGCACAAAAAGTTATATCATATCTTCGTTGCTGAAATCTGCATATTTGAGAAATTGAAAAGTCACAGAAAAAGCCCAAACGGTCCAGACTTCGACCGGGAAAGAGCGTAGAGCGATCTAGTCTGTGGAACGAGGTCCTCCAGTCCACATCCATAAACCGGTCGACCTGTCCAAATATGGGCGGTCAAATGGTCTGTGTGTTTTTGCACATAACGGCTATTTTTTTGGAAGTTTTAATTTTAATTAAATTCAACCAGTCGACTGGTGGTTTTTAACCTGTCGACCGTTTTTAAACAGCAAGCTTTTTCTGAAAGGTTAGTTCTATTTGTGAAGAAATTTCTATTCAATAATCAAAGGAAATGGACATAACTTTTTATAGAAACTCTTCATGAAGAATTACTACCTTTCAAACAACTTCAAACCTGTTTTACAATAACTGAATCATTCTATATTCTCTTTAATTTCTGAACTGCATTTTCATACTCTTTGCTAAACAAAAGCTCTCCAAATTTAAATACTTGTTGAATCCTTGAATCAATTTAATATCATTTGATTCAACAAGCATTCTACTTCCTTAAATATGCACATTCAAAGTATATACTCGAGGATCAAATTATAAGAAGATTGTACTCAAACTATTGACTATCTGTATTGAATCAAGAACACAAAGCAGAAGTCAAAACAATTGTATTAGTTGAAGTCCTGTGTGTGATCAGGCAAGTGTTGAAGTCCTCGTGTTGTTAGAGGCGTGAAATCCCGTTCGGCTACTCGAGTGTTGTATACCTGTTCCTCCGGGTGAAGTGAGGTTGTTGATTAGTGAAAATCTAGATAGAAGTCTGGGACTGGACATAGGACGGTGCTCCGAACCAGTATAAGAATCTCTGGTGTGATTTTTCTATTTTTACTGCATTTACTATTATATGGTTCCGTGATTAGCTATTACTTCATAATTAAATATTGTTCGTCATATTACACGGTCCTTGTGAGTGTATTATGCTTGGCAAGTACACACGCACACATTTTCATTTGGTATCGGAGCACGGTCATCTTGTAACCGTAACACAGTTATTTGATATATTCTTATAATATGGCTAATAACCCAAGTTCTAGCACTCAAAACACCACTTACATGGAAGGTCAATCAACACAAAGACCTCAATTCTTCAATGGCCTTAATTATAACTATTGGGCAACACGTATGTCATTTTACATGCAGTCAAATAGCTATGATGCCTGGAATGCTACACAAAAAGAAATAGTGATTCCAACAACTGATTATTCAGAATGGACACCGGCTGAGAAAACAACAGCAGCTGTAAATGCAAAAGCAGTAAATATGTTGTTTTGTGCACTAGATCAAAATGAATATAACCGTGTTAGTATCTGTACCACCGCATATCAAATTTGACAAATGCTGAAAACCACTCATGAAGGTACTAACAAGGTTAAACAAGCCAAAATAGCCATGCTGAAAAGTCAGTTCCAAAATTTCAAAATGAAGCCGAATGAAACAATCAATGACATGTATTCACGGTTTCAAACTATTCATCATGCACTTATTGGTTTAGGACAAAAATATTCAGATTTTTATGTAGTCTCGACAGTCCTACATTCTCTGACTAGTGAATGGGAAGGAAAAGTATTAGCGATTGAAGAAGCTAATGACCTTTCTGTCATGAAGCCAGATGAATTGATAGGAAATCTAATTTCCTATGAAGCAAATTTGTAGGCTAGAAAGGAACAGAAAGAAGAAAAGAATAATGTAGCATTTCATGTCGGAAAAGATGAAGATGAATCAGAATCTGAAGATAAAGACTTAGATTTTATGGCAAAAGGTTTCAAAAAATTCCTGAAACAACGAAATGCTAGTCGATATAACAAAAGGAAATCTGGTTCAAATAAGCCATCATCATCAGTTATAGAATGTTTCAACTACCATAAAAAGGGGCATATGCACAAAGATTGTCCGGAGCAAAAGAAGAAGTCAGAAAATGACAAGTTCAAATACAAGAAGGACAAATCAAAGAAACGAGCTTTCTCAGTCACGTGGAATGATTCAGACTCGTCTTCATCAGAAAGTGAAAGTGATTCAGAAGAGGACCAAGAAAATGTTTGTTTCATGGAAGCAGAAGATGAGGTACAAATTCCTACATTTGATGAAGTACTCGATATTAATGCCGAATTGATAGTTAAATTTAAAGACATGAAACGACAATACAAAGAAGCCAAAGCTGATTTGAGTAGAGCAAAGTTTAAACGAGATATGTTAAAAGACGACAAGAAAATATTAGAAGAAGAACTTGAAAAACTTCAAGAATCATCATCTAATATTGATTCTCAATTATCTCTTTTGAGTCAAGAAACTGAAACTCAAAAAGAGAAAAATGATGCTCTTACTACTGAAAATCATGAGCTTAAGGTAAAAGTCAAAATTCTGGACCTAGAAAAAGCTAGTTTACAAGCTAAGTTAGATGATATTACTCAAAATGTTTCTAACTTCAACAAAGGTCGAGAAAATTTGACAAAAATCGTTGAAAGTTCACAACGTGCTTCAAATAAACAAGGTTTGGGATATAAGAAACAAGAAACCAATCATAGAAACAGTACTAGATATGATTTTATGTACATTAAGAATATCACTGCTAGTACTAATGTACATCCAAGACCCAATTATTATAGAAATTCGAATACTTCTACGACTAGCGGTATTTATAATAAATATAGAAGTACGAAAAGGAATATCACTAGAGATTACTTAAGTATTTGGGTTCCTGTAAGTTGGAAAAATAAAGAAAAATATATTGACGATTATTTTGATTCGGTAGTTAATAATGAAAATTTTATCTTTAAAGGTTCCATTAAACCCTCTTGGGTATGGTTAATTTCTATCTAACCCATGGACCCAAAACAAAGCAAGTGGGTACCAAAACTATATATGTCATATTTTTTGCAGGTACACCACAGTAAAGAGGAGGTTATTCGTTATCTCTAAATATCTTTGAAAACTTGGCTCATGAAGAAAATCTCATGTTTCAATATCTCCTAAAGGTGCTATAATTATTTGTATTCTCTACCACTCTCAATTACTGTGTTTATTATGGTATTTATTCTTATAAATCGATGACAAAGGGGGAGAAATGCTTTCTCTCATGATTCATGTTACATATACTATCATTTAAAATTATGTGCTTAACATGGTAATAGTATATGTGTACTAACATTTGTTAACGCCGAAATCAAAAGGTAAGCTTATTTATATTATGAGCTAAAAATGTTGCAGAAATTCAGGGGGAGCTTTATATTCAGAGAGAGAAAATCCAAGGTGTTGTCATCAATCAAAAAGGAGGAGAATGTTGAGAACAAGACTTTGATCGATGCCAACATATAAAGTTGCAACGAATATCATTTCATAGAGATAGGGTTATATATATATATATATATACACACACACACACATTTACATTGAGTCATGTTAGAAATATGTCAAAATCTATCCTCAAAGTATAACACGAATGCACAAAAAGTTATATCATATCTTCGTTGCTGAAATCTGCATATTTGAGAAATTGAAAAGTCACAGAAAAAGCCCAAACGGTCCATTGTAATAACCCGGAGATTCAGAACCAGTTTAAAAATTTTATTTTTGCAATTTTAGCGAATTTTGAATATTTAAAATAGATTATTTTAAATAGTATCGACGAGAAATTTATTTTGAATAGAATTCGACGTATATATTATACGCGCCGTCGTTAGAATATATATAATTATATATAATTATAAATAGAATTGAAAATGGCGCGGTAGTTCGATAATTCGATTTCAAACTTCAATTGAACGTACCGGGTGCAAAACAATCCGGATTTTAGCGAAACCAAAAACATTAAGATCTAATTGATAATATCTTTCCAACGAATCCGAAAAATCAAAATTTCATAGCGGGAATCAAAAGACATGTCCAGTTGAAAATTCTGAATAGTCGCTATGGAATTCGGGCCCTTAAAAATGGAAATTTTGCAAACGACCTCGGATTTCGATGAAACCAGTTTTGTTGGGTCCGTGATGTCAAATTATTGCTAGGTTTCAAATTTCATAATTTTCTGAATCAATATGTGAGCGTGGCAAAGGAAAACGCGTTTGACCAGTTTTAGTGGATTTTAATCGACTGGAAATTGGTCATTTTTCAAACGGTCTCAGAATTCGACGAAACTAGTTTTGTTAGGACCGTATCGTTGATACGAAGCTAGAAAATATTTTTATTGAATTTTTAGAGTTAGTATGTGACCCCGGTGATTTGAAATGTACGTTTAAAATTCAATATAGCGATTTAAATGTAAATTCAACGGAAACTGATCGAGACGAACGAATCAACCTACGATACATATCCCATTGTGTTCGGAATGGTGGTGAAACGCTATGGATGACAGGCGGTGGGCCTCGTTTCGAGGTCGTATGTAAAAGTCAACTTTTAGTGAATAAATTAATTAAATAAATTAAAACCCTCCCTTCTCCCTCTATAATTTCTGCCCCCTTTTTTCCTTACTCGTTTTCATTCTTTTCAGAAAAAAAATAGAAAAAGGAGGAGAGCGACGGAGAGGAGCGCTGCCCCCCCCCCCGATGATCGCTGCCGCCGCCACCAAGGGCGTCGCGCCGCCCTCGCTTTCACCACCCCCCCAATCGATCGCCGCCACCTCGACCTCGCGATGGCCCCCACCTCGCACCCCCTCCCGTCAGTCGGACGCGATACACCCCCCTTTAATCCTCCACCGCAACCCCCTCTCAGCCACCATACCCCACCACCCGCGGCCACCAAGCCGTACCCCGCTTCCCCCCTTTCTTCGACCACAACCGCCGACGCAGGAAGACCCCCCCCCTGTAAGTTCTTAACCCATTTTACTTTCATTTTGATTTCTATTTTATTTTGATTTATAGTTTATTTAGTTTATTTAAATCAGTAAAGAAAGATTTTAAAATGCAAAAGATATGATTTTTGTATTTTTAAAGTAATAAAAATATGATTTTTATATTTTTAAAGTATTAAAAATATAATCTTTACTATATAGGAGATGTAAAAATATGATTCTTGTTTATGTAGATAATTAAAAATATAATTTTCACATGATAGGAATATTAATGATAGCATCTTTATATGTGTAGAGAAATAAAAATTTGATTTTTATAATGAAGTGAAATATAATTTTTCTATAGAAAGAGTGAAAGAAAAGGCGAAATCTTTATTTTAGAAAAGGCGAAATCTTTATTGTAGAAAAGGTGAAAGATCTATTTTTGAAAAGACGGAAACTTTATATAGAGAATAGCGTGATAAAATAGAATTTTTATCCATATAGCGTCGAAGTAAAAATTCTATTTTTATATATTGAATAGCGAAGTAAAAATTCGATTTTTATATATTGAATAGCGAAGTAAAAATTCGATTTTTATATATTGAATAACGGAGTAAAAATTCGATTTTTAAATATATGAAGTGATTATAAAAATATGATTTTTAAATTGAAAGTGAATAAATAAAAATGTGATTTTTATTTTAAAGACATCAGTATATAAAAATGTGATTTTTACATATGTAGTGAAAGCGGGCAACGAAGGTGACAAAAAAGGCGAGAACGACGAAGATTTCTATAAAGGAAGTGTCGTGAAGTTGGATAGCTATCGGTGAGAATTTCTCACTCTTCAATTTCATTTTCTAGTTATATATATACTAGGATGCAGACGGTGCTTAGTAGCACCCGACACAATCGTCCACAGACCATGGACTTGTTTGTTTGATTGCAAAAATTAGTTAGATTATTTGATTGAAATTGAGTTGTTTGGTGAAATGAATGGATTTGATTGATGTGTGAATGGCGTGGGCCTTCACTAGACCGGGGATAAGGCTATGCCTCGTCCCGTTTCTAGTATCGTGCCGTTATGCCGCCGAAATTTTCTAAAATATGTTAGAAAAATAAGAATATCATTTTATTTAAAGAATGAACTGAATAGAAATTCATATGTTAAAATAAAATGTTTTATCGTTAAAAATATAATTTTTAACGTGAATGTGAATATAGTGAATGTGAATAAATAAATATTTATAAACAAATCGGCCGATTTGTTTATATACACTGATTTGACTGACATTGATTGGGTCGATAAATTTTACACATCGCCCAACTGCACAAATAAAATCTGTGGTTGATTGTTTGAAACCCCACACGGGTGTTGGGATGAAATTTGAAGTTCACTCATCTTGATTAATTAAATATGTCGATCGATTGATTGACAGGCTGTTATAAGCGTTAGATATTTATATTTGATGCTTATACAGTGTAATGCACTTTGGTTGATGGTTGATTATTTTTCAATGCTATTGTATACGTGTGATGTATGAAAATCCATATAATTAACATTATATGGTGATTGATTGGGCCTCATTCCAATTTAGAAAATAAAGAATATTATAAAATAAAAGTTCATGTGTTGACTGTACTCATCCGTTGAGATTAGTCATGTGTTGAACGAAATATTTCAATAATAAAATTTACATCTTTATCAATATAAAATAAAGGTTCATGTGTTGACTGTACTCATCCGTTGAGATTAGTCATGTTTGAACGAAATATTTGAAATAGAAATATTTGAAATAAGGAATATTTGAAATAGAATATTTGAAATAGAAATATTTGAAATAAGGAAATATTTGAAAAAGAAATATTTGAAATAGAATATTTGAAAATAGAAATATATGAAGCCGTGTTGATTAGATTGACGCCATTTTGACGTGAACGATATTTATATCGATTTTATTCATTTTAAAATGAATATTGAAAAGTGATTTCGAAATCGAATATTTTGAAATGAAATTTGAATTGAATTGAATAGAAAATGATTTTGAAATGAATTGAATATAAAACGATTTCGAAATGAATTGAATATAAAACGATTTCGAAATGAATTGAATATATAACGATTTCGAAATGAATTGAATATATAACGATTTCGAAATGAATTGAATATATAAACGATTTAGAAATGAATTTAATTTGAATAGAAAACGAATTTGAATTGAATCGAATAGAAAACGACTTTGAAATCGAATTGAATTGAAAACGAATTCAAATTGAATTGAAAGCGAACTGAAATGAATTCAAATTGAATTGAAATTTGAATTGAATAGAAATGAATTTTAAAACGAATTTATAAAGAAGAATTCAATTTTGCTTTGAATTGAAATGGAAGTTGAAATGAATTTTGAAAAGAATTTAAAACGATTCATAAAATTCGTTTTAGATAGAAATCGACGAAATATATATTATATATATAATATAATGGCCTGAATAGAACGCGCCGCGCCGCGGCAGTTCATAAATTTCGACCATTTATTTCAAACGAACATTACGGGAGATCCGACCGTCGGATTCTCCTAAAACCAGAACCGTTGGGTTCGTATCGAAAAGAGCTTTCTAACGAATATTTGAAATATGAAATCTAACGGTTGGATTTGGAGTTATGTCCAAATCAAATTTGAAAAAGGTCGCTGTAAGTGCAGTTCGATGGCCATTGTTGGAAATCGACTGTACGGGCCTTGATAAAATTAGTAAAAATATCAATAATTTGTGTAAAATCATAAGAAATGATTTGAGAAAAATTGGGGTGAAAAGCTCCATATTTGAAAAGATAAAAATGGATTTTTATCGAAATGAACTAGTTTTGAACTAAATTTAAAACCCAATTTTTTTTAAATAAATAAATTAGATTTAAAAAGGGGTTTTAAATAATCGGAATTTCTAATATATTTGATTGGATTTGAAATGGGTTTATCGTGAACAGTGTTTTAAATAACACTAGTTCTTTAACCCGATAACAAATAGAATGTGATTTGGGTTTGTCGTGAACTGTGTTTTAAATAACACCTAGTTCTTTAACCCAGTAAAAGGAGTTTTAACGAATCTACAATTAGGTTGAAATGTGAATTGATAATCTAAATTATCAAATTTAGAAAATGAGCGAGAATGGAGTATTACCAGTTTTGCTCCAAAGCGATAGTTAAATCTTTAATTAGATTTGAACGTGAAATGGTAATTAATTTTACCGATAACACTATGGTGTTAGATATGGAGTATCACCAGTTTTGCTTCATGGGATGAATAGGTTGGGATTGGGAAGTAGAATAAATAATTACTTCGTTGTGGTTCGCTAATCTCGACTAGTTTGGAAAACCATAATTTGTTTTGAAATGACATCCAAAGGAAGATTAAATGATAAATTTTAAAGAATTTGTCTTGGATAAAATTAATGAGAACTTTTCCCTGAGAATATGAATTGGAATGAGGCGTATGTTGTGTTTGTGTAACATTCGTTTTAATATACGCGGGTTTTTCGGAAAGGCCGGGTTTATACCCATTCTGAATAACCGATTCGACGATATGTCGAAGATGAAGACGGTGGTCGAAGACCGGAAGTCTTCACATCGTTTGGATAATTACTGACAATCCTGATTGGGCCGTACACCCAAGAGGATGGAAATAGTTGGTGGTCGTCCAGACGTACTTGGAGATGGATGGATATGCGAGGAAAGAGCCACCGGTTTCGTTCAGACCCAGAACGAACTTTTAAATGGATTGTGTGTCTGACATTGGATTTTATTCTGTGTTGATTGATTTCTATTAAATATATATATGTTTGGCGGCGGAGAATTTATTCTCTTGCTTAACGCCCTTCTCTGAGACGTACGAGCTTAGAGGTTATATATCGATGGATATCAATCGCATGGCATGAATTGCCTGTGTGGCACACTGAGTTGCGTTGATCAAGGCTTCTGTTGAAAAGCAAAGTCTTGTGGTTGATGATCAAAGCACGGCCTTTGTGGCGTAGCTTTGTGTATAGCGTGAATTCGCGAGCCTCACACCTCGGTATGAGTCAAAAACGGGATAAGGACCCAAGGAGTGCATGACGTTTCTTTCTAGCTATGGTGGTGTCAGTGACTTACCAGCCCTGACATTTATATACTTTTCACCTATGTGGTTGTTGGAATGCGAGGCGCCTCGATTATAGGTCTGTAAGGACCGGGAAACGTGTGTTCAGGAATAACTAATCCTCTAACGTAAGTGAGGACCGGCCTTGGAGGATCCGGGGTTGCCTAGAGTGCGTAACCCTGAGGCATTTGCTAGAGTGTCTCGAACGCGGAGAGGAGCTTGCCCCTTGCCTCGACTCATGACGGAAATCCAATTTCCAATACGTGTAATTCGGTTTTATTTGTAGAGCCTAGTATGGCGACATGATAGATGGTACCCATGCCGCCTAGGATTGATATTTATGATTGAAATGTTTTGACACTATACACTTATTATAGTATCAAATGATTTGTTTTAAACGTACCAAGCATGTTTGGCTATTATAAGGGAAAACCCTATCCTCCGGCTTGCGTTGCATTGTGTGATGGGACCTGAGTCTTATAATAGCTTCATTTTTCGAAAAAGCATTGCGTTGTTTATTCTATGCACTGGTATTCTTGGGAGGAAACCCGTTCCGTGTTATACGGCGTGGTCCCTTGAATTACTTTCTTTTAAAATAAAGTTTTAATAACTGTTTTAGTTCTCACACCAGTCACATGACTGACCTGGAGTTTATTGTTTTAACCTAAACTCTGGGTGCCCTTATTTTCGACACGGGCAGCTAGTAGTTTTGGTTTTGCAGATTTATATTCACAGGATCCTGGTTTACAGCTGGAATGATATCCGGAAAGCTCTGTATCCGTATATCACCTTCAGTTGTGCTTTGTATTATTTTTCCGCTGCTATGTAATTTATTGTAATATCTGATATTTATCGAATGTAATTTATTCAATTATACTCTGTATATTCTTGTATTCTGATGGAATTGTTGTAATAACAATGAAATGTTCTTCCGACTGCGTTCTGATTTGTCTGTTCTCAAATGTTCAGGGGTTTCGAACGGTCTAGATCGGTTTAACGACTGATTCAGATCGAGCGAAATTCCAGGCCGTCACATTTGGTATCAGTGCTTTGGTTTACAGAGCTCGAGAACAAGACACATTAGAACCATACGAAAGAATTCATCAGATATTGGATTAGTAATATCCAATTAGAATGACTCGTTAGAGATAGGATCAGTAGTATCCTAGAACGAGTGTGAAGAGTATATTTTTTCAATTGAAAACAATTTGGTTTTGAAAATTTAAACCATTTTATACGTATTTGATTATTTATTTATTTTGAATATGGACAATCTAGTATATAAAGGTTTTGCATATACGCGTCATGAACGTATATTCGAAGTTTTAATATATTAGATAGATATGGAATCACACTCTAGTCGCCCGGGCCTGATTCTGATGATTGACGCGTCATCATCAGTAATTATTTTCGAGTTTCGAAGGTGTGATTTTCTATATATTTCCATTAGACTGGTGTGAGAACCAAAACCAATATAGCTAGAACACTTTGTTGTGAATTGGCCTCAAAAACAAGATTTTCAGTATATATATCAAAATTATGAATTTGAAACGTTAATCCACTAATTGATTGATGTTTGTGTTGTTTGTTTATTTGTTTGCTAATTTTGAACCATTATGCCTAATTGAATCATATATTGAATTAAATTGAAAATTGGTTGTTTTTGCTTGCATATACATATACTTACATTGAACAGGTCATAGCAAGGAGGCTAGAGCAGGGAATAAAATTTGTTTGCCCGACAAATAGGTACATGTTTACTACATAATTTACTGTTTTGTTTGGGTGATGATGATTTTATGAGCCTATTGGCTAGCCGCTTGGCTTTTTCTTTTTCTTTTTGAGATCAGAAGGCCTATATGGCAATTTCGGGATTTTCCCGTGGCTCCCGGTGCAGGGGAGGTTATGGCGAAATTTTTCGAAAATTTAGGGTGTTAGCCAAATTTTTGAAAATTTGAAAATTCTCAGAAACTGAAAAGTTGGAGAATGGAAGCCAGATCGAACGTAGAGTTGATTAATCAAACCATTTTCGACTTTGTTCCTTTTCGGGGACGAAAAATTTTAAGTGGGGGAGATTGTAATAACCCGGAAATTCAGAACCAGTTTAAAATTTTTATTTTGGCAATTTTAGCGAATTTTGAATATTTAAAATAGATTATTTTAAATAGTATCGACGAGAAATTTATTTTGAATAGAATTCGACGTATATATTATACGCGCCGTCGTTAGAATATATATAATTATATATAATTATAAATAGAATTGAAAATGGCGCGGTAGTTCGATAATTCGATTTCAAACTTCAATTGAACGTACCGGGTGCAAAACAATCCGGATTTTAGCGAAACCAAAAACATTAAGATCTAATTGATAATATCTTTCCAACGAATCCGAAAAATCAAAATTTCATAGCGGGAATCAAAAGACATGTCCAGTTGAAAATTCTGAATAGTCGCTATGGAATTCGGGCCCTTAAAAATGGAAATTTTGCAAACGACCTCGGATTTCGACGAAACCAGTTTTGTTGGGTCCGTGATGTCAAATTATTGCTAGGTTTCAAATTTCATAATTTTCTGAATCAATATGTGAGCGTGGCAAAGGAAAACGCGTTTGACCAGTTTTAGTGGATTTTAATCGACTGGAAATTGGTCATTTTTCAAACGGTCTCAGAATTCGACGAAACTAGTTTTGTTAGGACCGTATCGTTAATACGAAGCTAGAAAATATTTTTATTGAATTTTTAGAGTTAGTATGTGACCCCGGTAATTTGAAATGTACGTTTAAAATTCAATATAGCGATTTAAATGTAAATTCAACGGAAACTGATCGAGACGAACGAATCAACCTACGATACATATCCCATTGTGTTCGGAATGGGGGTGAAACGCTATGGACGACAGGCGGTGGGCCTCGTTTCGAGGTCGTATGTAAAAGTCAACTTTTAGTGAATAAATTAATTAAATAAATTAAAACCCTCCCTTCTCCCTCTATAATTTCTGCCCCCCCCCTTTTTCCTTACTCGTTTTCATTCTTTTCAGAAAAAAAAATAGAAAAAGGAGGAGAGCGACGGAGAGGAGCGCTGCCCCCCCCCCCCCCCCCCGATGATCGCTGCCGCCGCCACCAAGGGCGTCGCGCCGCCCTCGCTTTCACCACCCCCCCCCCCCCAATCGATCGCCGCCACCTCGACCTCGCGATGGCCCCCACCTCGCACCCCTCCCGTCAGTCGGACGCGATACACCCCCCCCTTTAATCCTCCACCGCAACCCCCTCTCAGCCACCATACCCCACCACCCGCGGCCACCAAGCCGTATCCCGCTTCCCCCCTTTCTTCGACCACAACCGCCGACGCAGGAAGACCCCCCCCCCCCCCGTAAGTTCTTAACCCATTTTACTTTCATTTTGATTTCTATTTTATTTTGATTTATAGTTTATTTAGTTTATTTAAATCAGTAAAGAAAGATTTTAAAATGCAAAAGATATGATTTTTGTATTTTTAAAGTAATAAAAATATGATTTTTATATTTTTAAAGTATTAAAAATATAATCTTTACTATATAGGAGATGTAAAAATATGATTCTTGTTTATGTAGATAATTAAAAATATAATTTTTACATGATAGGAATATTAATGATAGCATCTTTATATGTGTAGAGAAATAAAAATTTGATTTTTATAATGAAGTGAAATATAATTTTTCTATAGAAAGAGTGAAAGAAAAGGCGAAATCTTTATTTTAGAAAAGGCGAAATCTTTATTGTAGAAAAGGTGAAAGATCTATTTTTGAAAAGGCAGAAACTTTATATAGAGAATAGCGTGATAAAATAGAATTTTTATCCATATAGCGTCGAAGTAAAAATTCGATTTTTATATATTGAATAGCGAAGTAAATATTCGATTTTTATATATTGAATAGCGAAGTAAAAATTCGATTTTTATATATTGAATAACGGAGTAAAAATTCGATTTTTAAATATATGAAGTGATTATAAAAATATGATTTTTAAATTGAAAGTGAATAAATAAAAATGTGATTTTTATTTTAAAGACATCAATATATAAAAATGTGATTTTTACATATGTAGTGAAAGCGGGCAACGAAGGTGACAAAAAAGGCGAGAACGACGAAGATTTCTATAAAGGAAGTGTCATGAAGTTGGATAGCTATCGGTGAGAATTTCTCACTCTTCAATTTCATTTTCTAGTTATATATATATACTAGAATGCAGACGGTGCTTAGTAGCACCCGACACAATCGTCCACAGACCATGGACTTGTTTGTTTGATTGCAAAAATTAGTTAGATTATTTGATTGAAATTGAGTTGTTTGGTGAAATGAATGGATTTGATTGATGTGTGAATGGCGTGGGCCTTCACTAGACCGGGGATAAGGCTAGGCCTCGTCCCGTTTCTAGTATCGTGCCGTTATGCCGCCGAAACTTTCTAAAATATGTTAGAAAAATAAGAATATCATTTTATTTAAAGAATGAACTGAATAGAAATTCATATGTTAAAATAAAATGTTTTATCGTTAAAAATATAATTTTTAACGTGAATGTGAATATAGTGAATGTGAATAAATATTTATAAACAAATCGGCCGATTTGTTTATATACACTGATTTGACTGACATTGATTGGGTCGATAAATTTTACACATCGCCCAACTGCACAAATAAAATTTGTGTTTGATTGTTTGAAACCCCACACGGGTGTTGGGATGAAATTTGAAGTTCACTCATCCTGATTAATTAAATATGTCGATCGATTGATTGACAGGCTGTTATAAGCGTTAGATATTTATATTTGATGCTTATACAGTGTAATGCACTTTGGTTGATGGTTGATTATTTTTCAATGCTATTGTATACGTGTGATGTATGAAAGTCCATATAATTAACATTATATGGTGATTGATTGGGCCTTGTAACGAACCGGGATTTTCGACTCCGAAATCAACATCAAACTATCATGTTGACCATTCAGATATCGAACATTCCAGATCATTAATAGAAAGAAGTTAGAGGGTGAGAATAGATAAGATAGAAATATTAGAATAGAAGAAGAAGAAGAAGAACACCACACACAGAGTCTCACATCGCAGCGGAACAAAATATAATACAGAAGTAAATCTTTATTGAGAACTTTGAAAATACTTACAATATCAGAGTACATCAACATCTGGACAGTGATAATCTGTCCTCATACAACACACAGCGGAATACTAGTAATATCATACGTCTGAACATCTCCAGCTCGTCTCTTCACAGTTTTTGGTAACCTGATCCTGTCAACCCGGGCTAACCCGAGCATTTACAAAACACCGGGTCAGTCTGGTGAACCAGAGTGAGATAAACTCGCACAGTAATAAGGGTGAACCATCCAATCACGATTTTAAAGTTCAAAAACCTTTTCAAAAGGAAAGGATAATCGTAAGACCAATTCCACACATAAACACGGACGGTTTTTACCTTACGATAACCCAAAACAGTGTGAAACCAATATCTTGTCTGATATTATAATAATGTCTAAACACAAGTAAATAGAAATCTAGTGGAACGCTTGCATCTCACGCTCCACATATATAGTATACAATCAAAAACCCGTAGGCGCTTATTGGAAATTGGATTCCAACTTGACAAGGTATGGGTCCACCTTCCGATAGTGTATCTCTAGAGACGAATACACTGGGTTCAACAAGAACTTCTTGCAACCCGGCCCTCACATGACCGACCACTCATTTCGCTTGAGTGTATCGAATGTATATCACCGACGGTTGGGATCAGCAACCGTCTCCCGACAAGGGACAGCATCGAACATAGATTTAAGAAACAAATAGGATTTCCTCTAGATAGGTGATTATACACCCTAATGGGAGCGACCCACATAGCCATGCTGCCTGCCCGATTTTTGTCATTTCCCGGTTGATGAGGCTTGAGGTCTAGATTAGCTTTTGAACATCTGGTCATCATTCACTTTGAATGCCACATCGTCAGATCCGTCAGATATCACTAATTGACGTCCACAAAAATACTCTAGCTGGAAGCTAAGAGAACGGCAACTCCCCGCCAACAACTATCGTACGTTTGAAGAAATCAACGTACGTGACCCTTTGGAAATACTCTGTCAGACATCCGTCCATACACGTCACCCAGGAACAGGATGAACCGAAGGCACTCTCCTACCGCATCCAATATAGGAATCACCCCATGGATCAGTAGCGAGTAGTCCTTGCAACCCGTAGATTCCAACCACGACAGAATCACAGCTTATCTCTGCTTGCCAGGCAGAGAACATTAGTGGTTCTTCCGTTTATGAAGATCCACGGTCTTCAATGCTCCATCTCGATCATCTTCTGAGATTTTCACGTATTTGTTGGACAGAATGGTTTTCGAATATAAATTCGATCCCGGTCTTTCCATACCAACAATCGCATTGGACAGATTTGATAGTCGGTGTTTTAACTATCAAAATATTCAGTGTTTCAAACATGACCCTCCAATGAGTTCACTGATTCAGTATTTAGCATCATTTGGCCTTTAACAATCTAATTCCCTTTTTGTTAAATTGAAACTTCCAATTCTTTTAATATTCAAAAATATGATATTTGAATAACTCTAATTGATTAATTAACATTCGTCTTAACTCCATTCGCTTGACTCTAGATCACAGCGATCACAATGGTTACGCCTGATTCCCTCAGGAAACATCCGACCGCCGTAGGCTATCTGCAGCCCTGCGAATTACGCTAGCAGTCGTACGCAATGGCACTCATCTTGGATACTATGTGATTTTATTTCCTATCTCGTACTTATCAATCTGATTCACATCGGAACTTGCTTTATAAAATCAATTAAAAATAATTTAAAGTCTTACATAAATAAAATATTTATTTCTTTCTCTTGAATAACTTTTATTCGAAATAATATATTTCAAAATCTAACTTCAGTTATAAAATAAATTTTATAACTTTATCTCTATCGACTCACCTGACGATGAATCACTGTCTATAACCCGATTGATTTTAAAGGCCATACTCTGCCAAACACTTAACCAATATCGCCCATTGGTTTAAGCCAAACAGATGTTGAATATTCAATTAATAATCAACCATCAAATCAATCACACAAACAGATCAGTTCATATATGATGATATGAAATAAATAATATAGTTGAGGAATCCGGTTGGATCTCTCCAACCTGTTCTTCCCTGTATTCAAATGGTTATCTCAAATCAGACCATTCAGTTTTGTTTAACTGATTAAATAACGACCATTTAACATCAATCATAAGCAATTCAAACAATTCAACCAATTAAACACGTTTATAAATAAATGTGACCAACCAAGGTGAGTTACCTTTATTGGAATCAATCGTTAAAAATAACGATTTGGTATCTGACTGAAATTAAACACAGTTTAATTTCATCGGTTAAATCAACAGTTAAATAGATAACTAGCAAAGCAGTCAACCATTGGCAAGCAGAGCACACAAAATAAAAACACCCAATTTATATAAAATATAAAAAGGGTAACTGAGTGAGTTTAACTCACCTTGATTCATTCGTCCCTGAAGCAGTTCATTTATAGCCAAATTAAACAGATGTTTAATTTAACTGAAATTTCCAGCTGTCCTCATTACTGTTCAGATCAGTTCCCCGATATTTTGGTCCGTCCATACAATCCTGGCATTTCTGATCTGCCCCAAATTGTTAATTATTTCTGAATCACAACGCAGGGTCGATTGAAAATCTTTGTCCCCTTGGTCCACATTGATTTTCCAGACCGTTCCTAATCCCCTTTCTTCTTCACTGCTAGTTCGAGATCCCTTTTTGTTCCTTACCTCTCAAAAGCAAGACGCCTGCAACATCACATTTCAATATATAAAGCGTTTAAGATTGTTATGTCAAACTTTATATTTAATTAACTAATTATGTTTTACTAACGCTACTACTGTTCACAAAGGAAAACAGGCCGACTAGGTTTTAAAATCCAACCTCCTGTTTCTCGTTCTGTCCCTCAAATGTCTGGCCTTCATTCCAGGCTTCCGCCTTGCTCCATTCGGACAGACTCATGCTTCCTCACTTGAACGTTTCCATGCAACTTCCCCACCGTTTACTTTCTATTTTCCCAGTCCCCTATCCGCTACTTCATCTCTTCCAGTCGCCACATCCCCTCGTCAGTACACCTGCACCCACTACATTTCGGATCCATCCTGCTGCTCACGCCTTCCATGTCCTGTCTCGACACCATCATCTCATCCTAGGACAACCACTGCCACACGCGAGAAGGCAACGTACCATACTCATACCTCGAAACCCACGCACTTTTCCTTCCGGCGGTTGTTCTTCCCGATCTCATATATATATATATATATATATATTAATTTATTTATTCTCTCTATGGGTTGCTGTTGAAAATGGCGCAGTTGAAAGTAGGGGGAGAGGAGTTCATTTCTTTGTTTGCTGGAAGGAAAATGTGATTGAAGTCACTGTATTTATAAGAGGAAGATACGTGGGGCTTACGTTTACTTGGGGTTTACGTTGGAGGAAGTGTGGTTGCCAAGCTGTCGGTTGTGTACAGCGCAAGGATGTGTGTACGTTGGTGATTTGATAACACAAAACAGTGGCTATATATAGGCTTGTCGGTGAAAAGAAGTTCTATTCTCAGTATAGGGTGCGGTACAATGTGGTTGACCCGAGTAGTGACTAGGTTATGGTATTTATATAAAAATATTATCTCACGAAACTTCAACCCGAAGTAGTTGATAAAAACCACCACAATTCATTTCTGTCTACTGATAAAAATGCTGTTCTTGATGTAAAAAGGTATTCCGAACTCAACGGGACAAGTTTCATCGCAATCTGAGGTCATATGAAAAATTTTCCTTTATGAAACCAGAAATGAACACGCGTTTAATTTTTCCACGGTCACCAGATAAATCAAATCCACTTGAAACTGCGAACATCGATAATAACTTTTCGATACGAACCCAATGGCACTAATTTCGTCGCATTCTGAGACTGTTGCCCCGGTAGGCTGTTTTTACCCTGAACCGGCCTACCCTTTTTAACACCAAATTTTCCGGTCTCTAAAAATAACAAACCATATACTTATTCTGACTCTAATCGACGATACGAACTCAACGGAACTGGTTTCGCGGCCTAATTCGGTCGTCTGCTCAAGTTACACTCAAATACCCCTTTATTTATTTAAATACGCGCTATAGAATTTGAACGGGCGTTTACGGCTACCGTGGTCACATACGATATCGGTTTTCCACACAATTCACCACCGTACAATAATTTAGCGATACGGTTCTAATGAAACTGGTTTCGTCGAAATCCGAGTCCGTTTGCAAAACGGTCATTTTAAAGGCCTATAATTAAATAACGATTTTCCATAGCGACTATTTTAAAATTTGATTTGGCCATAACTATCAAACTATAACACGAAATCTGGATTTTTCTCTTTCATATGAAAATTATCGTCAATACGGTTCCGACGTGTCTTGTTTCACAGAAATCCGACTTATGTCAGACTATGTATATCCAATTTAAGTTCAAAACTCGAATTTACGAACTGCACGCCATTTTCAAGCTCGTTTTATATTATAAATATATATAACGTTCATCTTCGTTTTTAATAACGAATTCAATTTTAAATTCCATTAATATTCTCAACATAATATTTAAAACTAATTTAAATATTCATATTCAAATGGTCGAAAAACACGGGTCGTTACAGGCCTCATGCCAATTTAGAAAATAAAGAATATTATAAAATAAAAGTTCATGTGTTGACTGTACTCATCCGTTGAGATTAGTCATGTGTTGAACGAAATATTTCAATAATAAAATTTACATCTTTATCAATATAAAATAAAGGTTCATGTGTTGACTGTACTCATCCGTTGAGATTAGTCATGTTTGAACGAAATATTTGAAATAGAAATATTTGAAATAAGGAATATTTGAAATAGAATATTTGAAATAGAAATATTTGAAATAAGGAAATATTTGAAAAAGAAATATTTGAAATAGAATATTTGAAAATAGAAATATATGAAGCCGTGTTGATTAGATTGACGCCATTTTGACGTGAACGATATTTATATCGATTTTATTCATTTTAAAATGAATATTGAAAAGTGATTTCGAAATCGAATATTTTGAAATGAAATTTGAATTGAATTGAATAGAAAATGATTTTGAAATGAATTGAATATAAAACGATTTCGAAATGAATTGAATATAAAACGATTTCGAAATGAATTGAATATATAACGATTTCGAAATGAATTGAATATATAACGATTTCGAAATGAATTGAATATATAAACGATTTAGAAATGAATTTAATTTGAATAGAAAACGAATTTGAATTGAATCGAATAGAAAACGACTTTGAAATCGAATTGAATTGAAAACGAATTCAAATTGAATTGAAAGCGAACTGAAATGAATTCAAATTGAATTGAAATTTGAATTGAATAGAAATGAATTTTAAAACGAATTTATAAAGAAGAATTCAATTTTGCTTTGAATTGAAATGGAAGTTGAAATGAATTTTGAAAAGAATTTAAAACGATTCATAAAATTCGTTTTAGATAGAAATCGACGAAATATATATTATATATATAATATAATGGCCTGAATAGAACGCGCCGCGCCGCGGCAGTTCATAAATTTCGACCATTTATTTCAAACGAACATTACGGGAGATCCGACCGTCGGATTCTCCTAAAACCAGAACCGTTGGGTTCGTATCGAAAAGAGCTTTCTAACGAATATTTGAAATTTGAAATCTAACGGTTGGATTTGGAGTTATGTCCAAATCAAATTTGAAAAAGGTCGCTGTAAGTGCAGTTCGATGGCCATTGTTGGAAATCGACTGTACGGGCCTTGATAAAATTAGTAAAAATATCAATAATTTGTGTAAAATCATAAGAAATGATTTGAGAAAAATTGGGGTGAAAAGCTCCATATTTGAAAAGATAAAAATGGATTTTTATCAAAATGAACTAGTTTTGAACTAAATTTAAAACCCAATTTTTTTTAAATAAATAAATTAGATTTAAAAAGGGGTTTTAAATAATCGGAATTTCTAATATATTTGATTGGATTTGAAATGGTTTATCGTGAACGGTGTTTTAAATAACACTAGTTCTTTAACCCGATAACAAATAGAATGTGATTTGGGTTTGTCGTGAACTGTGTTTTAAATAACACCTAGTTCTTTAACCCAGTAAAAGGAGTTTTAACGAATCTACAATTAGGTTGAAATGTGAATTGATAATCTAAATTATCAAATTTAGAAAATGAGCGAGAATGGAGTATTACCAGTTTTGCTCCAAAGCGATAGTTAAATCTTTAATTAGATTTGAACGTGAAATGGTAATTAATTTTACCGATAACACTATGGTGTTAGATATGGAGTATCACCAGTTTTGCTTCATGGGATGAATAGGTTGGGATTGGGAAATAAAATAAATAATTACTTCGTTGTGGTTCGCTAATCTCGACTAGTTTGGAAAACCATAATTTGTTTTGAAATGACATCCAAAGGAAGATTAAAGGATAAATTTTAAAGAATTTATCTTGGATAAAATTAATGGGAACTTTTCCCTGAGAATATGAATTGGAATGAGGCGTATGTTGTGTTTGTGTAACATTTGTTTTAATATACGCTGGTTTTTCGGAAAGGCCGGGTTTATACCCATTCTGAATAACCGATTCGACGATATGTCGAAGATGAAGACGGTGGTCGAAGACCGGAAGTCTTCACATCGTTTGGATAATTACTGACAATCGTGATTGGGCTGTACACCCAAGAGGATGGAAATAGTTGGTGGTCGTCCAGACGTACTTGGAGATGGATGGATATGCGAGGAAAGAGCCTCCGGTTTCGTTCAGACCCAGAACGAACTTGTAAATGGATTGTGTGTCTGACATTGGATTTTATTCTGTGTTGATTGATTTATATTAAATATATATCTGTTTGGCGGCGGAGAATTTATTCTCTTGCTTAACGCCCTTCTCTGAGACGTACGAGCTTAGAGGTTATATATCGATGGATATCAATCGCATGACATGAATTGCCTGTGTGGCACACTGAGTTGCATTGATCAAGGCTTCTGTTGAAAAGCAAAGTCTTATGGTTGATGATCAAAGCACGACCTTTGTGGCGTAGCTTTGTGTATAGCGTGAATTCGCGAGCCTCACACCTCGGTATGAGTCAAAAACGGGATAAGGACCCAAGGAGTGCATGACGTTTCTTTCTAGCTATGGTGGTGTCAGTGACTTACCAGCCCTGACATTTATATACTTTTCACCTATGTGGTTGTTGGAATGCGAGGCGCCTCGATTATAGGTCTGTAAGGACCGGGAAACGTGTGTTCAGGAATAACTAATCCTCTAACGTAAGTGAGGACCGGCCTTGGAGGATCCGGAGTTGCCCAGAGTGCGTAACCCTGAGGCATTTGCTAGAGTGTCTCGAACGCGGAGAGGAGCTTGCCCCTTGCCTCGACTCATGACGGAAATCCAATTTCCAATACGTGTAATTCGGTTTTATTTGTAGAGCCTAGTATGGCGACATGATAGATGGTACCCATGCCGCCTAGGATTGATATTTATGATTGAAATGTTTTGACACTATACACTTATTATAGTATCAAATGATTTGTTTTAAACGTACCAAGCATGTTTGGCTATTATAAGGGAAAACCCTATCCTCCGGCTTGCGTTGCATTATGTGATGGGACCTGGGTCTTATAATAGCTTCATTTTTCGAAAAAGCATTGCGTTGTTTATTCTATGCACTGGTATTCTTGGGAGGAAACCCGTTCCGTGTTATACGGCGTGGTCCCTTGAATTACTTTCTTTTAAAATAAAGTTTTAATAACTGTTTTAGTTCTCACACCAGTCACATGACTGACCTGGAGTTTATTGTTTTAACCTAAACTCTGGGTGCCCTTATTTTCGACACGGGCAGCTAGTAGTTTTGGTTTTGCAGATTTATATTCACAGGATCCTGGTTTACAGCTGGAATGATATCCGGAAAGCTCTGTATCCGTATATCACCTTCAGTTGTGCTTTGTATTATTTTTCCGCTGCTATGTAATTTATTGTAATATCTGATATTTGTCGAATGTAATTTATTCAATTATACTCTGTATATTCTTGTATTCTGATGGAATTGTTGTAATAACAATGAAATGTTCTTCCGTCTGCGTTCTGATTTGTCCTGTTCTCAAACGTTCAGGGGTTTCGAACGGTCTAGATCGGTTTAACGACTGATTCAGATCGAGCGAAATTCCAGGCCGTCACAGTCCAGGCTTCGACCGGGAAAGAGCGCAGAGCGATCTAGACTGTGGACCGAGGTCCTCTGGTCCAAATCCATAAACCAGTCGACTGGTCCAAATATGGGCAGTGACTGGACTGTGTGTTTTTGCACATAACGGCTATATTTCTGGAAGTTTTAATTTTAATTAAATTCAACTAGTCGACCGGTGATTTTTAACCTATCGACCATTTTTAAACAGCAAGCTTTTTCTGAAAGGTTGCTTCTATTTGTGAAGAGATTTCTATTCAATAATCAAAGGAAATGGACATAACTTTTTATAGAAACTCTTCATAAAGAATTACTACCTTTCTACTATTATATAAACAACTTCAAACCTGTTTTACAATAATTGAATCATTCTATATTCTCTCTAATTTCTGAATTGCATTTTCATACTCTTTGCAAAACAAAAGCTCTCCAAATTTTAATACTTGTTGAATCCTTGAATCAATTTAATATCATTTGATTCAACAAGCATTCTACTTCCTTAAATATACGCATTCAAAGTATATACTCGAGGATCAGATTATAGGAAGATTGTACTCAAACTGTTGACTATCCGTGTTGAATCAAGAACACAAAGCAGAAGTCAAAACAATTGTAATAGTTGAAGTGCTGTGTGTGATCAGGCAAGTGTTGAAGTCCTTATGTTATTAGAGGTATGAAATCTCATTCGGCTGCTCGAGTGTTGTATACCTGTTCCTCTGAGTGAAGTGAGGTTTTTGATTAGTGAAAATCCAGATAGAAGTCCGGGACTGGACGTAGGACGGTGCTCCGAACCAATATAAAAATCTCTGGTGTGATTTTTCTATTTTTACTGCATTTACTATTATATAGTTATGTGATTAGCTATTACTTCTTACTTGAATATTGTTCGTCATATCACACGATCCTTGTGAGTGTATTATACTTGGCAAGTACACACGCACACATTTTCATATAAAACCCTATTTCCCTCAATTACCAAAAGTCTGAATAATTATAGCACTCACTCGTGGTTCTAAGATTTTCTTGTGGCCTCTATAGATCTCGTCTTATGGTGTCCAATATTTTTATTTCGAAGATTCTCTCTTTGAAAATATTTATTTTTTAGTGTCCAACCTCAAGCAATGAACCCACTAAGAGAAAATCTGAGCGTGAGGGAAATGCCAAGGTCTAGGGGTCTATTTATAGGGGAGTCTAAGGATCATAGGCCATGGGATTTTATATTTTAATTTTGTCCTTACACGTCATAGGTTCATTAAAAACCTTATGATTAATCATCCAATGTCCATAAATTGGCCACCTAACTTTATAAATTCATTTAGATCTTCTCGGCTTGTACTAGAATGAAACAACATCTAAGTACAAAAAATAGGTTGACCCTCTACCTTGAAACACCTGAAATTTTTGTGAAACATTATTCAAGAATTTAATTAGAGGTAATTAAATAGGAATATTGTGGTAGACGAGGGAACAAGATTTGTGCTTAAACAAATTAATTAGAAGGTTGGCCTTAGAAACAATTTAACTAATTAAAATATACATAAGGAAGGGAGATATTAACAGGTAAACGTCAGAACTTTCGGTCTATATATAAATACCATATTCTCCAACATTACTATCATTACATTCATTTTCTAAAACCTAAAAGAAAACTAAAAGAACAGGCCAACCATTAAATCTTAGGAGAAGAATAAAGAAAAGTTGGAAAACATAGATTTTAGATGTCTACACTAACAAAACTCACAACTTCAATCCAACCAAGGTGAGTAATACTCTCTACCTATGGTTATTTATGTATATCTGAAAGATTTGTAGATTTTATGATTGATTTCATATTGTTATTGATGCTACATGTTTGTTATGTAATACCCATGTTTTATTTTGTGATATATGTGTCATACGCATGAAAAATGAATAAGTCTATAGGTCAATACCTATAGTCTATGTGTCATACTTTGATATGATGTGTGTGGTATGATTGTTGTGTGTTATGATTGTGGAGAAGGGTTTTGAATTTCATTATTTTCTATGTTTGCATGAATTTATAATGAATTTCCTGAGGGTGTTTTGCTTTAGAAAATTTTGTGTGTTAATCAAAGTATTAACGTTTATGTTTATATGTTTACCTATTTTACATTTCTCTATAGTACAAAGTACTGGAAATGATCATATTTTAGTCAACATATTTTTATAAACCAATAGGTTTTCGACAAAAATAGTGGAGTAGGTAAAAAGATATGATTTATAATAAAATGAATCTGTTTTTCCTAAAATTAATATCGGTTCCATTTCTAGATCTGGAATACCCATCCCGTAATGTCAGAACCACCCTACGGTAGCGTAAATGCTTGTAATATCATAAGTATGACATATGAAGTATTCAGGCTTCCACCTCTTTTCTTTCTGTTTGGGATTGGTCCTGATACTTATAAATATTTTGGATTTGAAAGATAACTGACCCATAAGAGGCATTTGCATCGACTCCTTCAACTGGGTCGAAGGGGTGTTTTTATGTAGAAGAACTATTATTATAAAGAAAGATTTTTAAACTAACTTTGAAAAGAATAGAGGCTTTCGCCTGTGCACCTTCTGGTTGAAACGTAAGAGGCTTGTTTTCCTTTAATTTATGTTTTATGAGGTTGTTGCCTCTATTCCTTTGGTCTTTGATGAAAGGATCCCTTAATGGGAACATGTTTGAATTGAAAGGCTATTGCCCTGTGTGTAAAGACCCGCAAATTCCCACCCTTTGGATCGACCATAAACCACATCGGTCTGACCCAAAAAGTGAAAATCTACGAATATTTTAACTTTGGGCATACAACATATTAAAACAACAACAGAAGACTTTTATAACATATCATATAATGTTACATCAGAGTACAGAATATCAGAGTAAAAAACAGCGGAAGAATAAGTTACAATAATTAAAATATATTGCAGCGGAAGAAACACAGCGGAAGACTCTCTATATCTGGACACAGCTTTAAGCTTCAACCCAGAATCCTGCTTAATATATCTGCAAAAATAGCTACTCGACTGCCCGTGTGGAAAATATGGGCACCTGAGTTTGCCAGTGGACAAACTATAGGTCAGTCATGGGACTGGTGTGAGAATTCTACTTAACCTATATAATATAATAAGGCTAATCACAGGACCACGCCACTTTCGCAGAACGGGTTTTCTCCTATAGATTGCTAGTGCATAAAGTAAAGTAAATCAAAGAATAACGCAATGTCTTTTTGAAAAATGAAACCATTATAAGACGCAGGTCCCATCACACAATGTCACGCAAGCCGGAGGATAGGGTTTTACCTTATAATGGTCAAGAAATGCTTGATACGATAAACACGGTATTATATAATAATAATGTGCAACCAATTTGAAATACATCAAAGTAAATGTATTAATCCTAGACGGCATGAGTGCCCCATCTCACTATGTCGCCATATATAGGTATACAATCAAAACCGCGTGATGTCGTATTGGAAATTTGGATTTCCATCTGAGTCAAGGCTAGGGAGGAGATCCTTATCGATTCGAGACATTCTAGCAAATGCCCCAGGATTGGTACTCTGTCCAACCCTTGGATCCTGCAGGGCCGGTCCACACTTAATTTTGTGGATTAGAAATGCCTGAACACACGTTCCCCTGTCCTTTTGGACCTATAATACGGCCAGTGGCGACCGCATAAACCGAGGCCTCGAAAAATCCAACAACCACAATAAATAAATGCCAACGCTGGTAGGTCCCTGGCACCACTCTAGCTAGAAAGAAACGTGTGCACTCCCTGCGTTCCCTTCTCCCGTTTTAGACTCTACCGGGCTGTGAGGCTCGCAAAGTCACGTTACACAAAGCTATGCCTAAATAGACTATGCTTTGATCATCCATCAAGGCTCTGCTTTGCAACAATAAGCCTTGATCAAGTGCAACTTGGCATACCACATCAACAACTCATATCATGCGATCGGTAATTATTTAACATACAAAAGGGTGTTAAGCAAGAGAATAAATCCTCCGCCACCATGCATTTATATATTAAATAAAAACCAATTTAATTACATGAAATAAATTTCAATGTCAGGCATGCTATCCATTTACAAGTCCGTTCTGGGTCTGAACGAAACAACGTATCCGTCGATCTCCAGTACGTCTGGAAGATCATCACTTTTTACCTTGCCTTGGGGGATCGGTCCCAATTCAAGATATCAGTCACCATCAACCAAACGATGTGAAGCTCTCCGGTCTTCAGTCACCGTCTTCATCTTCGACTCTTGATCGTCGTGATGATTATTCAGAATGGGTTAGACCCGGTCTTTCTGAATAACTCGCGTATTCTTAATTAAAATCAACCATACGCCACATTCCAACTCTGAACATTCTTTTTTTTTTATAAAAATATTATTTATATTAAAAGATTCTCATTAATTTTATCAAAGATAAAATAAATTAAATTTTTAATCATTCTAAAAAGATTTATTAATATTCCAATTTTGATTTTTAATACAAGAATCATTATTAAAAGATTATTAATTTCAATAAACCAATCTTGTCTTAAATTGGATTAAAGAACTATTGTCATTTAAAACACAGTTCACGATAAACCTAAAACCAATTTCCAAAATATGGAATTTTTACAGAAATCAAATCAACAAATAATCATTATAAATTTCTGTACCAGACTAACATTATAAATGGAATAACGGCAAAGCCTCTTAAATTCCATATATAATATCGGTCTTCTTTTACAGAAGCCCATCTCGATTATTATCAATCGAATTTCCACTTAATTCCAATTTAATATATTAAATTGGAAAATTCTAATTTTAGAAAATCTTCTTTTAAATTTATAAAATAGATTTATAAATTTCAAATAGTAATTTCAATGTAAATTGGATTAAAGGATAAATGTTATTTAAAACATCGTCCACTGCAAATCCAATTCACATATCAATCACCAAATATAATTGTTAAGATCTAATAATCTTAAATAAAAGGTTTATCCTAAAGATATTAATTCATTACTATATAAAAAAAACATATTTTAAAATAATCAATAAAATATTCTTTATATAAAAGATTCTAAATGTAAAATATTCTTTATAATACAAAATCTTTTATTTTACAAAAATCCTTTCATTATATAAAAATTCTTTATAAAAAAAAAGGAAATTCTGCATTGGAATGCGACTCAACCATGTACCATATAATTTGGGTCATATGGGTTTCATACATTTCATATATAGGATAATAACAGGAAATAATCCTCAATCCATCCATTAACAACCAGAGTGACAATGTCAACTGTGTGAGCATTAAAATGAAACAATAACGCTCATCGCAGCCTGTCGATCAATCGATAGACATATAATTAAACATTGGGATTTGTGTCAGTCAAGTATCGTCCCAATACCCGTGTGGGGTTTTCAGCCAACAACAGTTCATATAAATAAATAAATACAGAATTGGTTAATAGGTTTAACCAATTTCAATTTCACTAAACATGTCACTTATAGCGAGTAAAATGTATTTTACTCGTATGACTTCCTTATATACTTCTAAAGTCACATAAACAGTAATTTATTTATATAGCTTTATTGCGGATGACAAATGGAATATATATTCCATTATATTTGTATGAAGTTTCTTAACAATACTTTTCAGTGTATATTTTGACCAACAATACAATTGTATATTAGAATATAAATTCTAATGCAGGTTTTGCAAATAAAAATTTGATTTTATATTTGCGCATAAATTCTACTGTATATTATGCAAATAAAAGTGATTCTTATATTTTCACATAATTTCTGTTTTCAACAAAGATGAGTAAAGTGATACACTCATTTTGTTAGCAATTCTATTTCAACAAATACAGTGTAGATAAAAGTGTATTTCTAATCTTGTACTTTTATTTGTACATAAAACACAAATAAAAGCGTATCTCATGTATTTGTCTTTTTATTTGACAAAACAATGTTAAATAAAATGTTCTTTTATATCTTGTACTTTTATTTAACAAAACAATGGTAAATAAAATGTCTTTTTAACTCTTTTACTTTTATTTAACAAAACAATGATAAATAAAAGTGTAATTTTCTTTCTATGCTTTATTTGCATCTAAAAATGCAAATAAGAAATGTAACTCTCTTTTTACTTTTTCTTTGCAATAGAAAATGTAAATAAAATGGTTCACACAATTTTGTTCTTTTTCTTTACAATAGAAAATGTAAATAAAAGGATTCACATTATTTTGTTCTTTTTCATTTACAATAGAAAATGTAAATATGTGTATTTCTAAATTCCATTCTTCTTATTTACATAAGAAAATGTAAATAATTGTAATTCCAAATTCCATTCTTTTTACTTACAAAAGAAAATGTAAACAAATATATTTCTAAATTTATTCTTTTTATTTAATTAGGAGAATGTAAATAATTGCATTGTATATGCGATGCGAATTTCACGTCTTTTAATTACATAAGAATGTAATTTTCCATATCATGCGAATTCTCAAATTTTTAGTTACATATAAAAGTGTAATTCTTAATTTACAATGCAAATCCTCATTTCTAATTACATAAAATGTAAATTTTTAATTCACGATGCAAATTCTCTTATCTCATTACATAAAAATGTAATTTTTTAATTTATTCGTGAATCTTACTTCTTTATTTCATTATAAAAAATGTAATTTTTATTTCACATTATAAATTCATATCCCAATTACATAAAGAAATGTAATTTTCCTAATACAATACAAATTCATATTTTAATTTCATTGAAAAATATAATTTTTATCATACCGTCATAACTCATATATAAATTACATAGAAAAATGTCATTTTTATTTTATCGTTCTAATTCACATCTAAATTACATAGAAAAATGTAATCTTTATTATGCGATGGGAATTCATATTTTAATTACATAGAAAAATGTAATTCCTATCATACGACATAAATTCATATTTAAATTACATCTAAAAATGTAGTTTTTATCCTACAGTGCAAATTCACATTTTAATTACATTTAAAAAAAATGTAATTTTCATTCTACCGTTATTTTTCATCTCTAAATTACATTGAAAAATGTAATTTTAATCATGCAATGTAAATTTACATTTTTATATCATAGTAAAATGCAATCTTTGTCACACGGTGCAAATTCATATATAAATTACATATAAAAATGTAACATTTGTTATGCAAAGTAAATTCACCTTTTTAATTACGTATAAAAATGTAATTTTAATCATACGGTGGAAATTCATTCATAAATAACATACAAAAAATGTAATTTATTTCATACGGTCTGAATTCATTCATAAATACATATAAAAATGTTATTTATTTCATACGATGAAAAATCATTCATAAATAACATATAAAAATGTTATTTATTTCATGCGATAAAAAATCATTCATAAATAACATATAAAAATGTTATTTATTTCATGCGATGAAAATTCATAAATAACATATAAAAATATGTTTCATTCCATACAATGTAAAAACATCTTCTTTTTTTTATGTACAATGCAAAAATATCATCTTTTATATTTATAATATATTAGCTTTACTATTTTACGACGTAAAAATATGATCTTTTCTATTTTATAATGTAAAAATATTAACCTTTCTATTTTACAATGTAAAAATATCAACTTTACTATTTTACAATGTGAAAATATTATCTTTTCTATTTTACAAAGTAAAAATATCAACTTTACCATATAAAAATATACATGTTCATTTCATACTTTTTAATGCGAACAAAAAAGTGATTTTTGTATGCATAATTCATTTCAAATAAAAATGTTAATTTTCTTTAATGTAGCATCTTATAAAGAAAATGTTGATTCTCTTTTAATATAACATTTTACAAAGAAAATGTTGATTTTCTTTTAATTCCGTACCTTTAATGTAAATAACATTACACAAATATATATATATATATATATATATATATATATATATTTGTTGAAAAACTAGTTCATCAAAAAGACATAAAAATGTTTGTTCTATTTTGTTGAAAATCTAGTTCAACAAATATAACAACAATGTTTGTTTTTTTTTTTGTTTTTTTGCAAATTCTGTTTTAACAAATTGACTGAAATTCTGTGTTTTACAGGTGTTGAAAATTCTAATTCAACAAATTTACAAAATTTGTTGTCTTATACATTTGATCTTTTATATGAACAAATTATATATATATATATATATATATATATACACACACACACACACACTGAATAAAATATGTTTTGATCTCATTTTAGACCCAATTCTCCAACCGCAAATAAGATATATATAATTCCAAGCGGATTTGCAAATCATGTACAACAATCATTCAACAAGCAACAATTATCACTCCAAACAACACCCAACATTTCAGGTCAGAATTAAATGATCAAACAATTATTTTCAATGCAAGAAAATAATTTATAATTAATTAAACAAATAAAATTAGAATCCTCACCTTGAATTTTTGGCCAAAATTTTACCGTCTCCGTTTCAGCTGCGGTCTGCGCCATCGCGAAGCTCTTAATTTTGTGATTCCAACGCAATTTACGGTTTGTAATACGGACCTCGTATGAAAGAGTTATGAATTTTTAAAGATCGGGTAATTAAATAATTAAATAATAAAATAATATATAAAAAAAAGGATGCAACCTTCTTCTTCCCCGTCGTTCTTTACTTCGGCCGAACCAACCCATAGCCGCCTTCTCCAATTTCTGGTCGCACCCCCCCACGGACCACCATTCACCGATCAGACACCACCACACGAACCGCCATACCGAGAGCCATCTACACCACCAACCCCTTGAAGCTCGGCCTCCCCTAGGACCCGCAAACCAATAAAAACCGCAGCCCCTTCTCGGACGAAATTTGCGAAATCCGTGCACCAAAATCCGATCTTAACCGTATAGATTTGTAGCTCTCTGAATTCTCTTCGATTTGGTAGGTCATACGTCATTTTTCGTCAAACGGATTGAGAGATCTTAGCATTTGAAATTCAGACAATTTTCAGCCATAGAAAACTGCAGTGGCGGCTGGCCTCCATTAGGGTTTTCGGATTTTTAATATTATTTTAATGTTTAATTCCGAATTTCGTGAAATAAAGTGGATTTTTGGACTTTCTCGGATTTGGGCCTGCTTACTATCGATCTTAAGATTTTGAGGCCTTCTGAACGCGATGGGCTATGTCCCGGGCTCCAATTCCGAGGTCTGTTACGAGTTTTGGAATAATTACATTATTTTATTAATATTTTAATGTATACCGTACAAATAAATACGCCGGAGCCACATACGAACTCCGAAAATTCCAAAAAAATTATTTTTGGCTTTCTTATGTCAATACGGCCCTAACAAAATTTATTTCGTCGGATTCTGAGACTTTTTGAAAAATGGCTATTTTTAAGGCGTTTAAATTTAACTGAAATAGTCAAAACACATTTTCTTTTCCCACGTTCACATATTAATTCGAAAAATTCTATAAATTGAAACCTAGCAATAATTTGACATTCCGGTTCCAACAAAGGTGGTTTCATCGAAAACAGAGGTCGTTTGAAAAATGACTATTTTTAAGGCCAATATATTTAATATTAAAAATACATTTTTAAACAAATAAATCCTGAAACTCAAAATATATAAGTGTTTACTGTTTTTCAATGCAGAAACGTCATTCTGAACTCAATGGAAGTAGTTTCGAGTTCAAATTCCTTCGTATGCAAAAATATCATTTTGACCTTTATAAATTTCATAGCGACCTTTCTAAATATTGAATTGGCCATAAATTTTGATTTCCGCTATGAAATTTCAATTTTTCAGATTCGTTGGAAAGATATTTTTAAATAGATTCTAATATATTTGGTTTCTCTAAAATCCGTTAAATTTTGCATCCTGTACGGTCAGTCAAAGTTCAAGTTTGACTTTTCAAACTACCGCGCTAATTCTAACTCTTTTGTTAATTAAAATTAAATCATTCATTCTAACTTCGATTTAAATCAAATTTGTGATCATTATTATTTAAAATATATTATTTTATATTGTCAAAATTCATTAAAATTTTCTAAAATAAAATTTTTAAATTGGTTCTGATTTTTGCGGGTTGTTACACTATGCCTTGAAGGTTGTTTTCAAATTATTATTATACAAAAAGAAAGTGTTTACCACCTCACTAAGTTTCATAAGCCGAAAGGGGTTTTTGTATTATAAACATTAAATGAAAGAATAAAAGGCTATTGTCTCACTATCCTTCGGCTAATGCAGGGTGTGAGTTTGCTAACATAACCTTTAATATTGAATTTCTTGATGGTAGTTTGTTAGGACCACTGAGCCTGCCGACACGAAAGGTTCCAATAGGGTTTTTCGATGATTCGTTACCTTAGAGTCTGTTAGCATAAGAGATGTTGACCAAGTTGAGGAGTAAGATGGGCTATTACCATCTGTCCTTTCGGCGGCGGATTTCAGAGGGATTATTTTCATAATCTATTTCGTAAAATCATTTATAAAATGCTTTCGAAATCCATGGCTTACGCCCAACAATGTTGACACCTCTAGCGTCGATAGGACCTTTTATACTTGTTTTCTAAAATATTTAGATGTTTATCCTATATCCTTATATGGAGATAGGGTCATTTTCTAAACCAAGATTCCCAAATCGAAGCCTATGCTTCCAAAACCCTTAAAGCTATTGCCTACGAAGACATGCCTTTTAAATCATCTTTTCTATAAATTACCTCCTTAGACACCAATGAGGTCGATAAGGAACTTTTCTAGAACCAAATGTTTTATGGCTTTGCCTGTATGGTTGTCGACACCGGTAATGAAAACAAGGAGAACTTTTATCAAGATATTTTCTAATAAGGAATAAAGGTTATGTCTTTATTGCCATCCACTATTTATTTGACGAAAGGCTTTGGCTATTGTTGTAGTGCCAATCCTGAGGGTACACCTTTTAGAATATCTTGAATATGAACTTCAATACATATAAGGGAGTTGAGGGAGTTTGAGAACGATACAGGTGTCGTGCCTATTGTAATGTAAATTGGACTTTGATTAGAAACCATTGAAATGCTTATATTGTTTGGTAGTTGTCTACTGCATAGACATTGCATTTGTATGAAACATTAGGAGAGTCCAGTGGGTGGAAAATTGGGAAGAGACAATATAATTAAATTGTAAATAATAGTATCCAGGCCCGTTGCTCCATCCAGTATTGGGGTTTAGGAAGAAGCTTTAAGTTTTGTGTTAGTAGGGAGTTAGTCAGCGAAGAAAAGAATGGTAACCGAAAGGGTACATTGGTTCCGTATTAATGGGATGCGACTCCATGAAGCACAATATGGAAATCAAAGATAGAATGAGATTTCGGTTATGCTACCTAGCGTTGGTTTTTTTTGAAGCACAGTACAAGACTTGAGGAAAAAGGAAATTTTAAATAAAATGTAGAAACCGTTAAGATAGTTGGTTAATATAACGAGGGATGAGAATCCATTGGGTGTTGCATGTTATATACTGTTATTATTATATGTATTATTGTGATATTTATACAAACCGTTGAGACGTATAAGCATAGGATCAGTCGTGTTTCATAGCATGATTATAGCGAGAAAGAAACCCATTCCGCTATGCAGGGTAGTCTCGTTAGATATCACTTGTGTCGAGTAGAAAGGTTATTATTCAACCTATCTTTTTGACTGACCCGTAGTTTTGGTTTCTCCACCTAAACTCTCAAGTACTCAATTGAGTAGGCTGAGGGTTAAGGTCTTTTAGGTATCCTATTCGAATAAGATTCTAGATATGGGCAAGAGGCCATAACTATTTAGGAGTTTCGCTATGTTTTTCTTTGCCTTTTGGTTGTATGTATCAACATGTTATAATTTCCACTATTTAGACTCTGATCAACAGATGAGGTATCTTTATACGTCGATCTCGAAGATTGTATTTTGTAATAATTTATAATTTTCTGTAAATGGGTTATGTGAAAGGTTGATGATATATTTTATCAATGAATCTTTCATGAAATTTCTTATACTCTCGTAATTTCCTATGTTATTGTTGATTAACACTAGATTTTCCATTAATCAAAAGTTTATGTTACAGATGATTGCATCATCTATAGCGTTTAACTTTCATCCTTAAAGAATGGGGCGTTACGATTTTGTATCAGAGCACAGGATAAGGATAACAAAACTATGATGTATTTGTATTATCTAAATACGCACATACCCCACAGTCCTAGAATCTGGTATCTTACTAAATTTTATTTACATAAAGGAAATAAGATATGGATAGAAGGAGTGCAAGGATGAATATTGATTGTGAAAGAACCACAACTGATGGAATTGCTCGAACTAATGCTAATGCAGGTCTAGGTTGAAGGGCTAATAAGAACTAAGGTGCAACTACTCCAACGATAGATATAGGGAACTTTTTCTAGAATTTTATTCAGATGTTGCAAGCCGTAGCTGTTGTTGGTCCCGGAGAAATCAATCCCATAGGGCAAGTTAGAAACAACTATGAGAAATTAAGCAGGTATTATACTAGCTTGGGAGGAAAACCATCCCATTGATCGGAAGATGCTGCTATTGATATTTGGTTGCTACATTGCTAAAGAATATTTGAAGACTTAGGCTTGACTGATGAGCAGAAGAGGAGGTTGGTATTAAGATTGTCGGACCATTCTTTGCATAGGTGGAATAGAGTTACGGTAAGGACACCAGAGGAAGGAATCACTTGGGAAGATTTTTGGAGAATGCTTAAGGCAAGATTCATTTCAAAAGTCGCTCAATCCTGGATGATGAAAAAGTTTATTAAGTTTAGTCAGATAGTGATGCTAGTAGTGGAGTACGCCACTAAGTTTGATGAATTATCTCGTATGCTCGTATGACAATAAATACTATATTCTTATGGAATGAGAAGTTTATAAAGGTGCTTAGGTTTGAGATTATGAAAGAAACTAAGTCTCATTTACGGTACCCATTGATGTTGTTATAGAGATGGCCATCATAATCAAGAAACGCTTAAGAAGGGCGAGAGACTATGCGAAAGCCTGAACTTTCAAGGAAGAAAAAGGGAAGAAAGCTCAGAAGGGAGAAAAACCAAAGAAGAATAAAGCGGAAGTGGTTTGTTTCAAGCGCCATCTGAAGGGCCATTATTCAAACGAATGCAAAGAAACTATAGCCAAGATCACTGGTGGGAGGCAAAATATTAGGTGTTACAATTGTAATCAGGTTGGGCACCATAAGAACAACTGTCCAGAAGAAGTGACGAGTAAAGCGCTAGCTATGGAACCTTTGTCTTTTGTAAACACTACTGTAGAGAAAGGGAAAACAGTGTTGGAAGGTACTCTTTTGTTTCATAGCATACCTATTAAAGTTTTGTTTGATAATGGTGCATCACATTCATTTACCTCTAGATGTATAGAAGATAAGTTGTCTATAGAACCGTTATACCTTTTACTTCCTTTAGAGTAGCTAATCCGATAGAAAGCTATGTCACTCTTTGGATGATATGTGATAATCTAGAAATTCGATTGCTAGGTTACGCTTCTATTTTTGTTTGATTTTTGATGGTTTCGGGATTATTTTGGTTATAGATTTGTAGGCTCGTTATGAAGCTAGAGTATTTTGTCGAAGTACAGAAGCGTCATTGAAAGATCTCGATAACAACGATAGGGTTATGTTCTTGATGGAAAGATCGACTCTATAGGTATCTTCTTGTTGAGTGTTTTGAAATTAGAGAAAATGATAAGTAGCATTCTTATCTTCAAGGAATTTGCTGACGTCTTCGAACTAGTGGCAGACTTATCATCAAAGATAGCAATTGAGTTTTGTACTGATCTTGTGCTGAAAGCGCGGTTCGTATATCGTTCACCTAATCGAATGACCCCTTTAGAGATGAAAGAGCCGAAGATACAACTTGTTGATTTTGAAGGAAGAAGCTTTATTTATCTAAGTAGTTCGCTTTGGGGTGTTACAACAACATTTGTAAAGAAGCCTGATGGAACGTTGGGAATAAGTATTGACTACCAGAAGCTTAATGAAAGGACAGTGAAGAATAAGTATCCTCCATCTTGAATTGATGATCTATTTGATTAGTTAAGCGAACCAATGCATTTTCTCAATTGAATTTGGCTATTGGTTTTCACCAACTAAGGATAGAGGAAGAAAGCATTCCCCTGATAGCATTTCGTATGAGATATAGATCGTATGAATAGATGGTTAGACCATTTGGATTATCAAATGCACCTAATTTCTTTGTAGATTTTAGGAACCGATTGTTTCAGGAGCACTTTGGATAGATTTTTGTTAGTCTTTATAGAAGACGTATGTGTGTATTTTAAAGATCAGAAGGAGCACGAGAGCCACCTATAGATTGTTCTGGACACTTTATGGAAGTATAAGGATAAGTTTTCTAGATGTCAGTTTTAGGAAAAGAAAGTGAAGTTCCTTAGCACGTGGTTTCGGGTGAAGGACTATCAGTAGACCAAGCGAAATTTGTTGTTGTTCTTAGTTGGAAGAGGCCTGAAAGTGTTGTAGAGGTCCAATGCTTTCTTGGATTGGCCGGATACTATCGATAATTTATTAAAAAATTATCAAAGATTCCTTAAGGATTGTGATAAACTTACTAAGCTAGTCATGAAGGATGTTAAGCTTATATGGCCAGATAACCGTGAGGAAGCATGTCAGAATTCAAAGCATTGGTTGACGAATGCTCCTATGCTAGTGGTGCTGGATGGAAATAAAGTTTTAGTTATTTACACTACAGGAAACTACTTACAAGGACAAATGGTATTAATATTTTATCCATAAGGACACGCGCTTAAAATTTTATCCAAAAGGACATAACCCTAAAATTTTCCGTCGCCCCTTTCTCTCTTCTCTGATTTCTTCTTCCGCACCTTTCTCTCTTCTCAGATTTCTTCTCCCACGAAATCAGCAAATCAAAATTAATGAAATCATCTCAACTGAAAATCAAATCAAATCAAATCCGCCTACTATCTTACAGTCGAACCTCAATCATAAACCGAACAGCAAAATTTAGGGCACGAAATCAATCTCTACAATCAACCTCGAATGATTTTTTTGTTGTTGCTATAATCATTATAATTTTTGTTCATTTCTGCCGATTAGTTTTTTTTTATTTCGCAAGGTGATTCACGTTTTTTTTCTGCAATTTTAATGTTCAACTTTTCAACTATTGTGTATCATTTTTATATTTTTTTAGGTATCATTTTTGTTTATTTACCAATGTTTTATATTCGTTTGATGTGTTTTAATGTTGTATTTATTTTGTAGTTGTATTATTGCATTATCTATGTATTACAGTTGAACCTATTTCATTTTAAAAAATCAAATTGTGATGAAAACATTTTTTACATTAATTTTTCTTTAAAACGTTGTAGCAGTTTTAAGGTATCATTTTTATATATTTTAAGGTATCAGTTTTATTGTATTAATAGTGTTATGCTTTTTTGTTTATAGTTTTGGTGCTATTTTACTTTTGTTCTTGTACTGATGCATCAGTTTTGCTACTCAAACAAATTTATTTCATTTTAAATAATCAAATTGCGATTCGAACATTTTCTGTATTGCTTTTGTTGTTAAAATATTATAACAGTTTTAAGGTATCATTTTTATATTTTTTAAGGTATCAGTTTTATATTTTCTAGTTGAATTTACATTGTAGCAGTTTTTAGGTATCATTTTTAAATTTTTTTTAGTTATCAGTTTTATATTTTCTAGATTAATTTAAATCATAGCAGCTTTTAGGTAGATTTGTGTTGTTTGCTTTGGCAATTGACTTTTTTTGATACACAACATTAATTTTAACTGATAACCACGGATAAAACAAATAACACCCACCTACTCAATTCAAATCTCACAAAAATAACATTTATTCATAATAATACCTACTGATTAAAAAAATAATAAAAATCAATTCAATTGTCACAAAAATGGGATTATTCTCACTAATACACAATAATACCCACTTGTATCATATGATACCTATAAAGATACATAACTGATTTAATATGATACATTTTTTTTTCCTACACAATCTAAGTACATAGAACACTGCTCCCCATTCCAAGCATGCATTCACTTTTACTTGTATGCAATCCAGTCTTGAATTCAAGTAATCTCCAGCAACATACAGTATCCACAAGTATTTCATACACCATCAAAACTTATACCAACATAATATTGGAAATCCAACTAGAAACTATAAAACTGATACCTAAAAAAATATAAAAATGATACCTAAAAACTGCTATGATGTAAATACATGTTGAAAATATAATAATGATACCTAAAAAATAATATAAAAATGATACCTAAAAAATGCTATGATGTAAATTCATGTTGAAAATATAAAACTGATACCTAAAAAAATATAAAAATGATACCTAAAAACTGCTATGATGTAAATTCATGTTGAAAATATAAAACTAACACCTAAAAAATATAAAAATGATACCTAAAAACTGCTATGATGTAAATTCATGTTGAAAATTTAAAACTGATACCTAAAAAAAATATAAAAATGATACCTTAAAACGGCTATGATGTAAATTCACGTTGAGAATATAAGACTGATAACTAAAAAAATATAAAAATGATACCTTAAAACTGCTTTGATATTTTAAAGGAAAACTAATGAATAAAAATGTTTACATCCCACTTTGATTGATTAAAATGACATAATTTCAATTGAGTTGCAAAGTTAATGCAACAGTATAAGTACAAAACTAATATATCACGAAAATAAATTAACATAGAAGCATAACACTGTAATAACAAGAAAAATGATACCTTAAAAAATGGGAAACTGATACCTACGAACTGCTACTAAATTCACCATCCAAAAAAGTAACTTTCGTCGTTCATCTTTGTCATTCGTCTCTCTCGTTCGATTTTTACGACGAATTCATAAAATCAAAATCACGAAATCATCTTTACTGCCTATCGAATCAAAATCAAATTCCGCGGCACTTTAGGCAGATGTCGAGATCATATCTGATCGAGAGATCAATACGCTCGAGAGTGATTTTGCAATTTGAATCAGAAGAAAAAAACGCGTTGGAGAAGAGAATTAGAAATTGAGAGGAAAAAAAACTGCGTTCGAGGAAATTAGAATGAGAAACTCGCGAGATAGGAGCATTGGAGATGAAGCAGGCACGTGATTTAGGGAATTAAACTATAATTAGTGTATTGTCCTTTTGAGTAAAAATTTTAATGGGCTGTCCTTATGAATAAAAAAGCCCTTAATTTTGTCCTTGTCGTTAATTGTCCCTTTACACTAATGCTTGCGAAACAAGCTTAGAAGTTGTTCTTAAGTTAGCTGCTATAATCTTTGCTATGAAAATTTGGAGGCATTATTTATTGAGTGTAATGTTCCATTTGTTTACGAACCATAAATCTTTGAGATACTTGTTTTTTCGAAAGGAATTGAATATGTGATTGCAAAAATGGTTAGAGTTTTTGAGGACTTATGATTTTAGCATCGAATATACTCTAGGAAAAGGGAGTAAAGTTCTCTGTGCCCTTAGTAGAAAGTATCAAGTCATGGTGTTAACTATGTTGAACGAATGGAAGAACTTAGAAGCTTTGGTTGTAATGTAAGGAACAGATCGACATCAAGTTTTAGTGGGGGCACACCTGTAGTGTCATGTTTAGAGGGTCGATCAGTTTTGATCAAGAAAATTGCTTCTAGGAAGAAATTGGATACTTTGTTAGCTGAAGGATCAAGAAGAACAAAATTGCAGCGGAAGACGATAATGAAGAAGGATTTACTTTTGACAGAAACAGTTGCTTAACGAAAAAAGGAAAGTTATGTGTTCCAAATGTTGGAGATCGAAGGAAAGAAGTTCTTAGAGAGGGTCATCTTTTGTATTTTACATACATCTTAGTGGTATATGTACTAGATTTAAAGGTAAGCTTCTATTGGGAAGGCATGAAGAATGATGTAGGCTTGAGGGAGAAGCAGTGCTAGAACTACCAGCAAGTGAAAGCCGAACATCAAAGACCCAATGGTTTGCTTCAGTCATTTGCTATTCCAGTTTAAAAGTGAGATTCGACATCCATGGACTTTACATATGGTTTTCCAACAACAAGAAAGGGGAATGAGAGCATATGAGTTGTCGTAGATAGACTAACTAAGAGCGCATATTTTATCCTAGCAAGGTTTACCAGGGCGACATCGATGTTGGCCTACTCATAAAGAATATAGCAACATTTCATGGAATTCCTAGCATACCGTAGGCGATAGTGATCCACCATTTACTAGTGAGTTCTGGAAAAGTATGCATAAGGCATTGAGAATGAAGCTTAAGATGAGCACCATTTATCATCCATAGAAGGATGGGCAGGCCAAAAGGGTAAATAAGGTACTAAAAGATGTGTTAAGAGCTTGTTTTTTGGACATTGGTAGTTCATGGGACCATTTGCACTTAGTAGAATTTTCCTATAATGATATCTTTCAAGCTAGTATAAGAATGGTGCCTTTCAAAGTTTTATATGAAAGACAATGTAAATCGCTATCGTGTTGATTGAAAATAGATGAAAAGTTAGTTCTTGGTCCTGAATTAGTAAGAGAAGATTGCGATCATCCATAGGTGGATGAAGAACTCATTCCAGGAAGAAGAACTACGCTGATAGAATGAGCAAGGATTTGCAATTTTCAGCTAGAGATAGAGTTTTCACCAAGGTGCCATTGATGATGGGTGTGTTTCATTTTGGGATATCCTGAAAGATTGCGCCAAGGTATGTTGGATTGAAAAGCTTGCCTATATAGTAGAGCTACCAAATAATTTTGTAGGAGTCCATAATGTGCTTCACATATGACACTTACGAAAGTATGTGCATGACTCCGATACAACCATGTATTCAAAGGAATTGGAAGAATTGGTGATGCAACTGAGTTGACTATCGTAAGACAATTAGTGAGAACGATAGAGATGAAAGGAAATTAAGAACCAAGACGGTTAAACTAGTAAAAGTCCAACGGAGTGCTAATGATAGCGATTGCACTTGAATTAAAGACACTTATCTTGATTTGCTTATGGTATGATGTGTATTTATTTATAGATTAGATACTAGTATGATACACTAGTGTATATATATATATATATATATATATAAAACATTGTTTGCTTGATTGCTTTGTTTTTATGGCTGCTTAGTCCTTAAACAAATTTCAAGGACGAAATTCTCTTAAGGGGGAGGCTTTATCACCCAAATTTTTGGGAAACATTATTTAAGAATTCAATTAGAGGTGATTAAATAGGAATATTGTAATGGATGAGGGAATGAGATTCGTGCTTGAATAAGTTATTTAGAAGGTTGACCTTAGAAACAAATTAACTATTAAAATGTGCATAAGGACGAGAGATACGAGGAAGGCAAAGTTAGAAATTTCAGCCTATATATAAACATCATATTCTCCAACATTACTATCATTGCATTAGTATTCTAAAAGTTAAAAGAAATAAAAAAGGAAGAGGTCGACCATTAAAGCTTAGGAGAAGAAGAAAGAAAAGCTAGGAAACTTAGAGTTTGGAATTTTACACCAACAAATCTCGCAACCTCAATCCAATCAAGGTGAATAATACTCCCTACCCATGATTGTATTGATTATTTGTATATATGAAAGATTTGTAGTTGTTTGTGACCGATTTCATATTGTTATTGATGCTACATGTTTGCAATATAATGCCCATGTTTGGATTTTTGATATGTATTTATTACCTATGAAAATGAACAAGTTTATAGGTCAAAACCTATAGTTGGAAATCTCCAAATGAGGTGGAATTTTGATATGATGTGTGTGTTATGATTGAGGAGTGTAGTTTGAATATATTTATTTTCTATTTCTGTATGAATTTAATATGAATTTCCCAAGGATGTTTTGCTTTTGGAAAGTTTTTATGTTAATCATGGTATAAGCATTTTGTTGTACATGTTTATGTATTTTGTATTTTTGTATAGTACAAAGTACCAAAAAATGATTATACATTGGTCAAAATATTTTTTATAAACCAGTATGACTTTGACAAATACAGTGGAATTGGTAAAATGATATGCTTTATAAAGAAATAAATCTATTTTGCCTAAAATAAATGTCAATGCCATTCCTTGTTCTGGAAGCACCCATCCGACAATGTCGGAACCACCCTTTAGTAGTGTTGAATGCTCGTAATATCACAAATATGACATATGAAGCATTTAGGCTTCCACCTCTTTTCTTTTGGTTTTGGATCGGTCCTAATACTTGTAAATATCTTGGATTTGAAATATAGCCGCTCCACAAGAGGCTTTCTCCTCGACTCCTTCAATTGCGTCGAAGGGGTGCTTTTCCATAAATGAACTATTTTTATTTAAACTATAACTTCGAAAAGAATAAAGGCTTCCGCCTCCACACCATTCAGTGGAATCGAAAGAGGCTTGTTTTCCTTTAATTTATGGTTTATGAGGTTGTAGCCTTCGTTCCTTTGAAGGGATGCATTAATGGGAAATGCGAGTGAACTGAAAGGTTGTTGCCTTATGCCTTGAAGGTTGTTTTCTAACTATTATCATATAAAGAGACAGAGATTATCACCTCGCAACCTTTCAGAAGTACTCGAAAGGAGTTTTCATATTATAAATGTTAAATGAAAGAATAAGGGACTATTGTGTTGCCACCCTTAGGCTAATACGGAGGGATGAGTTTGCTAACATATGCTTTAGTACTGAATTACTTGTAGGTAGTTTTTTGGATTGTTGCCCATTGAGCCTGCCGGCACAAAGATTCAGACATGTTTTTGTGATGACTCTTTGCCTTAGAGTTAGGTTGGCATAATAGATGTTGACCAGGTTAAGGAGTGAGATGGGATATTGACATCTATCCTTCCAGCAACGGATATCAGGGGGATTATTTTAATAAATCTATTACATTAAATTGTTTTATAAAATGCTTTTGAAATCCAGGTCTTATGCCTATGGCCATATCGACACCTCTACCGTTGATAGACCATTTATACTTGTTTTCTAAAATACTTAAGGGTCTATACTCTATCCTTATTCAGATGGTAGGATCATTTTCTAAACCAAGATTTTCAAATTGAAGTCCATGCCTCGAAACACTTGAAACCATTACCTATAAATACATGCCTTTGTAAACCTATTTTCTATAAACTACTTCTTTATACATAGATGAGGTAGATAAAGAACTTTTCTAAAAGCAAATATTTTGAGGCTTTGCTTTATGACTGTTGGCATCCATTAAGACAACAAGGAGAACTTTTATCACGATATTTTCTAATAAAGAATAGAGGATTTGCCTCTGTTTCCTGCTGCTACTTATTTAACGACAAGCTTTGGTGATTGTTGCTGTGCAAAGCTGTAAGTGTACACTTTTGGAATAGCTTTAATACATTACGCTATAGATGGCCGACTGCAACAAAATTACATGATGTTGCTAGCTACAATGTAACGATAGTTATGTTGATTTTTGTCTGTTACGACATTCATTTCAAGATGTCAGCATAGATGTCAACACTATGTTGCAGTAGCCATAAATTTATAAAAATATTATAAAAAATGAGAGTAGGCTGACATAAGAAAAGCAGGCTGAAATAATTTTTAATGCAGGAAGCAAAAACAAAGCAACAAAACACTTAAACAAAATATTGAAGGATTTCACTCGAACACTTAACAAAATATTCCGCCACTTAAGCTCTCAAACACTCTCACTCGAAGGTTTAGTTAGGGCTAAAAGTTCAAGTTTACAAGCTTAATTGGGGTTCAATTAGGGAAAATTCGATTTCACGTCCAATTAAGGCTTCAGTGTTTTAATTATGTCTTCAATTGGGGTTCGTTTAAGTTTCAAATTTTAGTTAGGGTTTCGATTTAATCTGCTGCTTAAGGTATCACTCAATGTATGTCTCAAGTTTTTCCTGATTTGATTGTTGTGTTGCCTAATTTACCGATTTACTTGCGAGTTCAGGTGTATACATATTCTTGATTTTATTATTGTGTTTGTCTTTGTAACAAACTTATGTTGAATAATGCTTAAAAAACATCTACTTATTTAATTAGTTATTTCTTTTGGATGTATTACTTTTTTTCTACTGTCATTGTCTGTTTCTAAAACTGATTTTAATTTGATTTTCTAACTGTTGACAATAGGCCATTTATTGGAGTTTATATTGGTTATTGTGTGTTTGTATGTGAAAAGCGAGCGGCAAAGTACTGACTTGGAAGTAGTCCTTTAGGATATTTCCCTGTTTGTTAGTTCATATTTTTCTAGGCCTTGTTGTGTATGTTATTTGTGTGCTAATTTAGTTATTTGTTTCCAATTCAAAAAAGACTTCTTCCCCTTGCCCAACGTTAAACACTCCTACATAATCGTGGCTTAGCTAATTACCATTTGAATTAGATAATCCTTGATTATTATAATTAGTAACTAATTATTTTTAAAACCTTCCTCAGCATTCTCGTTCTCTGGTAAGTCTTCATTCCAAATCATGTACCATGCTTGAAGCAAAAATGACCGCCGCACCATGTTATACATTTTCATGAGACCACGAACCTCTTCAACGAATGCCGCTGCCTCAGCCCTCAACCGAAAGTCCATCCAAAGCCGTTGCTCCACTCGCCTACGCTTCCTTGACACGCGCCTGAAGCCACGCTCCGTCAGTCGATGCTGATCATCGGCAAAAGCTACTTAAACGCAACCCCTTTCGGCCATCGATCCGGCTGCTACAGACCCCAAAGCTGATCATAGCCGTTGGTTATGTCGATCTCACTGAGATCTAAAATATTGTAGTTGAAAGATTTTGGTTTAGAGGATTGGATTAAAAGATTTGAGAAGAGAAAGTTGGGAACACACGGTTCGTTCATGAATGAAGATGGCGGATTAGCTTCAGTTGACTAAGCGAATGGTTTTGACCGCAAAAACAAAGGGCTACGTTTCCCTTTATAAAGAAAATGGAACAGAAATATTATTATTTTATTATTACAAAACTTGCACGGAGTTTTTTGCAAAATTAACACCTCATATGATCTCAAATTCGAGATGAAACACCTATTCCTGGCATAAAAATATATTCTGGATCCAATGGGACAAGTTTCGTCGAATTCCGAGGTCGTTTGTGAAAAGTCAGTTATAAATATTGACGATAAATCAAGTGTTAAAAATTCTACAGAAAAATCCAAAAAATATGAGACCTTGACACTTTACTAGACCTCTTCCTAACGGATCCAAAGAAACTTGTTTCGTCAAATTTGGAGTTCGTTTGACCAGTCGTCTATTCGTTTAAAGTTACCCCTGTCCAAATTGTTTAAACAATTAAATAGAAACAGAGGCGTTTTTGGCCACTGGAGTCACATACGACATCCATTTGCCACGAAATTTGATTTTCTTATAATAATTTAACGATACGGTTCCAATGAAACCAATTTCATCGAAAACTGAGACCGTTTGCAAAAATGGCTATTTTTAACGCTTATATAATATCGAATAAAATATTATTTAAATTCGAAAATAATTCAAATAAAAATATTAATAAATTATTATCATCATATTTATCCAAATAAAATTATCATATAGTTATACAACTCGATATCGTAAATTTCGAGTCAAGACGGCGCCAAATTATATTAAAACCCTATTATTTCAATAAAATAAACGAAATATTTTAATAATGATTTCCATAGCGACTATTTCAAAATTTGACTTGGACATAACTAACAATCCATAATACGAAATCTGGATTTTTCTCTTTCATATAAAAATTATAATCAACAAGATTTCAACGTTTCTTATTTCATATAAATCCGACTTATATCGGATACTGTATATCTAGTTAAAGTTCAAAATTTAATATTACCAACAACAGCGCCATTTCGAGCTCGATTTATATTATATATAAATTTAACGTTCAAACTTCATTTTATAAACGATTTCAATATTAAATCCATTAATATTTCAAATATAATATTTAAAATAATAATTTAAATTAAATATTTGGCTACAAAAAATATGGGATATTACATTCTTCCCCGCTTAAATGAATTTCGTCCCCGAAATTACTAAGGTAAGAATAATGTTATAAGCCCATTCATTTTAAAATCCAAATTATTAAAAATCGAAAACCGATTCATTATGGTAAAAATAAAATTTTCAAAAATATCGAAAATTTTCTAACACATTAAATTCGCGGAAAAAATCGGTAGAGTCTCCCCTGTAACACCCCAAATTTAGTATGATTGCATTAACTAAATTTTTAAAAGAGGAATGAAGGGAAATGGGTTGCACCATTGCAATCGTCTCAGAATTCTGCTTGAGATAGAGTCCGAGTTTGCATAAATCGGACTTCGTATGAGGAAGTTATGGGCCTCGGAAGTTTGAGTAATTAAGCAGAATTAATTAAAGTTAAACCCAGCCAGAAAATTTAAATTCAAATTCGAAATTGCAGGTACACGGGCTGGGCGGGAAAATTCCAGCCCAGGACCCAGGTCGACCATGGGGTCGGCCTGATCGGATAGGTCGACCTAGGGGTCGACCTCCCTAGGTTTTCCAGACCCGAAAATTTGGCCTGGTGACGTGTTTTGACGATTTGGATGGTTCAGGTGGATTCTAGGGTTAAATCTAAGGCCCTAAATGGTTCTCTACACTTATATATACACCATAAGACCTAACCCTAATTCATAAATATTATCTATGACACCATTATGTTGTCAAACTCTCTCCTAAACCCTAGTCGCCGCCTCTAATCAAATCTCAAGTGTTCATACACAATTCAAATCAAAGTTTAGAGCTTCAACAACAATTAAAGAAGATCAATCAACATCACCGCAATGTTTCTACACCAATTTCAATTCGTTAATCCTTTTCTTAAGCCATGAAAGGTGAGTACAGTTATTTTCAAAATTTTAATGGGATTAAAGTAACATGAAAAGTTGTTAAAAAGGATTCATATATGTTTGTAATGAAAATCTCACCAAGTCTTCACCTTTTTGATTCATGTCATCATATGCCTATGCTTCTATGTAAAGTTCATACCTTTTATCAGTTTATTCATGTTGAATCTGTCATTATGCCTCTATGCCAGTTTATATGCCCCTTTATTTCGTGATGTTAATTCCAATTTTCTGTGATTTGATTCTCTCTTCTTATCCCTATTCCTTTTATTTTTGGATCTAGGCTACCATCGAGCCTATGTTAAAAATACGCGCGAATGCAAATACGTGGGAACGATGGGAATATGTGAAATATGGAAAATTGGATATTATTGGATATTTTGGATAATTGGATAATATGTGAAATTGGCATATTTGGGTATGAATTACATGGAATTGATGAAATTGCCTATAATTGAAAATTTGTAATTGAGGTTAATTAATATGTAACTAGTGAAATTAGTGACAAGTTGGAATAGGCAAAAATTGTAAACATAATTATATGTTGAATTGGAAACGCATGACATGAAAATTGGGGTTTGGGTGAAATACGATTATTAATAAACCTTTGACCGGAGGTTAGGCGCAATTATGGCGTAAGATTGCCCGGAACCGCCCGGCAAATCCAGCTGCCACAATTGGACGTCTAATGTGAGAGGTCAAAGGCATGAATTGTAGGAGTAACGATGGGTGACACGAGATTAAACCCAGTTTGTGGCGTAAGACTGCCCGGAACCTCCCGGCAAATCCAGCGGCCACAAAGTGTTCGGTCTAATGTGGGAGGTCATGCACCATTCATCACAAGGAATGAATTAAGGAATACTAAGCATAATAAGACATGGGTATGGTTAGAGGGTTAAGTGGGGTGACATGTAAATTATGACATGTAAATATGGACTTAACCGGAATAAGATAAGGCATGTAAATTATGACATGTAAGTATGGACTTAACCGTAGCATGTGTAAGACACAGACATTTAAATTAAAATGGTTAAGTGGGGGAAAACCTAGTGGGAGCTAAGCATAGGCGAGAGGCTTGTGTCGGATGGGGACCCGTTTCAACCAGTAACTCGTTTGAGTATCTAATTGGGCCCGGTACTAGGCCGGGGTTGGGGCACGCTTACTGGGCTTGAATATAAGAGGTCAAAACGTGAATAGTGGTGGCAACACAAGTCCAACGGGTTCATGTGCGTGCATGGGTCCGGGCTGGTAGGTAAGACGTTGTTGCATCGTGTAGGTATGGCCGTGCATGGGTCCGGGCTGGTAGGTAAGACGTTGTTGCATCGTGTAGGTATGGCCGTGCATTTCATGTTGGTATCGGGGTTGCCACTTTGGGGAGTGATACACCCCACTATGGGGCCAGCACGGGTGCCTACGGGGTTTAGGGAGCCGGTCAAATGGGCAGATTAAGGGTACCTTAGCGGTGGTAGGAGCAAACCGGCACCTACGATAGCAGCTAGGTATAAGTAACTACCAAGTTTGTCATGTGGGTACAGTTAGTGGGAAGGGATCAACCTTGAGTAAAAGAGACTAGTAGATGTGCTGTGTAATTAAGTAATGTGGTGTAACTAAGCAAAAGTGCAGTGTAACGAAATACATGTTGGTTGAGTTGGATAGTCCTTTGGGTGCTAGTCTGATGTTGACTTCGGTCTTCGGGGTTAGTACTTGGGGGGTTGTTCGCTTAGCCAAGGTGTAGGATTGTCTTAGTACTTAGGAACGAAATCATCTTGTCCATCCTTTTTATCTACCTTATCTATGTTACAGCCACATCATGATGCCTATTTATGTCTTAATCATTTACCTTACCTATTATTTGTTAAAATTACTGGACTCGCCAGACTTTATGTCTGACCCGTTTGTTTCCATCTCTTTTCTTTCCTCCCCCCCCCCCTCAGGTTTGCAAGGAGGGAATACTACAGTTTAGTACCGATTTCTTTCAGTTGCTTGAAAAGAGTAGATGTATAGCTTTGGACTCTCTTATCCTTATGGCTTTGCTTATGCTCAATGGGGATTTATGCATTTATGTTATTTAAGTATTTGCTTCTTTATGTACTTTGAAGTTTTTGGAAAAGACTATTGATCCTGTTGTAATGGTTTTGGAAACTACTTATGTAAGCTTGTTTTGAGTTATGATGCTATGAAATAAGTTTTATCTTCCGCTGTGTTGTTTTATTTATTTATTCTTGTAATTTATCAGTTCTATACAACAATAACGCTTCATGGACATTGATGCATTCCCTTTGAGAGTGACATTAATGGACATGGGGTGTTACATCCCCTGTACGGAGTGACATCTGCGATATCGCAGGAACAAATAATATATATACATCGACCCACACGGTTGGAAAACAAAATACAAAACCCAAAATTTATATTTTCGTGTAGGCGTTCGTGTAGGCGTACCTTATGCGAGCGCTATCGAGCATACTTGCTCAATTTATTTGCAATTTGTTCAACCAAAATCGATCCTCTAGTTGTCTAACACCTGTACTTAACTCAGTTTAACATATGAGTAACATATATGTGAAATTCCAATAATACTTCATTAAATTGTTGCTTATTTTTATTCAAACAATCTACTATCCAATAACAAACAATTCACAATCAGCAACCATTACACAACCAAACCAATTGAATTTCCATTCCATAATAATATTTACATTGGTTTAACATATTTGAACATCAGTCGGTTAATATTCGATTGATTTCTATTTAATTACTATTTATTTAATTTCCAAATTCCAAATCTATTTAACTAAATTTCAAAATCATTATTAATTTAATCTCACTTAACCAAGATAAGTTCCAAATCCAAATCCAATTAAATAATTGAATTTTCTAACCAAATTCTGATTCATTGTGTTTTAACTTGTCTTAAGTTAAATTCTGATTCATTAAATTTCATATCACAATTCTTATTTACAATTTTATATGTGAAATTCTCTTTTTGGTTATATAAACCATTCCAATTCAAATTTTTAATTCAATTTGAATTTCATTCACATCAATCACCATACAATATCTCAACAATCTAATAAAATTATTTATTTTCTATACATAATATACTTTGGGTGAAATTATTTCATTTACCCTCTTCACAAAAAAATATTGTATCCATTGCCAGTTCAATGCTTCTCAACACTTGAACTAGTCAAACAACACAATACAAAACACTTGTATATAAAATTTACAATTACGCTCTCTCATATATATATATATATATATATATATATATATATATATATGTATATATATATATATATGCTCAACTCAATCTAGGGTATTACTAACCCCATCTCTATCGAGTTATACCACAGAGCCAAGGTTATTACTAAACTGATAGCTCTGATACCACTATAACGACGCAACAGTTTTCAATCCCGAAAATCGACATAAAAATACCATGTCGAACATTCAAGTATCGAAAACACAGGAACGTTATTAGAAGGAAATTAGAGGGTGAGATAAGAAAGAAAGAAATATTAGAATAGAAGAACAAGAACCAACACAATACAGAATCAGAATCTCACGTCGCAGCAGAACAAATATAATATAGAAATAAATCTTTATAGAGAGCTTTGAAATAATACTTACAATCATCAGAGTACATCACACATCTGGACAGTTATAATAACCTGTCCTCATATACAAAACAAAGCGGAATAACACTAAATATCATACGTCTGAACATCTCTGGTTCGTCTTTGGGCTTCGCAACATCCGATAACCTGAACTTGTACGACACGGTCTAACCCGAGCATTACAAACAATGGGACAATCTGGTGAACGAAAGTGAGAAAAACCACTAAGTTTAAAATTTATCACACAGCTTGATTTTAGAGTCAAAATCTTTTTGAAAGAAAAGGATAATCGTAAGACCAAATCCATTCATAAATACGGACGGTTTTTTCCTTAAGATAACCCAAAATATTTTTGAAATCAATATCTTTTCTGATATTATAGTAGTGTCTAAATACAAATAAATATCAATCTAGCAGAATGTTTGTATCTCATGCTCCACATACATAGTATACAATCAAAACTGCGGGCACTTATTGGAGAATGGATTTCCAACTATGGCAAGGTATGGGACCACCTTCCGACAATGTACCTCTGGAGATGAATACATTGGGGACTCAACAAGAACATCTTGCAACCCCTTCTAAACACGACCGACCCCTTACTTCGCTTGAGAGTACCGAATATATCGTTACCACGGTTGGGGGCGAGCCAACCGAACCGATAGCATACAAATAAAATAAAAGGACAACCGAAGGCTTTTAATTTCACCAGATCAGGTAATGATATACCCCTTTGATGGGTGCGACCCACATAGCTATGCGATCTACCCGATTTTATACCATTTTCCGGTTGATGAGGCTAGAGGTCAAATATATTTATTTTCATGTTTAATTTAATTTAATTCTCCTGAACATCGGGCCACCATTCACTTTGAATGCCACATTGTCAAATCCCCAAGAAATCACTAATTAACGTCCACAAAAACACTCTGTCGATAAGCTAAGAGAATGATCACTTCTCCACCACCAACAGAAATACGTTTGTAGAAATCAATGTACATGCCCTCTTTGGAAATACTCTATCAGACACTCGTCCATACAAATCATCTAGGAACAAGATGAACCAAAGGCACCCTCCTACCACATCCTAAGTATCACCCTATAGATTAGTAGCAGTAGTCCTTGTAATCTGCAGATTCCAGTCACGACAGAATCACTGTCAAAATATCTTTGGCCGCTAAACTAGAGAAATTCAACCAGTGGTTCTTCCGTTTATGAAGATCCGCGGTCTTGAATGCGCCATCTTCAATTAACATCTTCCACGTATTTGCTGGTCAGAAGGGTTTTCGAATATAATTCGATTCCGGTCTTTCCATACCGACAATCGTATTTGGCCAGATTTGTTAGTCGTTTATTTAACTACCAAATAAATAATCATGTGAATGAAATGATCTTATTGATTTGGTACTCGGCATTACTTGGCCTCTTTAATTGAACATCTGTTAATATATTCTTTAAATCTTCCAATATTTGGAGTTTATCTTTTACTTCTTATTATAAATAAGAATATTCTTAAAAATCATTTCATTCTCTTATAAACTTTTCGAATACAGTTTATAATATTATTTACGGAAATCATAACTTATGTTTCCCACAATTTCTTTCATTTATAAACTAGTACCATTCCTAGATAATCGTGAAGTCGTTCAAGTTGGGGTATTTTATTTACCTCTCAGACCTTGACCAACAACATTCATATCTTCAGAATAGATAAAAGTTTATTAACCAAACGTTTTCCTTTGAAAACCTTATTTATATCTCAACACTGTTTACTTAATTAATTATTAAGTAAACTATTATTATACTTCTCGATTAATCTTTATTAATCCTTTTTTATATTATACTCGACTTTCGCTTTTATTATAAACATTCTTTGACTTGTCTGCAACAACAATATCATATTGGTTTTTAAATCATATATAACTGTCTTTAACAAATCTAATATAAATATCTTAATAAATCTTATATAAATATATTTATAAATCTTACCTTTATATCCTTTACAACTCTTATATTGACATCTCATACGAATCCATTTAATCAAAACTCTTCATTTATCATCTATAACAAACGTTACAGATTTCATTTCTAAACTCTTAACTTTCATTTTATTATACCCTTTCAAAATATTACGACAACCATGCGTTGTCTAAAAACACGTAGCGATCCGTTTTAAAGATCTTTAGTTTATAATTGTAACGACCCGTGTTTTTCGACAATTTGAATCTGAATATTTAAATTAGTTTTAAATATTTTATTTGAAAAATACAAATGGATTTTTTATATTTAAATCGCTATTTAAAACGTAGTTGAACGATATATATTCATATATAATATAAATCGAGCTTGAAAATGGCGTGTAGTTCGTAATTTGGAGTTTTGAACTTCAAATGGATATACAGGATCCGATATAAGTCAGATTTCTGTGAAACGAGAAACGTTGGAACCGTAGTGACGATAGTTTTCATACGAAAGAGAAAAATCCAGATTTCGTGTTGTAGATTGTTAGTTATGGCCAAATCAAATTTTAAAATAGTCGCTGTGAAAAATCGTTATTTAAATATCGGCCTTTAAAATGGCCATTTTGCAAACAGTCTCTGTTTTCGACGAAATCAGTTTCATTAGAACCGTACCATTAAACTATTGCATGGTGTTAAATGGCATGGCAAACCAAGGTCATACGTGACCACAGCAGCCAAAAATGCCCATATAATTTCTATAGCATATAATTAAATGTATGGAGAGATATTTGAGTGTAACTGGAGCAGACGATCGAATTCGGCTACGAAATCAGTTCCGTTGAGTTTGTATCATCAATTAGAGTCAGGATAGGTATATAGTTTGTTATTTTTAGAGATAGGGAAATTTGGCGTCTAAAATGGCATTGCGGTGCGTGTAAAAGTAGCCTACCGGGGAAACAGTCTCAGAATGCGACGAAACTGGTGCCGTTGGGTTCCTATCGAAAAATTATTATAAGATTTAAAAGTTTCAAGTTGATTTGATTTATCTGGTGATCGTGAAAAAATTAAACACGTGTTTATTTCTGGTTTTATAAAGGAAATTTTTGCAAACGATGTCGGAATTCGACGGAACTTGTCCCATTGGGTCCAGAATACTTTTTTACAGTAAGATTAGCCTTTTTATCAGAAAACGAAGATCGTATGTAGCAGTTTTTAACATGATTTCTCCATGACGAAGTTTGGTACATTATAATATTAATAAAATCATCCCACACTTTCACTTTAGCTTTCATTTTGCTTGCGTCAGGTGTTTAATTAGTTTACTTGCGCCCAATATGCCACAACACCGTGCAAGCCAAGGCATGCATTGAAATCCCATGCCACGCACGCTCTCTTATTTCTTGGCACCCAAACTATCTTACAGTGTTCCTCACGTAAACGTGGTTACCATGGCTTCTTCTCCCTATATAAAGCGTACCCCTTTCGTTTTCTTTTCAATTGTTAAGTGTGTGCCATTTCTCTGACCTTCCCCTCTTCTACAAATGGAACTCCAGAAAAAAAAACAAAGAGAGAAAGAGACAGATCGCATATTACTCATAGTATACAACATGACAATAGCTCCCGTACTAGTCGTGGAGGGCTGGTAGCGGTTTCGTACAACAACAGGAGGAAAGTCATGAGGCAATGAACTTCGAAGGAAGCAACGGTGAGGAGAAGAATCAGTGGTGCCGAGAGTTTTGGGTGGTATCACTACGATGCCTGTACATGAGTATGGTCACGAAAAGCTTCAGCATTCCTGTGGGGGAGACGGAGTTGTTGCTTGCGGGTAGAAGTTGTTTTGGGCGGCAGTTATAGGAGTGGGCTTTTAGACTAAAGAAAAAAACAGAAAAAAAGAAGAAGAAGGCTGTTAGAAAACGAAAAGAAGAAGGGTGGGAAGGTGAGCTGATGCGTGAATAGAAGAAGGGGAGGGAAGCGAAGTGGGTTGGAGGATTATCTGGGCTGACGTCAAAACATTGGGCCTCGGGTACGTATGTCGAAAAAAAACAAATAACGTTGGGAGAGGAAAGAAGAGATGACGTTGATGAAGCAAGCAATGTGAGGAGTAAAGAGTAAAATGCTCGGCAGCCTATTGCGAGTGGATGTGGACGTTATGGTATGAGATATATACATCGTTATTAATTCTTTAAATAAAAATATAACTATATTAGGATATAACAACTAAACATGGATCTCCTTAGGTTATTTTGCTATAGGGTTATAGTTTTTGAACAAGCGACTAATAAACGTATGTATAGGTTGAGTTTTAAATTCAAATAAATATTGACCGTTGCTATTTAATATTTATTTTGCTAGCGATATGTTAAAAGGCTGAGTTTGCTATGTAATATATTAACATATCAATTTCAATCAATATATCATTAATATTTTTAAACACTTGAATAATTGACATGTATAGTTAATCATACACTTAAGAAATAAATTAGTTCAAATTAAATCGTATGCTTACGATGTTTGTAACTCGTCCTTACAGTGTTAGAATCAAACAGAACAAGTACACTATCAGAATCGAATAGAACAAGGAAAGCTGGAACCGTGTCGATGGCCGTAACAGTCTGGAATTGGAACCGATGGAGCCGAAAGCAGTGGATATTTTAATTAAAACAAATCGTTTAAACAACAGATGAAAACCAAGGTGAGTTAAACTCACTCAGTTTTTCCCATTTATATTTTATATAAATTGGGTTTTTATTTTGTGTGCTCTGTTTGCGAATGGTTGACTGTTTGCTTGCTGATTTAACTAATGAAATTAAACCGTCGTTTAATTTCAGTGAAATACCAAATCGTTATTCTAATGATTGGTTCCAATAAAGGTAACTTACCTTATTGGTCACGTTTATCAATAAACGTGTTTAATGGTTTGGATTGTTTGAATTGTTTGATTTGTTTGAATTGAACAATCTGTTTGAGATAACCATTTGTATCCAGGGAAGAACAGGTTAGCGGGATCTAACCGGATTCCTCAAATATATATTATTTATTTTCATATTATCAACATATGAACTGTCTCGTTTGGAGTGATTGATTTGATTGTTGATTTTTGATGACTCTCAACATCTGTTTAGTTTAAACCAATGGGCAGTATTGGTTGAGTATTTGGCAACACATGGCCTATAAAATCAATCGTTTTATAAATGTTGACCGGAGATAGATTTTTAAATATATTATTTTGAATAAAAGATTATAAAAGGGAAACAAATATTTTTATTAAAGACTTTGATTATTAGTAATTGATTTTGTAAAGTCAAATCTGATGTTAATCAGATTTGCAAGTACAAGGATAGGAAGTTGTATGAAACTGTATTTTGAATAGAACACTTAAATGAAATTTGAATTTATATTAGAATGAAATATTAGTTCTTGGGATTTCAACTTGTATCGATCTTTAGATATGAACGTTGTTGATCAAGGTCTAAAAGGTAACTAAAATACCCCAACTTGAACAACTTCAGGATTATCTGAAGCTGATATGAGTTGTAATGGTAAAAATGTTAGTAAAAGTTTATGATTTCATTTAAGAAATAATAATACGGATGTTTGGTGGAAAAGTTGGAAATTAAATATAAGGATGAATCCAAAGTAAAAGGGAAGTAAAAAGGGGTGCGCGAAAATATATTGATATGTTTGAGTTAGAAAGGAAATATAAGGTTGGGTTTTATTCTCTAAAAATAAACATTGGATTTGGTTTTAAAGTAATGAATAAAGATATTTCGTAATGTTGGTTAAGAAAAATAAATTGAATTGATTTCCCAATATGAGATAATAAGGTGGGTAAATATTTTGAAAGTGGAAATAGGAAACTGGATATATAAAAGTGAATTTGTTAAAGTAAAATCTTATGTTAAATAAGAAGTGAAAGTTATATTCGTATTATCGAAATATTTAAGAGTTTTAAATTCACCTTTGTTTTATTTAAAAGGCCAAGTGAGACCGTATACTGAACCAGTGAACTCATTGGATTGTCATGATCGAAACACTGTTTATTTTGATAGTAAAATCACCGACTGTCAAATCTGTCCAATACGATTGTTGTTACGGGAAGACCGGGATCGAATTTACATTCGAAAACCATTCCGACCAACAAATACGTGAAGATATCAGAAGACGGTCGAGGTGGAACATTGAAGACCGTGGAATTTCATAAATGGAAGAACTACTAAAAATCTCTGGTTTAGCGGCCAGAAATAAACTGTGGTTCTGTCGTGATTGGAATCTACGGGTTGCAAGGAATTCTCGCTACTGATCCATGGGGTGATTCCTATATTGGATGCAGAAGGAGAGCACCATCGGTTCAACTTGTTCCTGGATGACTTGAATGGATAGATGTCTGACAGAGTATTTCCAAAGGAATTACGTACGTTGATTTCTTCAAACGTACCATAGTTGGTGGCGGAGGACGACGGTTCTCTTAGCTTAACCACAAGAGTATTTTTGTGGGCATCAATTAGTTATATCTGGTAGATCTGACGATGTGGCATTCAAAGTGAATGGTGGCCAGGTGTTGTAGAGGAAATTCAAAACCTCAAGCCTCACAACCGGGAAATGACAAAAATCGGGCAGGTAGCATGGCTATGTGGGTCGCTCCCATTATGGTGTATAATCACCTATCTAGAGAAATTCCTTTTGCTTCTTAATCTATTTCTATGTTGTCCCTTTTCGGGAAACGGTGGTTTGAGCCGAACCGTTGATGATATACATTCGATACACTCAAGCGAAATGAGTGGTCAGTCATGTGAGTGCCGGGTTGCAAGAAGTTCTTGTTGAACCCAGTGTATTCGCCTCTAGAGATACACTATCGGCAGGTGGTCCCATACCTTGTCAAGGTCGGAATCCAATCTCCAATAAGCGCCCGCGGTTTTGATTGTATACTATATATGTGGAGCGTGAGATGCAAGCATTCCACTAGATTGTTATTTACTTGTATTTAGACATTATTATAATATTAGAATGGATATTGATTTCAAAAATGTTTTGGGTTATCGTAAGGTAAAAACCGTACGTATTATGTGTGGATTTGGTCTTATGATCATCCTTTTCTTTCGAAAAGATTTTGACTTTAAAATCAGATTGTGTGATATCTTAATACTGTGCGAGTTTTACTCACCCTGGTTCACCAGACTGACCAGGTGTTTTGTAAATGCTCGGGTTAGCCCGGGGTGTACAGGTTCAGGTTATCGAGTGCTTTGAAGAGACGAGCTGGAAGAGTCCAGACATGTGATATTATATAGCTACTATTCCGCTGTGTGTTGTATCAGAGGACAGGTTATTATAACTGTCCAGATGTGTGATGTACTCTGATGATTGTAAGTATTTTAAGGCTCTCAGTAAAGATTTATTTCTATATTATATTTTGTTCCGCTACGATGTGAGACTCTATGTTGTGTTGTTTCTTCTTCTTCTATTCTAATATTTCTTTCTTTCTTATCTCACCCTCTAAATTCTTAATAATAACGTCCAGTGTTTTCGGTGTTTGGAAGGTCGACATGAGTTACGGTAAAGGTATTTATGTCGATCTTCGGGGCCGAAAATTCCTGTTCGTTACAGTGGTATCAGAGCTTTTGGTTTAGTAATAACCTTGGCTCTGTTGTGTAACTCGATAGAGATAGGATTAGTAATACCCTAGATCGAGATTGAGTGTATATATATGAGAGCATATTTGTAAATTTTAAATACAAATGTTTTGTATTGCGTTGGTTGATCAGTTCAAGTGTTGAGAAGTGTTGTACTGGCAAAACGATACAGTATTGTTTTGAAAAGGGGTAAATGAAATAATTTTACCCAAAATCATATTTTTGTATAGAAAAGAATTGTTTTATACAATTTTTGAGATATAAATACGTTTGATCGATTTGAATGAAATTCAAATCGGATTGAAAATTTGAATTGAGACTTTACTTGTTGAAGTGAAGTTAAATTAAGAATGATATCAAAGGTAAATAAAACAGATTTGGAAATTGGAAACTAAATGAACAAATAATAATCAAATATGTGAAACTAGAGTAAAGTATTAATATTGAATGTGTATTCAATTGATTTGGTTGATTTGGTTGTGTATTGATTCTTTATTGTGAATTGGTTGCTACTGGATGATAGTTTGTTTGATTTGGATAATTGACGATTAATGGAACTAAGTGAATTATAAACTAAAGAATAAATCCCAGTATAATATAAAAACTGAGCTAGAACTGAATATGGATTGAAATTTATGACTTAACCCTGTATGTGATATTGAATTGATGCTGTGTGTTTGATTTCGCAATTGATATAGTTATACCAGTCGATTCGTGGATATTACTTAAAAATTTCATAAATCTGTTACTGATATGTGAATTGAGTTAAGTACAGGTGCCAGATGGCTAGGCAGATTGAAATTGGTTGAGAAAATCGCATATACATTGAGAAAATATGCTAAATAGCGCTCGTAAAGGTACGCCTATGCGGAAATATAAAATTTTGGGTTTCGGTTTTCCGACCGTGTGGGTCGATGTATATATTATGTGTTCCGACGATATCGAAGATGTCACTCCGTGCAGGGGAGACTCTGCCAAAAATTTTCGGGAATTTAATGTGTAAGAATTTTTTTAGGTATTTTTGAAAATTTTATTTTACCAAAATAAATTGGTTTTCGATTTAAAATAGATTGGATTTAGAAATTAATGGGGTTTGTAATGTTCTTTCTTGTAGCAATTTCGAGGACGAAATTATTTTAAGGGGGAAGAATGTAACGACCCGTGTTTTTCGACAATTTGAATCTGAATATTTAAATTAGTTTTAAATATTTTATTTGAAAAAAATAAATGGATTTTTTATATTTAAATCGCTATTTAAAACGTAGTTGAACGATATATATTGATATATAATATAAATCGAGCTTGAAAATGGCGTGCAGTTCGTAATTTGTAGTTTTGAACTTCAAATGGATATACAGGATCCGATATAAGTCAGATTTCTGTGAAACGAGAAACGTTGAAACCATAGTGACGATAGTTTTCATATGAAAGAGAAAAATCCAGATTCCGTGTTGTAGATTGTTAGTTATGGCCAAATCAAATTTTAAAATAGTCGCTGTGATAAAATCGTTATTTAAATATCGGCCTTTAAAATGGCCATTTTGCAAACGGTCTCTGTTTTCGACGAAATCAGTTTCATTAGAACCGTACCGTTAAACTATTGCATGGTGTTAAATGGCGTGGCAAACCAAGGTCGTATGTGACCACGGCAGCCAAAAACGCCCATATAATTTCTATAGCGTATAATTAAATGTATAGAGAGATATTTGATTGTAACTAGAGAAGACGATCGAATTTGTCCACGAAATCAGTTCCGTTGAGTTTGTATCGTCAATTAGAGTCAGGATAGGTATATAGTTTGTTATTTTTAGAGATAGGGAAATTTGGCGTCTAAAATGGCATTGCGGTGCGCGTAAAAGTAGCCTACCGGGGAAATAGTCTCAAAATGCGACGAAACTGGTGTCGTTGGGTTCGTATTGAAAAATTATTATAAGATTTAAAAGTTTCAAGTTGATTTGATTTATCTGGTGATCATGAAAAAATTAAACGCGTGTTTATTTCTAGTTTTATAGAGGAAATTTTCGCAAACGATGTCGGAATTCGACGGAACTTGTCCCATTGGTCCCGGAATAATTTTTTACACTAAGATTAGCATTTTTATCAGAAAACGAAGATCGTATGTAGCGGTTTTTAACATGATTTCTCCATGACGAAGTTTGGTACATTATAATGTTAATTAAATCATCCCACACTTTCACTGTAGCTTTCATTTTGCTTGCGTCAGGTGTTTAATTAGTTTACTTGCGCCCAATATACCAAAATACCGTGCAAGCAAAGGCATGCATTGAAATCCCTTGTCCCGCACGCTCTCTTATTTCTTGGAACCCAAACTATCTTACCGTGTTCCTCACGTAAACGTGGTTACCACGGTTTCTTCTCCCTATATAAAGCGTACCCCTTTCATTTTCTTTTCAGTTGTTAAGTGTGTGCCATTTCTATGACCTTCCCCTCTTCTACAAATGGAACTCCAGAAAAAAAGAAGAGAAAGAGACAGATCGCATATTACTCATAGTATACAACATGACAATAGCACCCGTACAACTCGTGGAGGGCTGGTAGCGGTTTCGTACAACAACGGGAGGAAAGTCATGAGGCAGTGAACTTCGAAGGAAGCAACAATGAGGAGAAGAATCAGTGGTGCCGAGAGTTTTGGGTGGTATCACTACGATGCCTTTACAGGAGTATGGTCACGAAAAGCTTCAGCATTCCTGTAGGGGAGACGGAGTTGTTGCTTGCGGGTAGAAGTTGTTTTGGGCGACAGTTATAGGAGTGGGCTTTTAGGCTAAAGAAAAAAAGAAAAAGAAAACGAAGAAGGCTGTTAGAAAACGAAAAGAAGAAGGGTGGGAAGGTGAGCTGAGGCATGAATAGAAGAAGGGGAGGGAATCGAAGTGGGTTGGAGGATTATCTGGGCTGACGTCAAAACATTGGGCCTCGGGTATGTATGTCGAAAAAAAAAACAAATAATGTTGGGAGGAGAAAAGAAAGAAGGGAGGACGGTGATGAAGCATGCAACGTGAGGAGTAAAGAGTAAAATGCTCGGCAGCCTATTGCGAGTGGACGTGGACATTATGATATGAGATATATACATTGTTATTAATTCTTTAAATAAAAATACAACTATATTAGGATATAACAACTAAACATGGATCTCCTTAGGATATTTTGCTATAGGGTTATAGTTTTTGAACAAGCGACTAATAAACGTATGTATAGGTTGAGTTTTAAATTCAAATAAATATTGACCGTTACTATTTAATATTTATTTTGCTAGTGATATGTTAAAAGGCCGAGTTTGCTATGTAATATATTAACATATCAATTTCAATCAATATATCATTAATATTTTTAAACACTTGAATAACTGACATGTATAGTTAATCATACACTTAAGAAATAAATTAGTTCAAATTAAATCGTATGCTTATGATGTTCGTAACTCGTCCTTACAGTGTCAGAATCGAACATAACAAGTACACTATCAAAATCGAATAGAACAAGGAAAGCTGGAACCGTGTCGATGACCGTAACAGTCTGGAATTGGAACCGATGGAGCCGAAAGCAATGGATATTTTAAATAAAACAAATCGTTTAAACAACAGATGAAAACCAAGGTGAGTTAAACTCACTCAGTTTTTCCCATTTATATTTTATATAAATTGGGTTTTTAATTTGTGTGCTCTGTTTGCGAATGGTTGACTGTTTGCTTGCCGATTTAACTAATGAAATTAAACCGTCGTTTAATTTCAGTGAAATACCAAATCGTTATTCTAATGATTGGTTCAATTAAAGGTAACTTACCTTATTGGTCACGTTTATCAATAAACGTGTTTAATGGTTTGGATTGTTTGGATTGTTTGATCTGTTTGAATTGTTTGATCTGTTTGAAGTAAACAATCTGTTTGAGATAACCATTTGTATCCAGGGAAGAACATGTTGGAGGGATCCAACCGGATTCCTCAAATATTTATTATTTATTTTCATATTATCAACATATGAACTGTCCTGTTTGGAGTGATTGATTTGATTGTTGATTTTTGATGAATCTCAACATCTGTTAAGTTTAAACCAATGGGCGGTATTGATTGAGTATTTGGCGACACATGGCCTATAAAATCAATCATTTATAAATGTTGATTTACCGTCAAGCAAATCAACAGAGATGAAGTTATGAAATTTATTTTGTACCGGAGATAGATTTTTAAATACATTATTTTGAATAAAAGTTTATAAAAGGGAAATAAATAAATATTTCTATTAAAGACTTTGATTATTAGTAATTGATTTAGTAAAGTCAAATCTGATGTTAATCAGATTTGCAAGTACAAGGATGAGAAAGTTGTATGAAACTGTATTTTGAATAGAACAGTTAAATGAAATTTGAATTTATATTAGAATGAAATATTAGTTCTTGGGATTTCAACTTGTATCAATCTTTAGATATGAACGTTGTTGATCAAGGTCTAAGAGGTAACTAAAGTACCCCAACTTGAACGACTTCAGGATTATCTGAAGCTGATATGAGTTGTAATGGTAAAAATGTTAGTAAAAGTTTATGATTTCATTTGAGAAATAATAATACAGATGCTTGGTGGAAAAGTTGGAAATTATATATAAGGATGAATCTAAAGTAAAAGGGAAGTAAAAAGGGGTGCGCGAAAATATAATGAAAAGTTTGAGTTAGAAAGGAAATATAAGGTTGGGTTTTATTCTCTAAAAATAAACATTGGATTTGGTTTTAAAGTAATGAATAAAGATATTTCGTAATGTTGGTTATGAAAAATAAATTGAATTGATTTCCCAATATGAGATAATAAGGTGGGTAAATACTTTGAAAGTGGAAATAGGAAACTGGATATATAAAAGTGAATTTGTTAAAGTAAAATTTTATGTTAAATAAGAAGTGAAATTTATATTTGTATTATCGAAATATTTAAGAGTTTTAAATTCACCTTTGTTTTATATAAAAGGCCAAGTGAGACCGTATACTGAACAAGTGAACTCATTGGATTGTCATGATTGAAACACTGTTTATTTTGATAGTTAAATCACCGACTATCAAATCTGTCCAATGCGATTGTTGGCACGGGAAGACCGGGATCGAATTTACATTCGAAAACCATTCCGACCAAAAATACGTGAAGATATCAGAAGACGGTCGAGGTGGAGCATTGAAGACCGTGGAATTTCATAAGCGGAAGAACTACTAAAAATCTCTGGTTTAGTGGCCAGAGATAAACTGTGGTTCTGTCGTGATTGGAATCTACGGGTTGTAAGGACTTCTCGCTACTGATCCATGGGGTGATTCCTATATTGGATGCAGTAGGAGAGCATCTTCGGTTCATCATGTTCCTGGATGACTTGAATGGACGGATGTCTGACAGAGTATTTCCAAAGGAATTACGTACGTTGATTTCTTCAAACGTACCATAGTTGGTGGCGGAGGACGACTGTTCTCTTAGCTTAACCACAAGAGTATTTTTGTGGACGTCAATTAGTGATATCTAGAGGATCTGACGATGTGGCATTAAAAGTGAATGGTGGCCAGGTGTTGTAGAGGAAATTCAAAACCTCAAGCCTCACAACCGGGAAATGACAAAAATCGGGCAGGCAGCATTGCTATGTGGGTCGCTCCCATTAGGGTGTATAATCACCTATATAGATAAATTCCTTTTGCTTCTTAATCTATTTTTATGTTATCCCTTTTCGGGAAACAGTGGTTTGAGCCCAACCGTTGGTGATATACATTCGATAAACTCAAGCGAAATGAGTGGTCAGTCATGTGAGGGCCGGGTTGCAAGAAGTTCTTGTTGAACCCAGTGTATTCGCCTCTAGAGATACACTATCGGCAGGTGGTACCATACCTTGTCAAGGTCGGAATCCAATCTCCAATAAGCGACCGCGGTTTTGATTGTATACTATATATGTGGAGCGTGAGATGCAAGCGTTCCACTAGATTGTTATTTACTTGTATTTAGACATTATTATAATATCAGAAAGGATATTGATTTCAAAAATGTTTTGGGTTATCGTAAGGTAAAAACCATCTGTATTTATGTGTGGATTTGGTCTTACAATTATCCTTTTCTTTCGAAAAGATTTTGACTTTAAAATCAGATTGTGTGATATCTTAATAATGTGCGAGTTTTACTCACTCTGGTTCACCAGACTGACCCGGTGTTTTGTAAATGCTTGGCTTTGCCTGGGATGTACAGGTTCAGGTTATCAAGTGTTGTGAAGAGACGAGCTGGAAGAGTCCAGACGTGTGATATTATATAGCTACTATTCCGCTGTGTGTTGTATCAGAGGACAGGTTATTATAACTGTCCAGATGTGTGATGTACTCTGATGATTGTAAGTATTTTAAGGCTCTCAGTAAAGATTTATTTCTATATTATTTTTTGTTCCGATATGATGTGAGACTCTGTGCTGTGTTGTTTCTTCTTCTTCTTCTATCCTAATATTTCTTTCTTTCTTATCTCACCCTCTAAATTCTTTCTAAAACGTCCAGTGTTTTCGGTGTTTGGAAGGTCAACATGAGTTACTGTAAAGGTATTTATGTCAATCTTCGGGTCTGAAAATTCCTGTTCGTTACAGTGGTATCAGAGCTATTGGTTTAGTAATAACCTTGGCTCTGTGGTGTAACTCCATAGAGATAGGGTTAGTAATACCCTAGATCGATATTGAGTGTATATATATGAGAGCGTATTTGTAAATTTTAAATACAAATGATTTGTATTGTGTTGGTTGATCGGTTCAAGTGTTGAGAAGCGTTGAACATGCAAAATGATACAGTATTTTTTTGAAAAGGGGTAAATGAAATATTTTTACCCAAAATCATATTTTTGTATAGAAAAGAATAATTTTATACAATTATTGAGATATAAATATGTTTGATCGATTTGAATGAAATTCAAATCGGATTGAAAATTTGAATTGAGACTTAACTTGTTGAAGTGAAGTTAAATTAAGAATGATATCAAAGGTAAATAAAACTGATTTGGAAATTGGAAATTAAATGAATAAATAATAATCAAATATGTGAAACCAGAGTAAAATATTAATATTGAATGTGTATTCGATTGATTTGGTTGATTTGGTTGTGTATTGATTCTTGATTGTGAATTGGTTGCTACTAGATGATAGTTTGTTTGATTTGGATAATTGACGATTAATGGAACTAAGTGAATTATAAACTAAAGAATAAATCCCAGTATAATATAGAAACTGAGATGGAACTGAATATGGATTGAAATTTATGACTTAACCCTGTATGTGATAATGAATTGATGCTGTGTGTTTGATTTTGCAATTGGTATAGTTATACCAGTCGATCCGTGGATATTACTTAAGAATTTCATATATCTATTATTGATATGTGAATTGAGTTAAGTACAGGTGCCAGATGGCTAGACGGATTGATATTGGTTAAGAAAATTGCATATACATTGAGAAAATATGCTAAATAGCGCTCGTAAAGGTACGCCTATGCGGAAATATAAAATTTCGGGTTTTAGTTTTTGTTTTCCGACCGTGTGGGACGATGTATATATATTATGTGTTCCTGTGATATCGAAGATGTCACTCCGTGCAGGGGAGACTCTACCAAAAAATTTCGGGAATTTAACGTGTTAGAATTTTTTTAGGTATTTTTGGAAATTTTATTTTACCAAAATAAACTGGTTTTTAATTTAAAATAGATTGGATTTAGAAATTAATGGGGTTTGTAATGTTCTTTCTTACCTTAGCAATTTCGAGGACGAAATTATTTTAAGGGGGGAAGAATGTAACGACCCGTATTTTTCGACAATTTGAGTCTGAATATTTAAATTAGTTTTAAATATTTTATTTGAAAAATATAAATGGATTTTTTATATTTAAATCGCTATTTAAAACGTAGTTGAACGATATATATTCATTTATAATATAAATCGAGCTTGAAAATGGCGTGCAGTTCGTAATTTGGAGTTTTGAACTTCAAATGGATATACATGATCCCATATAAGTCAGATTTCTGTGAAACGAGAAACGTTGGAACCGTAGTGACGATAGTTTTCATATGAAAGAGAAAAATCCAGATTCCGTGTTGTAGATTGTTAGTTATGGCCAAATCAAATTTTAAAATAGTCGCTGTGAAAAAATCGTTATTTAAATATCGGCCTTTAAAATGGCCATTTTGCAAACGGTCTCTGTTTTTCGACGAAATCAGTTTCATTAGAACCGTACCGTTAAACTATTGCATGGTGTTAAATGGCGTGGCAAACCAAGGTCATATGTGACCACAGCAGCCAAAAACGCCCATATAATTTCTATAGCGTATAATTAAATGTATAGAGAGATATTTGATTGTAACTGGAGCATACGATCGAATTAGGCCACGAAATCAGTTCCGTTGAGTTTGTATCGTCAATTAGAGTCAGGATAGGTATATAGTTTGTTATTTTTAGAGACAAGGAAATTTGGCGTCTAAAATGGCATTGCGGTGCGCGTAAATGTTGCCTACCGGGGAAACAGTCTCAGAATGCGACGAAAGAGGTGTCGTTGGGTTCGTATTGAAAAATTATTATGAGATTTAAAAGTTTCAAGTTGATTTGATTTATCTGGTGATCGTGAAAAAATTAAATGTGTGTTTATTTCTGGTTTTATAAAGGAAATTATTGCAAGCGATGTCGGAATTTGACGGAACTTGTCCCATTGGGTTCGGAATACTTTTTTACACTAAGATTAGCCTTTTTATCAGAAAACAAAGATCGTATGTAGCAGTTTTTAACATGATTTCTCCATGACGAAGTTTGGTACATTGTAATATTAATAAAATCATCCCACACTTTCAATGTAGCTTTCATTTTGCTTGCGTCAGGTGTTTAATTAGTTTACTTGCACCCAATATACCACAACACCGTGCAAGCCAAGGCATGCATTGAAATCCCTTGCCACGCATGCTCTCTTATTTCTTGGCACCCAAACTATCTTACCGTGTTCCTCACGTAAACGTGGTTACCACGTCTTCTTCTCCCTATATAAATCGTACCCCTTTCGTTTTCTTTTCAGTTGTTAAGCGTGTGCCATTTCTATGACCTTCCCCTCTTCTACAAATGGAACTCAAGAAAAAAAAGAGAAAGAGACAGATCGCATATTACTCATAGTATACAACATGAAAATAGCACTCGTACTACTCGTGGAGGGCTGGTAGCAGTTTCGTACAACAACGGGAGGAAAGTCATGAGGCAGTGAACTTCGAAGGAAGCAACGATGAGGAGAAGAATCAGTGGTGCCGAGAGTTTTGGGTGGTATCACTACGATACCTGTACATGAGTATGGTCACGAAAAGCTTCAGCATTCCTGTAGGGGAGACGGAGCTGTTGCTTGCGGGTAGAAGTTGTTTTGGGCGGCAGTTATAGGAGTGGGCTTTTAGGCTAAAGAAAAAAAGAAAAAGAAAAAGAAGAAGGATGTTAGAAAACGAAAAGAAGAAGGGTGGGAAGGTGAGCTAAGGCGTGAATAGAAGAAGGGGAGGGAAGCGAAGTGGGTTGGAGGATTATTTGAGCTGACGTCAAAACATTGGGCCTCGGGTATGTATGTCAAAAAAAAAAAAAAACAAATAACGTTGGGAGGAGAAAAGAAAGAAGGGAGGACGGTGATGAAGCAACATGAGGAGTAAAGAGTAAAATGCTCGGCAGCCTATTGCGAGTGGACGTGGACGTTATGGTATGAGATATATACAACGTTATTAATTCTTTAAGTAAAAATATAACTATATTAGGATATAACAATTAAACATGGATCTCCTTAGGATATTTTTCTATAGGGTTATAGTTTTTGAACAAGCGACTAATAAACGTATGTATAGGTTGAGTTTTAAATTCAAATAAATATTGACTGTTACTATTTAATATTTATTTTGCTAGCGATATGTTAAAAGGCCGAGTTTGCTACGTAATATATTAACATATCAATTTCAATCAATATATCATTAATATTTTTAAATACTTGAATAACTGACATGTATAGTTAATCATACACTTAAGAAATAAATTAGTTCAAATTAAATCGTATGCTTATGATGCTCGTAACTCGTCCTTCAGTGTCAGAATCGAACAGAACAAGTACACTATCAGAATCGAATAGAACAAGGAAAGCTGGAACCGTGTCGATGACCGTAACAGTCTGGAATTGGAACCGATGGAGCCGAAAGCAGTGGATATTTTAATTAAAACAAATCGTTTAAACAACTGATGAAAACCAAGGTGAGTTAAACTCACTCAGTTTTACCCATTTATATTTTATATAAATTGGGTTTTTATTTTGTGTGCTCTGTTTGCGAATGCTTGACTGTTTGCTTACCGATTTAACTAATGAAATTAAACCGTCGTTTAATTTCAGTGAAATACCAAATCGTTATTCTAACGATTGGTTCCAATAAATGTAACTTACCTTATTGGTCATGTTTAACAATAAACGTGTTTAATGGTTTGGATTGTTTGATCTGTTTGAATTGTTTGATCTGTTTGAATTGATCAATCTGTTTGAGATAACCATTTGTATCCAGGGAAGAACAGGTTGGAGGGATCCAACCGGATTCCTCAAATATATATTATTTATTTTCATATTATCAACATATGAACTGTCCTGTTTGGAGTGATTGATTTGATTGTTGATTTTTAATGAATCTCAACATCCGTTTAGTTTAAACCAATGGGCGGTATTGGTTGAGTATTTGGCGACACATGGCCTATGAAATCAATCGTTTATAAATGTTGATTTACTGTCAAGCAAATCAACAGAGATGAAGTAATGAAATTTATTTCGTATCGGAGATAGATTTTTAATATATTATTTTGAATAAAAGTTTATAAAAGGGAAATAAATAAATATTTTTATTAAAGACTTTGATTATTAGTAATTGATTTTGTAAAGTCAAATTTAATGTTGATCAGATTTGCAAGTACAAGGATAAGAAAGTTGTATGAAACTGTATTTTGAATAGAACAGTTAAATGAAATTTGAATTTATATTAGAATGAAATATTAGTTCTTGGGATTTCAACTTGTATCGATCTTTAGATATGAACGTTGTTGATCAAGGTCTAAGAGGTAACTAAAGTACCCCAACTTGAACGACTTCAGGATTATCTGAAGTTGATATGAGTTGTAATGGTAAAAATGTTAGTAAAAGTTTATGATTTCATTTGAGAAATAATAATACGGATGTTTGGTGGAAAAGTTGGAAATTATATATAATGATGAATCCAAAGTAAAAGGGAAGTAAAAAGGGTTGCGCGAAAATATAATGATATGTTTGAGTTAGAAAGGAAATATAAGGTTGGGTTTAATTCTCTAAAAATAAACATCGGATTTGGTTTTAAAATAATGAATAAAGATATTTCGTAATGTTGGTTACGAAAAATAAATTGAATTGATTTCCCAATATGAGATAATAAGGTGGGTAAATATTTTGAAAGTGGAAATTGGAAACTGGATATATAAAAGTGAATTTGTTAAAGTAAAATCTTATGTCAAATAAGAAGTGAAAGTTATACTCGTATTATCGAAATATTTAAGAGTTTTAAATTCACCTTTGTTTTATTTAAAAGGCCAAGTGAGACCGTATACTGAACCAGTGAACTCATTGGATTGTCATGATTGAAACACTGTTTATCTTGAAAGTTAAATCACCGACTATCAAATCTGTCCAATACGACTGTTGGCACGAGAAGACCGGGATCGAATTTACATTCGAAAACTATTCCGACCAACAAATACGTGAAGATATCAGAAGACGGTCGAGGTGGAGCATTGAAGACCGTGGAATTTCATAAGCGGAAGAACTACTAAAAATCTCTGGTTTAGCGGCAAGAGATAAACTGTGGTTCTGTCGTGAATGGAATCTACGGGTTGCAAGGACTTCTCGCTACTGATCCATGGGGTGATTCCTATATTGGATGCAGTAGGAGAGCACCTTCAGTTCATCATGTTCCTGGATGACTTGAATGGACGGATGTCTGACAGAGTATTTCCAAAGGAATTACGTACGTTGATTTCTTCAAACGTACCATAGTTGGTGGCGGAGGACGACGGTTCTCTTAGCTTAACCACAAGAGTATTTTTGTGGACGTCAATTAGTGATATCTGGCGGATCTGAAGATGTGGCATTCAAAGTGAATGGTGGCCAGGTGTTGTAGAGGAAATTCAAAACCTCAAGCCTCACAACCGGGAAATGACAAAAATCGGGCAGGCAGCATGGCTATGTGGGTCGCTCCCATTAGGGTGTATAATCACCTATATAGAGAAATTCCTTTTGCTTCTTAATCTATTTCTATGTTATCCCTTTTCGGGAAACGGTGGTTTGAGCCCAACCGTTGGTGATATACATTCGATACACTCAAGCGAAATGAGTGGTCAGTCATGTGAGGGCCGGGTTGCAAGAAGTTCTTGTTGAACCCAGTGTATTCGCCTCTAGAGATACACAATCGGCAGGTGGTACCATACCTTGTCAAGGTCGGAATCCAATCTCCAATAAGCGACCGCGGTTTTGATTGTATACTATATATGTGGAGCGTGAGATGCAAGCGTTCCACGAGATTGTTGTTTACTTGTATTTAGACATTATTATAATATCAGAAAGGATATTGATTTCAAAAATGTTTTGGGTTATCATAAGGTAAAAACCATCTGTATTTATTTGTGGATTTGGTCTTACGATTATCCTTTTCTTTCGAAAAGATTTTGACTTTAAAATCAGATTGTGTGATATCTTAATAATGTGCGAGTTTTACTCACTCTGGTTCACCAGACTGACCCAGTGTTTTGTAAATGCTCGGGTTAGCCCGGGGTGTACAGGTTCAGGTTATCGAGTGCTATGAAGAGACGAGCTGGAAGAGTCCAGACGTGTGATATTATATAGCTACTATTCCGCTGTGTGTTGTATCAGAGGACAGGTTATTATAACTGTCCAGATGTGCGATGTACTCTGATGATTGTAAGTATTTTAAGGTTCTCAATAAAGATTTATTTCTATATTATATTTTGTTCCGCTACGATGTGAGACTCTGTGTTGTGTTGTTTCTTCTTCTTCTTCTTCTATTCAAATATTTCTTTCTTATCTCACCCTCTAAATTCTTTCTAATAACGTCAAGTGTTTTCGGTGTTTGGAAGGTCGACATGAGTTACGGTAAAGGTATTTTTGTCGATCTTCGGGGCCGAAAATTCATGTTCGTTACAGTGGTATCAGAGCTATTGGTTTAGTGATAACCTTGGCTCTGTGGTGTAACTCGATAGAGATAGGGTTAGTAATACCCTAGATCGAGATTGAGTGTATATATATGAGAGCGTATTTGTAAATTTTAAATACAAATGTTTTGTATTGTGTTGGTTGATCGGTTCAAGTGTTGAGAAGCGTTGAACTGGCAAAACGATACAGTATTATTTTGAAAAGGGGTAAATGAAATAATTTTCCCCAAAATCATATTTTTTTTATAGAAAAGAATAATTTTATACAATTATTGAGATATGAATATGTTTGATCAATTTGAATGAAATTCAAATCGGATTGAAATTTTGAATTAAGACTTAACTTGTTGAAGTGAAGTTAAATTAAGAATGATATCAAAGGTAAGTAAAACAGATTTGGAAATTGGAAATTAAATGAATAAATAATAATCAAATATGTGAAACCAGAGTAAAATATTAATATTGAATGTGTATTCAATTGATTTGGTTGTGTATTGATTCTTGATTGTGAATTGGTTGCTACTGGATGATAGTTTGTTTGATTTGGATAATCGACGATTAATGGAACTAAGTGAATTATAAAATAAAGAATAAGTCCCAGTATAATATAAAAACTGAGCTAGAACTGAATATGGATTGAATTTATGACTTAACCCTGTATGTGATAATGAATTGATGCTGAGTGTTTGATTTTGCAGTTGGTATAGTTATACCAGTCGATTCGTGGATATTACTTAAGAATTACATATATCTGTTAGTGATATGTGAATTGAGTTAAGTACAAGTGCCAGATGGCTAGATAGATTAATATTGGTTGAGAAAATCGCATATACATTGAGAAAATATACTAAATAGCGCTCGTAAAGGTACGCCTATGCGGAAATATAAAATTTTGGGTTTTCGTTTTTGTTTTCCGACCGTGTGGGTCGATGTATATATATTATGTGTTCCTGCGATATTGAAGATGTCACTCCATGCAGGGGAGATTCTGCCGAAATTTTTTGGGAATTTAATGTGTTAGAATTTTTTTAGGTATTTTTGAAAATTTTATTTTACCAAAATAAATTGGTTTTCTATTTAAAATAGATTGGATTTAGAAATTAATGGGGTTTGTAATGTTCTTTCTTACCTTAGCAATTTTGAGGACGAAATTATTTTAAGGGGGGAAGAATGTAACGACCCGTGTTTTTCGACAATTTGAATCTGAATATTTAAATTAGTTTTAAATATTTTATTTGAAAAATATAAATGGATTTTTTTATATTTAAATCGCTATTTAAAACGTAGTTGAACGATATATATTCATATATAATTTAAATCGAGCTTGAAAATGGCGTGCAGTTCGTAATTTGGAGTTTTGAACTTCAAATGGATATACAGGATCCGATATAAGTCAGATTTCTGTGAAACAAGAAATGTTGGAACCGTAGTGACGATAGTTTTCATATGAAAGAGAAAAATCCAGATTCCGTGTTGTAGATTGTTAGTTATGGCCAAATCAAATTTTAAAATAGTCGCTGTGAAAAAATCGTTATTTAAATATCGGCCTTTAAAATAGTTATTTTGCAAACGGTCTCTGTTTTCGACAAAATCAGTTTCATTAGAACCGTACCGTTAAACTATTGCACGGAGTTAAATGGTGTGGCAAACCAAGGTCGTATGTGACCACGGCAGCCAAAAACGCCCATATAATTTCTATAGCGTATAATTAAATGTATAGAGAGATATTTGATTGTAACTGGAGCAGACGATCGAATTAGACCACGAAATCAGTTCCGTTGAGTTTGTATCGTCAATTAGAGTCAGGATAGGTATATAGTTTTTTCTTTTTAGAGACAGGGAAATTTGGCGTCTAAAATGGCATTGTGGTGCACGTAAAAGTAGCCTACCGGGGAAACAATCTCAGAATGCGATGAAACTGGTGTCGTTGGGTTCGTATTGAAAAATTATTATAAGATTTAAAAGTTTCATGTTGATTTGATTTATCTGGTGATCGTGAAAAAATTAAACGTGTGTTTATTTCTGGTTTTATAAAGGAATTTTTTGCAAACGTTGTCGGAATTCGACGGAACTTGTCCCATTGGGTCCGGAATACTTTATTACACTAAGATTAGCCTTTTTATCAGAAAACGAAGATCGTATGTAGCGGTTTTTAACATGATTTCTCCATGATGAAGTTTGGTACAATATAATATTAATAAAATCATCACACACTTTCACTGTAGCTTTCATTTTGCTTGCGTCATGTGTTTAATTAGTTTACTTGCGCCCAATATACCACAACACCGTGCAAGCCAAAGCATGCATTGAAATCCCTTGCCACGCATGCTCTCTTGTTTCTTGGTACCCAAACTATCTTACCATGTTCCTCACGTAAACGTGGTTACCATGGCTTCTTCTCCCTATATAAAGCGTACCCCTTTCGTTTTCTTTTCAGTTGTTAAGTGTGTGCCATTTCTCTGACCTTCCCCTCTTCTACAAATGGAACTCCAGAAAAAAAGAAAGAGAGAAAGAGACAGATCGCATATTACTCATAGTTTACAACATGACAATAGCACCCGTACTACTCGTGGAGGGCTGGTAGCAGTTTCGTACAACAACGGGAGGAAAGTCATGAGGCAGTGAACTTCGAAGGAAGCAATGGTGAGGAGAAGAATCAGTTGTGCCGAGAGTTTTGGGTGGTATCACTACGATGCCTGTACATGAGTATGGTCACGAAAAGCTTCAACACTCCTGTGGGGGAGACAGAGCTGTTGCTTGCGGGTAGAAGTTGTTTTGGGCGGCAGTTATAGGAGTGGGCTTTTAGACTAAAGAAAAAAAAGAAACAAAAAAAAAGGCTGTTAGAAAACGAAATGAAGAAGGGTGGGATGGTGAGCTGAGGCGTGAATTGAAGAAGGGGAGGGAAGCGAAGTGGGTTGGAGGATTATCTGGGCTGACGTCAAAACATTGGGCCTCGGGTACGTATGTCGAAAAAAAAACAAATAACATTGAGAGGAGAAAAGAAAGAAGGCAGGACGGTGATGAAGCATGCAATGTGAGGAGTAAAGAGTAAAATGCTCGGCAGCCTATTGCGAGTGGACGTGGACATTATGGTATGAGATATATACATCGTTATTAATTCTTTAAATAAAAATATAACTATATTAGGATATAACAACTAAACATGGATCTCCTCAGGATATTTTGCTATAGGGTTATAGTTTTTGAACTAGCGACTAATAAACGTATGTATAGGTTGAGTTTTAAATTCAAATAAATATTGACCGTTACTATTTAATATTTATTTTGCTAGCGATATGTTAAAAGGCCGAGTTTGCTATGTAATATATTAACATATCAATTTCAATCAATATATCATTAATATTTTTAAACACTTGAATAACTGACATGTATAGTTAATCATACACTTAAGAAATAAATTAGTTCAAATTAAATCGTATGCTTATGATGTTCGTAACTCGTCCTTACAAAGTCAGAATCGAACAGAACAAGTACACTATCAAAATCGAATAGAACATGGAAAGATGGAACCGTGTCGATGACCGTAACAGTCTGGAATTGGAACCAATGGCGCCGAAAGCAGTGGATATTTTAATTAAACAAATCAGTTAAACAACAGATGAAAACCAAGGTGAGTTAAACTCACTCAGTTTTTCCCATTTATATTTTATATAAATTGGGTTTTAATTTTGTGTGCTCTGTTTGCGAATGGTTGACTGTTTGCTTGCTGATTTAACTAATGAAATTAAACTGTCATTTAATTTCAGTGAAATACCAAATCGTTATTCTAACGATTGGTTCCAATAAAGGTAACTTACCTTATTGGTCACGTTTATCAATAAACGTGTTTAACGGTTTGGATTGTTTGATCTGTTTGAATTAAACAATCTGTTTGAGATAACCATTTGTATCCAGGGTAGAACATGTTGGAGGGATCCAACCGGATTCCTCAAATATTTATTATTTATTTTCATATTATCAACATATGAACTGTCCTGTTTTGAGTGATTGATTTGATTGTTAATTTTTGATGAATCTCAACATCTGTTAAGTTTAAACCAATGGGCGGTATTGGTTGAGTATTTGGCGACACATGGCCTATAAAATCAATCATTTATAAATGTTGATTTACTGTCAAGCAAATCAACAGAGATGAAGATATGAAATTTATTTCGTACCAGAGATAAATTTTTAAATACATTATTTTGAATAAAAGTTTATAAAAGGGAAATAAATAAATATTTTTATTAAAGACTTTGATTATTAGTAAATGATTTTGCAAAGCCAAATCTGATGTTAATCAGATTTGCATGTACAAGGATAAGAAAGTTGTATGAAACTGTATTTTGAACAGAACAGTTAAATGAAATTTGAATTTATATTAGAATGAAATATTAGTTTTTGGGATTTCAACTTGTATCGATCTTTAGATATGAACGTTGTTGATCAAGGTCTAACAGGTAACTAAAATACCCCAACATGAACAACTTCAGGATTATCTGAAGCTGATATGAGTTGTAATGGTAAAAATGTTAGTAAAAGTTTATGATTTCATTTGAGAAATAATAATACGGATGTTTGGTGGAAAAGTTGGAAATTATATATAATGATGAATCCAAAGTAAAAGGGAATTAAAAAGGGGTGCGCGAAAATATAATGATATGTTTGAGTTAGAAAGGAAATATAAGGTTGGGTTTTATTCTCTAAAATTAAACATTGGATTTGGTTTTAAAGTAATGAATAAAGATATTTCGTAATGTTGGTTACGAAAAATAAATTGAATTGATTTCCCAATATGAGATAATAAGGTGGGTTAATATTTTGAAATTGGAAATAGGAAACTGGGTATATTAAAGTGAATTTGTTAAAGTAAAATCTTATGTTAAATAAGAAGTGAAAGTTATATTCGTATTATCGAAATATTTAAGAGTTTTAAATTCACCTTTGTTTTATTTAAAAGGCCAAGTGAGACCGTATACTGAACCAGTGAAATCATTGGATTGTCATGATTGAAACACTGTTTATTTTAATAGTTAAATCACCGACTATCAAATCTGTCCAATATGATTATTGGCACGGGAAGACCGGGATCGAATTTACATTCGGAAATCACTCCGACCAACAAATACGTGAAGATATCAGAAGACGGTCGAGGTGGAGCATTGAAGACCGTGGAATTTCATAAGCATAAGAACTACTAAAAATCTCTAGTTTAGCGGCCAGAGATAAACTGTGGTTCTATCGTGATTGGAATTTACCGGTTGCAAGGACTTCTCGCTACTGATCCATGGGGTGATTCCTATATTGGATGTAGTAGGAGAGCACCTTCGGTTCATCCTGTTCCTGGATGACTTGAATGGACAGATGTCAGACAAAGTATTTCCAAAGGAATTACGTACGTTAATTTCTTCAAACGTACCATAGTTGTTGGCGGAGGACGATGGTTCTCTTAGCTTAAACACAAGAGTATTTTTGTGGACGTCAATTAGTGATATCTGGTGGATCTGACGATGTGGCATTCAAAGTGAATGGTGGCCAGGTGTTGTAGAGGAAATTCAAAACCTTAAGCCTCACAACCGGGAAATGACAAAAATCGGGCAGGCAACATGGCTATGTGGGTCGCTCCCATTATGGTGTATAATCACCTATCTAGAGAAATTCCTTTTGCTTCTTAATCTATTTCTATGCTATCCCTTTTCGGGAAACGGTGGTTTGAGCCCAACCGTTGGTGATATACATTCGATACACTCAAGCGAAATGAGTGGTCAGTCATGTGAGGGCCGGGTTGCAAGAAGTTCTTGTGGAACCCAGTGTATTCGCCTCTAGAGATACACTATCGATTGGTGGTCCCATACCTTGTCAAGGTCGGAATCCAATCTCCAATAAGCGCCCGCGGTTTTGATTGTATACTATATATGTGGAGCGTGAGATGCAAGCGTTCCACTAGATTGTTATTTACTTGTATTTAGACATTATTATAATATCAGAAAGGATATTGATTTCAAAAATGTTTTGGGTTATCGTAAGGTAAAAACCGTCCGTATTTATGTGTGGATTTGTTCTTACGATTATCCTTTTCTTTTGAAAAGATTTTGACTTTAAAATCAGATTGTGTGATATCTTAATACTGTGCGAGTTTTACTCACTCTGGTTCACCAGACCGACCCGGTGTTTTGTAAATGCTTAGCTTTGCCCGGGATGTACAGGTTCAGGTTATCAAGTGTTGTGAAGAGACGAGCTGGAAGAGTCCAGACGTGTGATATTATATAACTACTATTCCGCTGTGTGTTGTATCAGAGGACAGGTTATTATAACTGTCCAGATGTGTGATGTACTCTGATGATTGTAAGTATTTTAAGGTTCTCAATAAAGATTTATTTCTATATTATATTTTGTTCCGCTACGATGTGAGACTCTGTGTTGTGTTGTTTCTTCTTCTTCTTCTATTCAAATATTTCTTTCGTTCTTATCTCACCCTCTAAATTCTTTCTAATAACGTCCAGTGTTTTCAGTGTTTGGAAGGTCGACATGAGTTATGGTAAAGGTATTTATGTCGATCTTCGGGGCCGAAAATTCCTGTTCGTTACAGTGGTATCAGAGCTATTGGTTTAGTAATAACCTTGGCTCTGTGGTGTAACTCGATAGAGATAGGGTTAGTAATACCCTAGATCGAGATTGAGTGTATATATATGAGAGCATATTTGTAAATTTTAAATACAAATGTTTTGTATTGTGTTGGTTGATCGATTCAAGTGTTGAGAAGCGTTGAACTGGCAAAACGATACAGTATTGTTTTGAAAAGAGGTAAATGAAATAATTTTATCCAAAATCATATTTTTGTATAGAAAAGAATAATTTTATACAATTATTGAGATATAAATATGTTTAATCGATTTGAATGAAATTCAAATCGGATTGAAAATTTGAATTCGACGGAACTTGTCCCATTGGGTCCAGAATACATTTTTACACTAAGATTAGCCTTTTTGTCAGAAAACGAAGATCGTATGTAGCGGTTTTTAACACGATTTGTCTATAACGAAGTTTGGTACATTATAATATTAATAAAATCATCCCACACTTTCACTGTAGCTTTCATTTTGCTTGCGTCAGGTGTTTAATTAGTTTACTTGTGCCCAATATACCACAACACCGTGCAAGCCAATGCATGCATTGAAATCCCTTGCCACGTACGCTCTCTTATTTCTTGGCACCCAAACTATCTTACCGTGTTCCTCACATAAATGGGGTTACCACGGCTTCTACTCCCTATATAAAGCGTACCCCTTTCATTTTCTTTTCAGTTGTTAAGTGTTTGCCATTTCTCTGACCTTCCCCTCTTCTACAAATGGAACTCCAGAAAAAAACAAAGAGAGAAAGAGACAGATCGCATATTACTCATTGTATACAACATGACAATAGCACGCGTACTACTCGTGGAGGGCTGGTAGCAGTTTCGTACAGCAACAGGAGGAAAGTCATGAGGCAGTGAACTTCGAAGGAAGCAACGGTGAGGAGAAGAATCAGTGGTGCCGAGAGTTTTGGGTGGTATCACTGCGATGCCTGTACATGAGCGTGGTCACGAAAAGCTTCAGCATTCCTGTGGGGGAGACGAAGCTGTTGCTTGCGGGTAGAAGTTGTTTTGGGCGGCAGTTATAGGAGTGGGCTTTTAGGCTAAAAAAAAAGAAGGCTGTTAGAAAACGAAAAGAAGAAGGGTGGGAAGGTGAGCTGAGGCGTGAATAGAAGAAGGGGAGGAAAGCGAAGTGGGTTGGAGGATTATCTGGGCTGACGTCAAAACACTGGGCCTCGGGTATGTATTTCGAAAAAAAAAAACAAATAACGTTGGGAGGAGAAAAGAAAGAAGGGAGGACGGTGATGAAGCATGCAACGTGAGGAGTAAAGAGTAAAATGTTTGGCAGCCTATTGTGAGTGGACGTGGACGTTATGGTATGAGATATATACATCGTTAATAATTCTTTAAATAAAAATATAACTATATTAGGATATAATAACTAAACATGGATCTCCTTAGGATATTTTGCTATAGGGTTATAGTTTTTGAACAAGCGACTAATAAACGTATGTATAGGTTGAGTTTTAAATTCAAATAAATATTGACCGTCACTATTTAATATTTATTTTGCTAGCAATATGTTAAAAGGCCGAGTTTGCTATGTAATATATTAACATATCAATTTCAATCAATATATCATTAATATTTTTAAACACTTGAATAACTGACATGTATAGTTAATCATACACTTAAGAAATAAATTAGTTCAAATTAAATTGTATGCTTATGATGTTTGTAACTCGTTCTTACAGTTTTAATTAAAAAAATCATTTAAACAACAGATGAAAACCAAGGTGAGTTAAACTCACTCAATTTTTCCCATTTATATTTTATATAAATTGGGTTTTTATTTTGTGTGCTCTGTTTGCGAATGGTTGACTGTTTTCTTGCTGATTTAACTAATGAAATTAAACTGTCGTTTAATTTTAGTGAAATACCAAATCTTTATTCTAACGATTGGTTCCAATAAAGGTAACTTACCTTATTGGTCACGTTTATCAATAAACGTATTTAATGGTTTGGATTGTTTGATCTGTTTGAATTGTTTGATCTGTTTGAATTGATCAATCTGTTTGAGATAACCATTTGTATCCAGGGAAGAACAGGTTGGAGGGATCCAACCGGATTCCTCAAATATATATTATTTATTTTCATATTATCAACATATGAACTGTCCTGTTTGGAGTGATTGATTTGATTGTTGATTTTTGATGAATCTCAACATCTGTTTAGTTTAAACCAATGGGCGGTATTGGTTGAGTATTTGGCGACACATGACCTATAAAATCAATCGTTTTATAAATGTTGATTTACTGTCAAGCAAATCCACAGAGATGAAGTTATGAAATTTATTCCGTATCGGAGACAGATTTTTAAATATATTATTTTGAATAAAAGTTTATAAAAGGGAAATAAATAAATATTTTTATTAAAGACTTTGATTATTTGTAATTGATTATGTAAAGTCAAATCTGATGTTAATCAGATTTGCAAGTACAAGGATAAAAAAGTTGTATGAAACTGTATTTTGAATAGAGCCGTTAAATGAAATTTGAATTTATATTAGAATGAAATATTAGTTCTTGGGATTTCAACTTGTATCGATCTTTAGATATGAACGTTGTTGATCAAGGTCTAAGAGGTTACTAAAATACCCTAACTTGAACGACTTCAGGATTATCTGAAGCTGATATGAGTTGTAATGGTAAAAATGTTAGTAAAAGTTTATGATTTCATTTGAGAAATAATAATATGGATGTTTGGTGGAAAAGTTGGAAATTATATATAATGATGAATCCAAAGTAAAAGGGAAGTAAAAAGGGGTGCGCGAAAATATAATGATATGTTTGAGTTAGAAAGGAAATATAAGGTTGGGTTTTATTCTCTAAAAATAAACATTGGATTTGGTTTTAAAGTAATGAATAAAGATATTTTGTAATGTTGGTTACGAAAAATAAATTGAATTGATTTCCCAATATGTAACGACCCGCATTTTTCAGCAATAGAATAATTAATTAATTTAATTATTTGAATAGTGATTTAGAGAATTAAAGGGTCGTTGAATTGAATTATAGTGAATATTTAATTGAATTAAATAATAGAATAATATATTTATTTCTGAAATAGTCAAAAATAGTTGAATTCACAATATTGTGGGAATGGGCAATATAAAATATATATATAATTCAGTTTATATTGGATTATATTGACGGATATATTTATAAACGCCATTTGAACGTATAATTTAAATTATAATTATAATAGAGCTCGAAATGGCGCAGCAGTTCGCTATTTGGCGATTTGAACTTCAACTGGTTATACAGGATTCGTTTTAACTCGGATTTCTGTGAAACAAGAAAACGTGTGGAGCTGGTGGAGTATATCTTCCTAGTGGAAGTGAAAAATCGAGATTTCGTCGGGTGGATTTTGAGTTACGTCCAAATCAAATTTTCAGAAAAACAGCGCCCTTGAACCATAACGGTTTATTTAATTTTATATAAGGATGTAAATATAAATCAAATATCGGTATAACTCTGTTGGTGGAATATCGAGTTGGAAACCCACATGTATTTTTCTGGAGCTGTATGGATAGTTATTGTGGATATATACTATAATATATATTTATTTATATTTAATTTGACCATTTTTAAATATATTTATTTATTTAAAAGGGGCTATCTAGGGCTTTAAAAATAGCCACTTTTGCAAACGAAGTCGGATTTCAACGAAACTAATTTTGTTAGATCCACAATGTCAAATTATTGCTAATTTTCAAGTTTCGTGATTTTTAGAGCCCGTATGTGGCCGTACGGATTTTTAGAGTGAAAAACAGACAGTATTTCGACGGTTAAAAATACGCTGTGTGAGCAAACGGAGTCGGAATTCGACGAAACAAATTTCGTTGGGTCCGTAATGTCGAGCTGGAGGTGCATGTCCAGTTTCGTAATTTTTGGGTATCGTGTGTGACCACAGGAATTTTAGAGGACACGAGAAAATAACGTTTGCTTAAAATAAAATAAAATATTCGATTAGAAAAATATTAAACCTTCCCTATATAATACCTTTACCTTCCCAGAACCCTAACCTAATTTTCTCAGCTCAAAACAAATGCGCCGCCACCACGAAACAAAATATCCATAGTAAAAGCCCCACTTCAAAAATCATTTTAAATTCACGGAAAACTCTACAAATCAAAATACTTATATAACTGAGTTCGTCATTCAATTCTCGTCAGATCCATATGAGTCTTGTGTGGTGCGATGCGGTATTTCCGTTGCTCGAGTTTAAGCAGTAGGTCTAGGGTTCGGAGTTTGGTAAAATCGAAGGAGTGGTGGATTGTTTCGAGTTCAGTTTTGGGTTCGCGATGGGATTTGGCAACTCGCGTGAGTTTTTGGGTGGATTCGGGGTGGGAAAGTGTCGATGTCCTGTAGCGTTGGAGCTCGATGTCGGGTTTTCTACAGGGCGTCGAGTTGGGTCTCGGGGCTACGACATTGAAGAGGAAGAGAAGAGAGATGCAATGGTGATGTTAGTATGTTGATCGGTGAAGTAAGGAGTGGATTATTTATGGTTGAAGTTCGGCTATGGCTGGCGTTGTAAAGGAGCAGGGTACGGGAGTTTTTAACGGGGAAGAGGGTGTGTTACGGGTTGGGCTTTAAGAGGGTAGTTGGGCCGTAGTGAAAGGGTATGGGCCATTTAATAATTATGGGTTTATTTTAGTTTTAATTAGTGCGTTAACTTTAAAATTTCATATCTTTATCATATTTAATCAGAATTCAGCAAAACAAGATCCGTTGGGATCGTATGGACGAGAGCTCCACAATGGAACTGACCGCAAGTGAATTAGAGCTCGTTTGGATTTATGGCAAAATAAAACGCGTGAACTAGTCCGACGATCAAATATCGTTATTTAACGATAATCAAACAAGATGAGTAAATCTCACTAACTCTGAACAATTTATATTTTTACAATGCATTTTTAGAATTGATAAATATTGGTTGAGTTGCTGTGTGTTGGCTGTTTGGTTGAACTGCTAGTCAGTTGATTGAAATTATCGATAACGATATATATAAATCGTATCGAAATATTGATTCTGTTTATCAGAATATTTTATACTCATGTTAGTTATGTGGACTGACATTTGTGGATGCAGGGAAACAGGTCGGAGGGACCCAACTGGGTTCCTCAACATTTATTTTACAATTTTCATATATTCTGATATATGAAGTGTTATATCATCTGTTGTTGATGCTATGTGTTTGGATGATGACCGATCATTTTGATTTGATATTTTTACACCATAAGTAATACGAGAAAGGGAATAAGGAAAATCTTCAAAGTATATTTTGAAAATAGATTATTTATATAAAATCAGCTATGAAAGGAAAAAGGGTTTTATAAAAGAAATCATTTCATAAAATCAAAGCAATAAAGGAAAAATATTTGTTAAACATTTACAAATAGATTAAAAGGAAATATTTATTTAGAGAAATAAACTGAGTTATAAAAAGGAATTATTTATTTAGAAAATAAATAGAATAATGAAGTACTTGGAAATGGATAAAAGTGTAATAAAGAAGAATTTTACACTAGGAAGAATTTAGGCCCGTGCTTCGCACACGGGTAAACAGAATGTGAATTCAAAGTGAGAATTTAAGAGAGATCTGTTTTAACAGATAAAGTGAGAAGGTTAATTTATAAATAAAGTTTTATAAATTAATTTAGTTATTTATCTTTGGATAAATAGAGTATAAGGCAAGACTTATATAGAGAAGTAAAAATCGATTTCCACGTCGATGTTTGAAACTGAATAAGGACGAAGGAGAATTTATCGAATAAGAGTTATTCGAAGTAAAGTTATCGAATATCAGTTTATTCGATAGGAAGTTTATTGAATATTAGTTATTCAATTAAATTTGCTCGAATTTAGTTATTCGAGATAGAGTTAAACAGAAATAGTCATTTAAGATAAGTTACCAGTGAGCACGACTGCTAGCGTAATTCGCAGGGCTGCAGATAGCCTAAGGCGGACGGATGTTTCCTGAGGGAATCAGGCGTAACCATTGTGATCGCTGCGATCTAGAGTCGAGCGAATGGTGTCAAGTCCAATGATAATGATATATATTTTCTAAATATAGTGAATAAGAAACATTAAACCACAGGAATAGGGAAATGAACGAATGGATGAAATGATGATTGTTCGATAGAATTTCCTTCGGGAAATAACATCGTTGTTTGCACACCGACATGTTTTCATTTGATAGTTAAATCACCGACTATCAAAGTTTTGACCATTTTAACGTTGTTAATATGGAGAGACCGGTTGGATTATTATCCAGAGAACCACTCCGTATTAGCATAAGCGTTGCGAATCAAGTATGCTGAATATATTGAAGACGGAGTTGTGCAAGGGCTATCCTGTTTACAGAATAGTGCCTTCGGTTTGTCCAGTCCCAGGACAAACGTGTATGGACGAGTGTCTGACAGAGTATATTCAAAGGATCGCGTAAGTTGATCTCTTCAAACGTACTTACGTTTGGTGGCGGAGGAATTCGTTTCTCTTAGCTTTATACCCGTGGTATTTTTGGTGAAATCAATTTGTGATTTGGCGGGTATGACGATGTGGCATTCAAAGTAATGGAGGTGTGATCTGTCAAAAGATACGTTATGACCTCAAGCCTCATCAACCAGGAAAGGACAAAAATCGGGCAGGCAGCATGGCTAAGTCGGTCGCTCCGAAGTAGGGTGTATAATCACCTATCTAGAGAAATTCCTTTTGTTCTTAAATCTATCGATGCTGTCCCATTTCGGGAGGCGGTTGCTGATCCCAACCGTCGGTGATATACATTCGATACACTCAAGCGAAATGAGTGGTCGGTCATGTGTGGGCCGGGTTGCAAGATGTTCTTGTTGAACCCAGTGTATTTGCCTCTAGAGATACATGTTCGGAAGGTGGCCCCATACCTTGTCAAGTTGGAATCCAATCTCCAATAAGCGCCCGCGGTTTTTGATTGTATACTATATATGTGGAGCGTGAGATGCAAGCGTTCTGCTAGATTGCTAATTACTTGTGATTAGACATTATTATAATATCAGATAATATATGATTTCCAAAAGTGTTTTGGGTTATCGTAAGGTAAAAACCGTCCGTGTTTATGTGTGGATTGGTCTTACGATTATCTTTTCTTTCGAAAGGATTTTGAAAGTTAAACCAAATGATTTGAGTTTACTCACACCAGTCCCATGACTGACCCAGAGTTTATTTCGTTTTGTTTTCCCTAAACTCTTGGGTGCCCAAATTTGTACGGGCAGTCAAGTAGTCAGGATTTACAGGTATGCTTGAAGAGCTTGGAGGAGGAGGCTTCAAGATTTTTCTAGCTATTGATTATTCCGCTGTGATGAAAGTGTTGTACTCTGATAATGGTATGATATACATATACTACTTTGATTTCAAGATATGTTGTCTATTATATTTTATTCGTTCCGCTGTGAGATTCATGTTACTCTGATGTTGTTGTGTTCTTCTTCTTCTTCTGTTCTAATTTTCTATCTTATCTATCCTCACCCTCTAATTTCTTTCTTGGACTATCCGGTAATTTCGACTTTTGATTGTTCGATAGGTGTTATATATCGGATAACAAAGGTCGCTTTTTTTTCCCGGTCGTTACAGTGGTATCAGAGCTGAAGGTTAAGTATTACCTTGGCTCTGTGGCGTGATTCAGTAGAGATGGGGTTAGTAATACCCTAGACTGAGTTTGAGTGTATATATACGAGTGAACGTATTTGTTATTTGATATAAATTGGTTTTATATTGTGGAGATTTATTGGTTGAGTTGTTTATGAATTCTGGTCGATCAGTTTGATCCACTGTATCGATAGGGGTTTCTAAACGCTTGAATACGATGGACCGACATAGTATGTTTTGAAAAAGGGTAAATGAAATAATTTTACCCAAATTATATTTTTGATATAAGCAAAGTATAGATATTTGAAATATTATAGTATATTGGATGTGTTGGTTGTTATTATAATCGAATAAGATTATAAAATGTGAAATGGTTATGCAAATAACCAATCAGAATTCCTATAAGTGAAATATATGATATCAAATGAATTAAATCTGAATTTAAATCCGAAATGAAATTAAAATTCTTGAAATGTGAAAAAGTGTGTGTAAACGAATCTGGGTTGAATATATGAAAATTTTAAAATCCTGGGAGATTTTAAATTTGTTACCAGCATTGAAAGGGATATTTTGAAATGGATTTCAAAATGAAAATGTTTAGAAATGATTTTGAAAATGACATAGTATTGAACTCACTTCAATAGCTGGAAAATAGATTCCGACGATGATCCGGACATCGTCGGTGTTCATTTTCGGGTTTGTAAGTGACGGATTGCTACCAAAGGGTTTGTTTTTGAACTGTTTTGAGAAAACAAATTATTTTGATTTTCCAAATAAATAATTTGATTTTTGGAAAAGGCTAAGCTGTTTAAGAACTCCCAGAAACAGATTATTTGGAATAAACACAAATTAAATAGAAATTTGTGAAAGCAAATTTGAAATTTGATTGAACCCAGTTCAGTGGAAATTGAATTGAATTGAAATAGAATGCTATCAAGTGGAATTGGGCTGGATTAGAGATAATCTGGAATAGAAATGAATTGTTGAGCAAGATATTTGAATCGAGATTGGAATTACAGTTTGGTTGGAATTTTGCTTGGATAAGCGAATGGGTGTGTTGAAGATAAAAGTGATTTGAGTTGACTGGGATGACAGTTGCATATGTTGGATTGGCAGCAGATGGAAGTAATATAAGGAATGCCCGACAAAAGGTACACATTTATATTCATATGAGTTTGATGAGATTTTGATGAGCCGAATTGGCAAGCCGCTTGGCTGTTTGATTTTCTTTTGGATTGGAGAGGCCTGTGTGGCGGTTTGGGGATTTTCCCGATGCTCCCGGTACAAAGGAGGTGCTGGCGAAATTTTTTGGAAATTTCGGGTGTTAGAAAATTTTCAGGAGTTTTGAAAATTTTCGTTTATAGAAATGAAGTAATAATTTAATTGAAATAAATAAATTCAGTTGAAACTGAAATTAAAGAAGTAAACGAATAATTCGAAACTAGTTAATAGGGTTGTTCTCTACCTTAACAATTTCGAGGACGAAATTATTTTAAGGGGGAAAGAATGTAACGACCCGCATTTTTCAGCAACAGAATAATTAATTAATTTAATTATTTGAATAGTGATTTAGAGAATTAAAGGGTCGTTGAATTGAATTATAGTGAATATTTAATTGAATTAAATAATAGAATAATATATTTATTTCTGAAATAGTCAAAAATAGTTGAATTCACAATATTGTGGGAATGGGCAATATAAAATATATATATAATTCAGTTTATATTGGATTATATTGACGGATATATTTATAAACGCCATTTGAACGTATAATTTAAATTATAATTATAATAGAGCTCGAAATGGCGCAGCAGTTCGCTATTTGGCGATTTGAACTTCAACTGGTTATACAGGATTCGTTTTAACTCGGATTTCTGTGAAACAAGAAAACGTGTGGAGCTGGTGGAGTATATCTTCCTAGTGGAAGTGAAAAATCGAGATTTCGTCGGGTGGATTTTGAGTTACGTCCAAATCAAATTTTCAGAAAAACAGCGCCCTTGAACCATAACGGTTTATTTAATTTTATATAAGGATGTAAATATAAATCAAATATCGGTATAACTCTGTTGGTGGAATATCGAGTTGGAAACCCACATGTATTTTTCTGGAGCTGTATGGATAGTTATTGTGGATATATACTATAATATATATTTATTTATATTTAATTTGACCATTTTTAAATATATTTATTTATTTAAAAGGGGCTATCTAGGGCTTTAAAAATAGCCACTTTTGCAAACGAAGTCGGATTTCAACGAAACTAATTTTGTTAGATCCACAATGTCAAATTATTGCTAATTTTCAAGTTTCGTGATTTTTAGAGCCCGTATGTGGCCGTACGGATTTTTAGAGTGAAAAACAGACAGTATTTCGACGGTTAAAAATACGTTGTGTGAGCAAACGGAGTCGGAATTCGACGAAACAAATTTCGTTGGGTCCGTAATGTCGAGCTGGAGGTGCATGTCCAGTTTCGTAATTTTTGGGTATCGTGTGTGACCACATGAATTTTAGAGGACACGAGAAAATAACGTTTGCTTAAAATAAAATAAAATATTCGATTAGAAAAATATTAAACCTTCCCTATATAATACCTTTACCTTCCCAGAACCCTAACCTAATTTTCTCAGCTCAAAACAAATGCGCCGCCACCACGAAACAAAATATCCATAGTAAAAGCCCCACTTCAAAAATCATTTTAAATTCACGGAAAACTCTACAAATCAAAATACTTATATAACTGAGTTCGTCATTCAATTCTCGTCAGATCCATATGAGTCTTGTGTGGTGCGATGCGGTATTTCCGTTGCTCGAGTTTAAGCAGTAGGTCTAGGGTTCGGAGTTTGGTAAAATCAAAGGAGTGGTGGATTGTTTCGAGTTCAGTTTTGGGTTCGCGATGGGATTTGGCAACTCGCGTGAGTTTTTGGGTGGATTCGGGGTGGGAAAGTGTCGATGTCCTGTAGCGTTGGAGCTCGATGTCGGGTTTTCTACAGGGCGTCGAGTTGGGTCTCGGGGCTACGACATTGAAGAGGAAGAGAAGAGAGATGCAATGGTGATGTTAGTATGTTGATCGGTGAAGTAAGGAGTGGATTATTTATGGTTGAAGTTCGGCTATGGCTGGCGTTGTAAAGGAGCAGGGTACGGGAGTTTTTAACGGGGAAGAGGGTGTGTTACGGGTTGGGCTTTAAGAGGGTAGTTGGGCCGTAGTGAAAGGGTATGGGCCATTTAATAATTATGGGTTTATTTTAGTTTTAATTAGTGCGTTAACTTTAAAATTTCATATCTTTATCATATTTAATCAGAATTCAGCAAAACAAGATCCGTTGGGATCGTATGGACGAGAGCTCCACAATGGAACTGACCGCAAGTGAATTAGAGCTCGTTTGGATTTATGGCAAAATAAAACGCGTGAACTAGTCCGACGATCAAATATCGTTATTTAACGATAATCAAACAAGGTGAGTAAATCTCACTAACTCTGAACAATTTATATTTTTACAATGCATTTTTAGAATTGATAAATATTGGTTGAGTTGCTGTGTGTTGGCTGTTTGGTTGAACTGCTAGTCAGTTGATTGAAATTATCGATAACGATATATATAAATCGTATCGAAATATTGATTCTGTTTATCAGAATATTTTATACTCATGTTAGTTATGTGGACTGACATTTGTGGATGCAGGGAAACAGGTCGGAGGGACCCAACTGGGTTCCTCAACATTTATTTTACAATTTTCATATATTCTGATATATGAAGTGTTATATCATCTGTTGTTGATGCTATGTGTTTGGATGATGACCGATCATTTTGATTTGATATTTTTACACCATAAGTAATACGAGAAAGGGAATAAGGAAAATCTTCAAAGTATATTTTGAAAATAGATTATTTATATAAAATCAGCTATGAAAGGAAAAAGGGTTTTATAAAAGAAATCATTTCATAAAATCAAAGCAATAAAGGAAAAATATTTGTTAAACATTTACAAATAGATTAAAAGGAAATATTTATTTAGAGAAATAAACTGAGTTATAAAAAGGAATTATTTATTTAGAAAATAAATAGAATAATGAAGTACTTGGAAATGGATAAAAGTGTAATAAAGAAGAATTTTACACTAGGAAGAATTTAGGCCCGTGCTTCGCACACGGGTAAACAGAATGTGAATTCAAAGTGAGAATTTAAGAGAGATCTGTTTTAACAGATAAAGTGAGAAGGTTAATTTATAAATAAAGTTTTATAAATTAATTTAGTTATTTATCTTTGGATAAATAGAGTATAAGGCAAGACTTATATAGAGAAGTAAAAATCGATTTCCACGTCGATGTTTGAAACTGAATAAGGACGAAGGAGAATTTATCGAATAAGAGTTATTCGAAGTAAAGTTATCGAATATCAGTTTATTCGATAGGAAGTTTATTGAATATTAGTTATTCAATTAAATTTGCTCGAATTTAGTTATTCGAGATAGAGTTAAACAGAAATAGTCATTTAAGATAAGTTACCAGTGAGCACGACTGCTAGCGTAATTCGCAGGGCTGCAGATAGCCTAAGGCGGACGGATGTTTCCTGAGGGAATCAGGCGTAACCATTGTGATCGCTGCGATCTAGAGTCGAGCGAATGGTGTCAAGTCCAATGATAATGATATATATTTTCTAAATATAGTGAATAAGAAACATTAAACCACAGGAATAGGGAAATGAACGAATGGATGAAATGATGATTGTTCGATAGAATTTCCTTCGGGAAATAACATCGTTGTTTGCACACCGACATGTTTTCATTTGATAGTTAAATCACCGACTATCAAAGTTTTGACCATTTTAACGTTGTTAATATGGAGAGACCGGTTGGATTATTATCCAGAGAACCACTCCGTATTAGCATAAGCGTTGCGAATCAAGTATGCTGAATATATTGAAGACGGAGTTGTGCAAGGGCTATCCTGTTTACAGAATAGTGCCTTCGGTTTGTCCAGTCCCAGGACAAACGTGTATGGACGAGTGTCTGACAGAGTATATTCAAAGGATCGCGTAAGTTGATCTCTTCAAACGTACTTACGTTTGGTGGCGGAGGAATTCGTTTCTCTTAGCTTTATACCCGTGGTATTTTTGGTGAAATCAATTTGTGATTTGGCGGGTATGACGATGTGGCATTCAAAGTAATGGAGGTGTGATCTGTCAAAAGATACGTTATGACCTCAAGCCTCATCAACCAGGAAAGGACAAAAATCGGGCAGGCAGCATGGCTAAGTCGGTCGCTCCGAAGTAGGGTGTATAATCACCTATCTAGAGAAATTCCTTTTGTTCTTAAATCTATCGATGCTGTCCCATTTCGGGAGGCGGTTGCTGATCCCAACCGTCGGTGATATACATTCGATACACTCAAGCGAAATGAGTGGTCGGTCATGTGTGGGCCGGGTTGCAAGATGTTCTTGTTGAACCCAGTGTATTTGCCTCTAGAGATACATGTTCGGAAGGTGGCCCCATACCTTGTCAAGTTGGAATCCAATCTCCAATAAGCGCCCGCGGTTTTTGATTGTATACTATATATGTGGAGCGTGAGATGCAAGCGTTCTGCTAGATTGCTAATTACTTGTGATTAGACATTATTATAATATCAGATAATATATGATTTCCAAAAGTGTTTTGGGTTATCGTAAGGTAAAAACCGTCCGTGTTTATGTGTGGATTGGTCTTACGATTATCTTTTCTTTCGAAAGGATTTTGAAAGTTAAACCAAATGATTTGAGTTTACTCACACCAGTCCCATGACTGACCCAGAGTTTATTTCGTTTTGTTTTCCCTAAACTCTTGGGTGCCCAAATTTGTACGGGCAGTCAAGTAGTCAGGATTTACAGGTATGCTTGAAGAGCTTGGAGGAGGAGGCTTCAAGATTTTTCTAGCTATTGATTATTCCGCTGTGATGAAAGTGTTGTACTCTGATAATGGTATGATATACATATACTACTTTGATTTCAAGATATGTTGTCTATTATATTTTATTCGTTCCGCTGTGAGATTCATGTTACTCTGATGTTGTTGTGTTCTTCTTCTTCTTCTGTTCTAATTTTCTATCTTATCTATCCTCACCCTCTAATTTCTTTCTTGGACTATCCGGTAATTTCGACTTTTGATTGTTCGATAGGTGTTATATATCGGATAACAAAGGTCGCTTTTTCCCGGTCGTTACACAATACGAGATAATAAAGTGGGTAAATACTTTGAAAGTGGAAATAGGAAACTGGATATATAAAAGTGAATTTGTTAAAGTAAAATCTTATGTTAAATAAGAAGTGAAAGTTATATTCGTATTATCGAAATATTCAAGTGTTTTAAATTCACCTTTGTTTTATTTAAAAGGCCAGGTGAGACCGTATATTGAACCAGTGAACTCATTGGATTGTCATGATTGAAACACTGTTTATTTTGACAGTTAAATCACCGACTATCAAATCTGTCCAATACGATTGTTGGCACGGGAAGACCGGGATCGAATTTACATTCGGAAACCATTCCAACCAACAAATACGTGAAGATATCAGAAGACAGTCGAGGTGGAGCATTGAAGACCGTGGATTTTCATAAGTGGAAGAACTACTAAAAATCTCTGGTTTAGCGGCCAGAGATAAACTGTGGTTCTGTCGTGATTGAAATCTACGTGTTGCAAGGCTTCTCGCTACTGATCCATTGGGTGATTCCTATATTGGATGTAGTAGGAGAGCACCTTCGGTTCATCATGTTCCTGGATGACTTGAATGGACGGATGTCTGATAGAGTATTTCCAAAGGAATTACGTACATTGATTTCTTCAAACGTACCATAGTTGGTGGCGGAGGACGACGGTTCTCTTAGCTTAACCACAAGAGTATTTTTGTGGATGTCAATTAGTGATATCTGGCGGTCTGACGATGTGGCATTCAAAGTGAATGGTGGCCAGGTGTTGTAGAGGAAATTCAAAACCTCAAGCCTCACAACCAGGAAATGACAAAAATCAAGCAAGCAGCATGGCTATGTGGGTCGCTCCCATTAGGGTGTATAATCACCAATCTTGAGAAATTCCTTTTGCTTCTTAATCTATTTCTATGCTGTCCCTTTTCGGGAAATGGTGGTTTGAGCCCAACCGTTGGTGATATACATTCGATACACTCAAGCGAAATGAGTGGTCAGTCATGTGAGGGCTGGGTTGCCAAAAGTTCTTATTGAACCCAGTGTATTCGCCTCTAGAGATACACTATCGGCAGGTGGTCCCATACCTTGTCAAGGTCGGAATCCAATCTCCAATAAGCGCCCACGGTTTTGATTGTATACTATATATGTGGAGCGTGAGATGCAAGCGTTCTAATAGATTGTTATTTACTTGTATTTAGGCATTATTATAATATCAGAAAGGATGTTGATTTCAAAAATGTTTTGGGTTATCGTAAGGTAAAAACCATTCGTATTTATGTGTGGATTTGGTCTTACGATTATCCTTTACTTTCGAAAAGATTTTGACTTTAAAATCAGATAGTGTGATATCTTAATACTGTGCGAGTTTTACTCACTCTGGTTCACAAGACTGACCCGGTGTTTTGTAAATGCTCGGGTTAGCCCGAGGTGTACAGGTTCAAGTTATCGAGTGCTGTGAGGAGACGAGCTGGAAGAGTCCAGACGTGTGATATTATATAGTTACTATTCCGCTGTGTGTTGTATCAGAGGACAGGTTATTATAACTGTCCAGATGTGTGATGTACTATGTTGATTGTAAGTATTTTATGGCTCTCGATAAAGATTTATTTCTATATTATATTTTGTTCCACTACGATGTGAGACTCTGTGTTGTGTTTCTTCTTCTTCTTCTATTCTAATATTTCTTTCTTTCTTATCTCACCCTCTAAATTCTTTCTAATAACGTCCAGTGTTTTCGGTGTTTGGAAGGTCGACATGAGTTACGGTAAAGGTATTTATGTCGATATTCGGGGCCGAAAATTCCTGTTCGTTACAATAATAAAATAGACCAATTTATTATTTGTAATAATTATTACTAATTCATTTTTCAAATCTCTCACTTCATTTACAAATCTCATTTGTAAATTATTGACTACAAATATTTCGATTACATTTCAACTCCTAACTTCCATTTACAAAATCGTTTGTAAATCATTTATGAAAATTTATATTCATTGCCATTTCCAAAATCTTTTACTTAGCTTATACTCTCAAATCCGCTTAACATCCGAACTTCGGAATATCACATTCCAAACCTCGGAATAAATCTCACGTCGTTATTTCATACCATTTCCCAATTTCTAAATTTCCTTTTGCTAACTTCAAATATTCAATAAATATTTGATTTAAGCTATTAAATTCGCTTAAGATCCTTTTTACAACTTTGTTATAAAAATTTGGCTTTAATATAAAACCCGTTCATAAACTCCTTCCATAATTCAATTAGATTCATTTCACTTCGATCACTTTTTAAATGAATTTCAATTAAAAGGTAATCTCTTAAATAATTATTAATTGAAAAAATAATTTACTTCATCATTAACTACTGTATAAGTGGTTAATTTCTTTATTGACTAAACAAATAGTATATTTCCTTTTTTTTATATCTTATTGCAAATTTATACAAATATTCATTAACTATTTCATTAGATAAATTCAAAACAAATTGATTTAATAATCAATCCAGTTAAAACAATTGATTTTGTCAATTCAAAACATGGTTATTTCGTTAACCAGTTCCAGTTAGTCCCTTATTTAAATTAAATGATAATATAATTAATTTAAATAATTATATTTAATTTTTTCTTATAACAATAAATCTCAGTTATAAATCATTATATTAATCCTTTCTCACCTGCTTATTCATCTTAGTAATATACGAATTAGCTTTATAAATCATTTAGTAAGTAAGATGAGGTACGTGCTTCGCACACGACTGATTTTTGGTACAAAATGGTGATTGATGGTTAAAACAATCAACATATATGTGTTTGGTTTATTTCCCTTTTATAAACTTCATTTTAAATAATATATTTAAAAATCTATATTCAGTTATAAAATAAATTTATAACTTCATTACGGTCTATTCATCCGATGGTAAATCCATATTTATACAATGATTGATTTATAGGCCATATATTGCCAATTACTCAACCAATATCACCCATTGGTTTAAAACGGAACAAGTGTTGAATTTCAGGTCAACAGTCAACAATCATTTCAAATAGATGGGTTTAAACTGTTCATATAATGATAATATGAAAATAAATAACATTAAATGTATTTGAGGAATCCCGTTGGATCCCTCCAACCTGTCCTTCCCTGCATCCAAAATGGTTATCTCAATATAATATCATTAAATTCAATTTAACTGATATAACAGTAAATAACCGCCATTTAACAGTAATCAATTTATTTAATACTAACAAAACAATTCAAACAATTAACACGTTTATTTTACAAACATGACCAATAAGGTAAGTTACCTTAATTGGGACCAATCGTGAAAATAACGATTTGGTATTTCACTGAAATTAAACAACGTTTAATTTCATTTGTTCAATCAACATATGCATATATAATTAACAAACAATCAAACATGAAATCATTAACAACCATAGCACATAACTATAAAACCCGACTTATATAAAATATAAATGGGAAGAAAAACTGAGTGAGTTTAACTCACCTTGATCTGGTTTGTTGAAACTGTTCGGTTGCAGTTAAATTAAATAGTCGTTTAATTTAATTGTAAATCTCAGTCATCTCCATTTCTATCTAGATCAGTTCCAAAATGTATTATTCACTGCTACGGTCCTAACGAAGCTTATTTCGTTAAATTCTGCCAACATATGAGGTATAAACAATATGAATTTATCGTTTAACATAACAACTAATTTTCCTTAAATAATAATAATTATTATTATTTCATTACTTTTGGGATTAGAGGCTAATGTGTCTGATCAATCATCTGCTGTTTGTTTCCGTGCTTCTTGTTTCCTACACAGGTTATATCATTTTAATGTATATGTTTTAATTTTATAATAAACAATCCCTTAATTACAAATTAATAAAAAATAAATACTTTCCATTTACGTTGATTAGGGAACTTCAGGCGACACCCTCATGTTCATTACTTTATTTCCTTTCGTTGTGCATTTCTATGCTCATGTAATTATCTATTTCTCGACCTGTTTGAAAATTATGTTATTGTATAACAATTAATAATTAGAATAGGTTAATCACTTATTTAGAAATTTATTAACTTAACTATAAAAATCTAAAGTCTAATTACATTAAAAACTGCGGCTATAACGACCAAGATTTTTTGTGACTGAATAATAAATTTATTTAATTATTAGTAGTTGATTTGGAGATTTAAACGACTTGGATTCCAAGGATTTGAATATTTAATATATATATATATATACATATAAATAGTACTGTACTCTTTTAAATGCGAACAACTACTTACAACATATTTGAACATGGCTAATTCGAAAACTTTCGCCTTAATTATATATTCCAGTTGATCGTTTTGTACACATATCAATTGATTCAATCATGTAACATCACAAATACGTTTCTAATCATGGTTAAACCATTGTTTATGAAGAATACTTCAACTTGTATTTTAAAATATTTTGCATAATAGTGTCATTCAAATAAATTACTGTTATCGGTTTACATAGAGGTTTGTACAAAAAAATAACCCAATAGAAAATTATAGTAACAAATGGAAAATCGGTAAGTAAAATTCTTTAGAAGCACATTGAATAAGAAAAGGGAGCATAAGGTATATATATATGAACATAGGTCCAAATACGATTATCAGTTTTACATATTTACATAAGACCCACTTCCCTTCCATTCTTCTTCAACAGTAAAATGATATGTTTATATACACTCTACCTTACCCAGTATGCTTAAGACAACGTGCATTCCACGTTCATTTCATTTCCATGCCCCCCAAGCTACTACACATCCGTGGACCGCAAGCAGTTTCTTCTTTTAAATACTGGCCTCATCACTTCGTTCTAAAACAAAGTACATAACGTGAAAACCGAAATTTCAATAATAAAAAAAATCGAAATCAAAACAAAAACTCACAAAATTAGGTTCGTTGGAAACCTTGTGAGGAAAGCTTCAATTCCATATATATGCTGAAGCATGCGATTTGTTTTGCCTGGGATCGATTCTCACAACAGTGACCTAGGCTTTCCGTTTCAAATCCAAGGCAGGAGTTTAAGGCATAGAAGGGGAAGATCCGTTAGTGGCGAGTTAGTCAGGTGATGGAGGTGCTCCTATTGGCGGTGGAGCGGCGCTCTACGGTGGTGGAAGGCGGAGTTTTGGCGGTTTGAAGGGTTTTAGGGTTCTTCGGTTTTGGGAATTTAGGTGTTCAATTTGCGTTAGTTTTTGGTGAGGTCTAACACGGAATAGGGTCGCACCCTGTAGTTGCTGGCTTCGTTCTTGAAGTTGCGATTTGCAGTGATGGTTTGCGTGTTGGTCTGACATGTGGATGGAGTGGAGGAAGTTGCAAAGAGGATGATTTCAATGGAAATCTCTATGAAGTTTCATTGAGAGAGAGGTACGTGGAGGCCTAAGAAGCATCGGGCATTGCCTGTATTTTACAGAAGCAGAGTATACGGGGAGGAGTGATGAAGATCGTGTATGGTTTGGAATTAGATGGACATATGATGATTAATTAAGTAAATCAGGCTGTTAATCGATGAGGGAAGATGTTAAAATAATTAGATCAGTAAAAGGAGAAATACAGGGAAGGTAGCGAATGAAGTTAGAAGGGGGGTTAAGCTTGGAAAGCTTCAAACAAATTTCAAAGGCAGGGAAGGTAGCGAATGAAGTTAGAATGGGAGATGCTAAACGACGTGGAAATGGTAAGGAGGAACAACGGGTTTTAATCATCATGGAAGAAGAAAAGTTCCACCAGTAAAGGTTTGAACTCCATATATTAATATATAAGTCTTACATTCAAACAAAACTAGGGGTAGACTTATTGGTAATTAATGTCATTGATATGGTGGGTTTGGTTGAAGTAACGTGATGCTGCTTGATTGAAGGAGATCGAAGAATTAGGGTGATGATTAACGGTTAATTAGAGATTAAGGGAAAATATAATATATTAATTAATTAATTAATTAGTTATATTTAGTTAAATCGATTTAATCTGATAACACTGATACTATTTCCTATATCAACAGAATCAGGCAAGATCGATCATGCTGGAACTGTAACGTTAAAATCTAAGTGATGGAATTAGTGTGGCAGTGAACAAGGCTATTGGGATTTCACAGTAAAATCAAATGCTCCTTTGATTTTAAACAAAATAAACAGTAGAACCGTCAACTGAAAAACTAGGTGAGTAAATTCACTAACTCTGACTCATTTATATTTTTATATAAACGAGTTTTGAATTTATTTATAGTAATTTTATAATATGCAATGGTTGATCGGTTGAATAGTTGATAAAATTGGTTGAAATGGTTGATATGATTACATCGTTGATCGATTATTAGTTCTGATATTTCATATTGATGAGAAATAATACTATTGATGCTGATTAACATCTGTGGATGCAGGGAAACAGGTTGGAGGAATCCAACTGGATTCCTCAACATTTATTTTACTGTTTTTATTTGATTATGATATATAATGTGTTATATAATCCATGATTGGATATGTTGTGTTTGATTTATCCTAGCCCTAGAAACTTGGTATTTTAGATAACATAAAACATTTTCGAATATGGAAAAGAAAATTGGGATTTAAAATTGGAATTTATCCCCAAAACTAGAACTCAAATCTCGAATAGAGTTGGAAATAGAAACCTGTTTAAATGGATAAAATAAGAAGTAAATTATAAACGATTTTATAAATTAAGTGATATTTTTATTATTGGATAAATTGTAAATATAAATTCAAGTCCGAATTTATATAGAAAAGTGGAAAGGTATTTTAAAACTGATATTCGATATTGGGATTGAACTTAGCAAGTTATAAATGGAATTATGAACGAGAGAAGTAAATAAAAGGAAATTGGATTTGAGATATTTAGTATGAAATCAAATAAATTTGATTATATAAAAAGGAATAGTATTCACGACTTAAGTGAATAATGGTTTAAAGTGAAAACATTTATAAAGGAAATTTGAATTTGGAAATATAATTTCAAATGGATATTTAAATGAGAAATAGAAATGGGAATTTGTTTTTGAAGGACAACGATACATTTTATTCCAATATTTATAGTTACGTCAATAAAACTCAATGTTTTGAAATGTTTTAATTTTTTTAAGTTAGAATTACCATATGAGAAGGGATTTATAGAAAGCAAATAAAATTAATTTTGGAAATCAGGGGATGTATATCTTGTATATCCATTCAGAAGGAAAACTTGAATTTTATAAGATAAACGAAGAAAGTGCTGATGGAGTAGTAGTTTTTATAAATGAAGTTTAGGAATGAAACAAAATATGATGTGGATTTCAGAAGCGAATCGATAACTCGAAGTTGAGTAGTAATGATATTTGCAAATAAAAATCAAGTTGATTTGAATAAACGAGTCTAGATTCCTACTAAGGAATGAAATTCATATTTGAAATTGAATAACAGTTGGAAGAAAATGTTAACAAATGGAAATGAATATTAAGGCCATTTGAGTTAAGCTGAAATGGTAGATAAATTCCGAAGTTCGGAATATAAATAGAATATATATTATTCGAAAGAGAGTTATTTACTGGAATTCGATTATATCAAATTTAAGGAAATAGTTGTTTATACTCTCCGTTTGAATCAAATGTAATTATTTATTTATTTACTCATTAATCTATTTATTGAGATTAATAAGCACAAGTTATATTTTTATAAACCAAATATTTGGGAACAACGATTATAACGCTGCTGTTGTAATAAATGCTTTATAAATCTAAACAACGATTATAACGCTACCATTATAAATCTAAACAGTGATTATAATGCTATCGTTATCATAAATGTTTATAAATATAAATAATGATTTTAGCGTTGTCATTATAATAAATGTTTCGTAAATCTATACAGCGAATTTAATGCTGTCGTTATAATAAATGATTTATAAATCAAATATTTGGAAACAACAATTATAACGCTATCGTTATAATCAATGTTTTTCCACAAAAGAAGTGTATTCTTAGATTGAACCCGAGAGTCGCGTAAGCGATGTTTTGTTTAAAGTTGTGAGCTTTGACTATTTCAAAGTTGAGAACGTTGTTCAATTAAGGTCCGAGAGGTAACTATACCCCAACTTGATTGACTTCATGACTGATGGAGGTATGGTTAAAGTTTGAAAGTGAAGATTGGTTAGTAATATAGTTAGTTAATAAATGATTAATGGTTTCAGTTGTAATAACGATGTTTTATAACATCGGGTTAATTTAAAAGGATTTTGAAATGTTTTTCCCAAATAAAACGATAGATATTTTCTACGAGTAGGAAATGAAATGAATTAATCAATAAGGAATAAAGAATGGAATATGGAAATATTTTCCGATATTAATAAGGTATATTTTCTAAATATAGAAAATAAGGATTCGTGAAGATTTAGAAATGTTTTCTAATTGGAATAAGAGATATTTTCTCGAATGAAGAAATAATAATAATGGAAATGTTTTTCCAAGAATCGAGAGAGGAAACCGGGATTTGAAAGGATACGAAAGATGGGAAATGGGAATTTGAAATAATAATATAATGAGGAATTGTTTTAAAAAGGGGCCAGTATTGTTTGATGATTGATCGATAGAATTTCCATTTGGAAGTAGGATCGTTGATTGTATGGATGTTACTTTGATAGTTAAATCACCGACTATCAAGTTTTGATTTATTTTATACCTCTGTTGTCAATATGGAGAGACCGAGATCAGATTTAATATCTGAAAACCACTCCGTATTGGCATAAGCATTACGAATCAAGTCATGCTAAGAATAATTGAAGACGGAGTAAAGTGCAAGGGTTGTTTTGTTAATCCTAGGTAGAAATTTCCTAAGATGGAATAATCGAATGGTGCCTTTGGTTTGTACAATCCCCGGACAACGTAGATGGACGAATGTCTGACAACGTTACATTCATAGTAAATGATGGCAAACTGTGCTGAAAGATAATCGTGACCTCAAGCCTCATCACCCGGGAAATGACAGAAATCGGGCAGGCAACATGGCCATGTGTGTCATTCCCATTAGGGGTATTATCATCCGATCTAGAGAAATTTCAAATTTCTTCTTATTCTATTCGCTGTTGTATGCTTTCGTTAACAGATGCTGATCACAACCGTTGGTGATAATATGCTCGATACACTCAAGTTAAATGAGTGGTCAGCCATGTATGGGCTGGGTTGCAAGATGTTCTTGTTGAACCTAGTGTATTCCCCTCTAGAGATACACTCTTGGAAGGTGGTTCCATACCTTGTCATGTTGGAAATCCAATCTCCAATAAGCGCCCTGCAGGTTTTTGGTTTTATATTATATATGAAGCCTGAGATGCAAGCGTTCTACTAGATTATATTTGTTTGTTGTAGACACTATTATAATATCACTGGACTTGATATCAAAAATATTTTTGGTTATCGTAAGGTAAAAACCATCCGTGTTTATGTGTGGATCGGTCTTAGGATTATCATTTCTTTTGAAAGGATTTTTAAAGTTAAACAAATGGTTGAAGTTTACCCACACCAGTCCCATGACTGACCCATAGTTTATTTTGTTTTCCCTAAACTCTTGGGTGCCCAAATTTGTACGGGCAGTCAAGTAGTTGGGATTTTACATATTCACTTGGAGGAGCATGAAGCAGGGGGCTTCACCAGTTAGCTATAAACTATCATATTTTTTCGTTGTGTACTATGTTGTATCTGGAAATAGGTGTTTATAACTATTTCAGGAATAACTATTGTGCTCTGATAACGGTATGTAATACAGTCACTGATTTGTATTTCAAAAGTTATGTTATTTAAAATATTTTATTCGTTTCACTATGAGATTTGTGTTCTTCGGTTTTCTTCTATTTTAAACTTTCTTTCTTTCTATTTCTCATCCTCAAACTTCTTTCTACTAATGATTCGTATTTCTATGTCATTTGGGTTGGACGTGTGGAGTTATTAGTCAACTCAAAGGGTACAGAAATTCGGGCTATTACAGTTGGTATCAGAGCTGAAGGTTGAGTAGTAACCTTGGCTCTGTGGCGTGACTCAATAGAGATGGGGTAAGTAATATCCTAGATTGCGATTGAGTGTATATATATGAGCGCGTATTTGTACATTGTATAAAAATTGTTTTATATTGTGTTGGCTGGTTTGTTGAGTGATTTATGAACTCTGATCGATACAGAATGTACAACTGTATCGATAGGTGTTTAAACTCTCGAACAAAGCAATTCGATACATTATTGTTTTAAAATGGGTAAGTGAAAAAATTTTGCCAAAAAATATTTTTGATATAAAAAGAATATTTTTTGAGATATTATAGTATATGGATGAATTGATTGTTATTACAACCAAATGAAATTATAAATTATTGAGATGGGTATACAAGACCAAATTGAATTGGTATAAGAATGGAGCATACAAATAAGATGATTTAAAATTTGATTCAGACTAGAATTTGGAATTTAAATCCCGACTATTAGGAATATATTCCCAAAGTATTTTAAAATAATATGATATTACATTTAAGGATTTTTGTTAAAAATGGTTTAGATGGATTTCGAAAGTGATTCAGCACTGAAATCACATCAGTAGCGAGAAAATATTTCTGATAATGGATCGCGACATTATCGGTATTCATTTTCAAGTTCTTAAGTGACGGATTGCTACCATAATAGTTCGTTATTGGAAACTTTGTTCGAAAGGATAAGTTATTTAAAAAAAATCAAAAGTTTGGTTTTGCAAATGGTTATGGATACATGTATATATATTATTTCAAGGAAGTTTGAAATAAAAGTCGATAATTTGAATTTTGGAATTAAAATTTAACTCGTATAAGTTGAATATATTGAAATGGTAAAAATGTATCAAAGGAATTGAAATTTAACTTAGGTTAAGTTAAACAAAATTGGATTGGATTAGAAATAATTCTGAATGAAATTAAATAAAGAGAAATGTTAAGTTTCGAAATATTAATATGAATTGGACTTATGAATAAGCAAGTTGAATATATATTGGATGTTGTTAATTGAAATTGAATTATGATAAATTTGGATTCAAGTATAATAAGTGGATTGACTTAAATAGAAATCAGATTGAATTGATATAATGGAAGTGAACTAATCAGAGGTTGATTAGCGTGCTGAAAACTGAAAGTTGGATTTACTTGAAACCAACTGGAAATGGATATATGTATGCTGAGCATATATTGAATGGAAGCAAATGAAAGAGATAGAATTATGCCTGACAAAAAGGTACATATTTACCATATTACTTAGGTTTGATGGTTTTATGAGCCTATTAGGCAAGCCGCTTGGCTTTTTGATTTTCTTTTGGATTGGAAAAGGCGAGTTGTCGTTGTACTGATTGAGCCGTGCAAAGGAGATGCTAGCGAAATTTTTCGAAAATTTAAAGAGTTAATTTTTTTTCAAGAAATCCTTTTTGATAATTTAAAATCGAGTTGCTAATTATAATAAGAAATCTAGAATTGGTTAATAAAATTTAAAGTGGAATAACGAAATTGATAAATGGATTTCAAATCAATTGAACGGGTGTGGATATGCAGAAAATCACATGGATTGAAGACAAGAATGTGATGATGGGTTGTCAAAAATGGTGGACAGATCATTTGGGGAAAAATTATGAACGGTCGGGTATTGGTATGACAATTCGATGGTCGGTTAAGAACTGAGTTGTGAAGATATGGAATATAAGATTTCAACTAAGTAGGTTATGAGGAGTTAGAGTTATAGCATTGTGACAACAAGGTATTTCGCTCGATCCGAATCAGTCGCTAAACCGACCCAGACCGTTCGAAACGCCTGATTGTTCGAGAACACGACAAAATAGAACGCAGACAGAAGAACATTTCATTGTATATTACAACAATTCCATCAGATACAAGAATATACAGAGTATAAATGAATATTACACAGAAATATCAGATATTTAAATTACATTTAAATATATCGCAGCGGAAATAATACAAAACACAACTAGAAGGAGATATACGGATACAAAGCTTTCCGGATATCGCTCCAGCTGTAAACCAGGATCCTGTGAATATAAATCTGCAAAACCAAAAATACTAGCTGCCCGTGTCGAAAATAAGGGCACCCAGAGTTTAGGTTAAAAACAATAAACTCCAGGTCAGTCATGGGACTGGTGTAAGAACTAAAACAGTTATTAATCTTTATTTTAAAGTTAGGTAAATCAAGGGACCACGTCATATAACACGGAACGGGTTTCCTCCCAAGAATACCAATGCATAAAACAAACAGCGCAATGCTAAATAAAGAAAAATGAAGCTATTATAAGACCCAGGTCCCATCACACAATGCAACACAAGCCAAAGGATAGGGTTTTTCCTTATAGTAGCCAAAGCATGCTTGATACGTTTAAAACAAATCATTTGATACTATAATAAGTGTATAGTGTCAAAACAGCTTCAAATATAAATGTATCAATCCTAGACGGCATGGGTACCATATATCATGTTGCTATACTAGGCTCTACAATCAAAACCGCAAATGTCACGTATTTGGAAGTTGGATCTCCATCTATGAACCGAGGCAAAAGATAGTCCTCACCGATTCGAGATGCTCTTGCCCGTGTCTCAGGATCAGAGCTCGAGTGACCCTTAGGAGCCACAGGGCCGGTCCACCGATGTGGATTAAAATTCCTGAACACTACGTTTCCCCACCCTTTGGGGTGTCAATGAGTCCAATGACTCCATAGGTCCCGGATCGACCGATATATCTGAGGCGCCTCGCAACAGCAACAACCACACAGGTGAAAAGTATATAAATGTCAGGGCTGGTAGGTCACTGACACCAACCTAGCTAGAAAGAAACGCATGCCCTCCCTGGATCCTTCTCCCGTTTTTGGTTCACAACTGGGGTGTGAGGCTCGCGAATCAACGCTACACAAAGCTATGCCACACAGGCCGTGCTTTGATCATCAACCACAAGACTTTTCTTTTCAACAGAAGCCTTGATCAATTGCCACTTAGGCATGCCACACAGGCAATTCACTCCATGCGATTGATATCCATCAATATATAACCCCTGAGCTCGTACATCTCAGAGAAGGGCGTTAAGCAAGAGAATAAATTCTCCGCCGCCAAACAGATATATATTTAATAGAAATCAATCAAACAGACTAAAATCCAATGTCAGACACACAGTCCATTTACACGTTCGTTCTGGGTCTGAACGAAACCGGAGGCACCTAGTACCCCGCATATCCATCGATCTCCAAATACGTCGGGACGATCACTAACTGATTCCCTCCTCTTGGGTGTACATCCCAATCAAGATCATCAGTAATCACCCAAACGACGTGAAGACCTCCGGTCTTCAACCACCGTCTTCGTCTTCGACACCACGTCGAATTAGTTATTCAGAATGGGATAAACCCGGTCTTTCTGAACAACTCGCACATATATATAATAAACACGTGTTACACAAACACAACATACACCTCATTCCAATTCAGAATATTCTTTTATTCAAATATTCTTCTACTTTGGGAAAGGTTCCCATTAATTTTATCAAAGATAATTTTTTTTAAATTTATTCTTTAATCTTCTTTGAATATCAATTCAAACTAGTCGGGATTAGCAAACCACACCGAAGTAATCATTTATTTTAATTTCCCAATCCCAACCTATTCATCCCATGAAGTAAAACTGGTAATACTTCACATCTAACACCACGGTGTTATCGTTAAATTCAATTACCATTTCACGTTTAAATCTAATTAAAGATTTAACTATCGCCTGGAGCAAAACTGGTGATACTCCATTCTCGATCTTTTCTATCTAATTAAAGATTCATTAAAACTCCACTTAGTTTTAATCGTTAACTGGGTTAAAGAATCAGTGTCATTTAAAACACGGTTCACGATAAACCCAAATCACATTTGATATTAAATACAAGGTCTGAATAGAAAATATATCGGCTTATATTCAATATCAAATTCTACGACCAACCGATATCGTATTGGAAATAACGATATATATATATCTATATCTTTCAAATTTCCATAACAACATGTATAATCACGAAACCCAACATCGAAATATTCCGAAGATAATTTCGATTCAAATCCATTCCAATGCAATCATTGGAAATTCTGGTTATTTTTAAAACCCTTTTCAAATTCAATTTATTTATTTAAAAACAAATAGAATTTTAATTCTAGTTCAAAACTAGTTCATTTCGATAAAAATCTATTTTTATCTTTTCAAATATGGAGTTTTTCATCCCAATCCTTCACAAACCATTTCTTATGATTTTACACCATTTATAGATATTTTTAATAATTTTATCAAGGCCCGTACAGTCGATTTCCATCAACGGCCATCGAACTGCACTTATAGCGACCTTTTCCAAATTTGATTTGGACATAATTCCAAATCCAACCGTTAGATTTCAAATTTCTGATATTCTTTACAAAGCTCTTTTCGATACGAACCCAACGGTTCCGGTTTTAGGAGAATCCGACGGTCGGATCTCCCGTAATATCCGTCCGAAGTCAATGGTCGAAATTTGCGAACTGCCGCGGCGCGGCGCGTTCAATTCAGGCCATTATATATATATATATATATATATACTTCGTCGATTTTCTTTTAAAACTTAGTTTATAAATCGTTTTTAATTCGTTTTCAAAATGGTTTCAACTTCATATTCAATTTCAAATCAAAATTGAAGATTTCAATATAAGTTCGTTTTAAATTCATTTCAAATCGATTTCAATTCGAATTCATTTATATTCAATTTCCATTTGAATTCATTTCTATTCAATTTCAATTCGAATTCATTTCTATTCAATTTCAATTCGAATTCATTTCTATTCAATTTCAATTCGAATTCATTTCTATTCAATTTCAATTCGAATTCATTTCTATTCAATTTCAATTCGAATTTCATTTCAAATATTTTCGATTTTGAAAGCACCTTTCAATATTCATTATAAAAACGGATATAATCGATATAAATATCGCTCACGTTAAAATGGCGTCAATCTAATCAACACGGCTTCATATGTTTCTATTTTCAAATATTCTATTTCAAATATTTCTATTTCACATATTTCTATTTCAAATATTTCTATTTCACATATTTCTATTTCAAATATGGAATGAGGCCCAATCAATTACCATATAATGTTAATTATATGGATTTTCTACAACACATGCATACAATAACAACGATGAATAATCTACCATCATCCAAAGTGCATTCTACACTGTATAAGCATCAAATATAAATATTCAATGCTTATAACAGTCTGTCAATCAATCGATCGATATACAACTAACTATTGGGATTAGTGTATATCATATATCATCCCAATACCCGTAAGGGGTTTTCAAACAATCAAACACAGATTTTATTTGTGCAGTTGGGCGATGTGTAAAATTTATCGTCCCAATCAATATCAGTCAAATGTGTGTATATAAACAAATCGTCCGATCTGTTTATTTTTATTTCATTTCATATACATGTTAAAAATTCTATTTTTAACTATAATATATTTTCCACTATAAAATATTTTATTTCATTTCACATCACATTACACAATCAACTACACATCAAAATCAAACAAACAAGCATACAAGCCGTCCATGGTCTGTGGACGACGGGTGTCGGGTGCTGCTAAGCACCATCTGCATCCTAGCATATATATATAACTAGAAAAAGAAATTTAGAGTGAGAAGTTCTCACCAAAGCTATCCCAACTTCACGACACTTCTAATGTAGGAAATCATCATTTTTCTCGCCTTTTTGTCACTTTCGTTGCCCATTCTCTACATATGTAAAATCGAATTTTTACTTTACTATTCAATATATAAAAATCGAATTTTTACTTCGCTATTCAATATATAAAAATCGAATTTTTACTTCGCTATTCAATATATAAAAATCGAATTTTTACTTCGCTATTCAATATATAAAAATCGGATTTTTACTTCGCTATTCAATATATAAAAATCGAATTTTTACTTCGCTATTGAATATATAAAAATCATATTTTTATAATTACTCCATATGGATAAAATTCTATTTTTACACCGCTACTATATAGATAAAAATTCTATTTTTATATCACACTATTATCTATATAAAGTTTTCGCCTTTTCAATATGAAGATTTAATTTTTATTTCATCACTATAAAAATCACCTCTTTATTTCAACACATATACAATAAAAATCAGACTTTTATTTTGCTATATTTATAAAGATGATATTTTTACAAGCTTGCCTATATAAAAATTATATTTTTATACTTCTACTATATAAAAATTATATTTTTAATCTCTTACATTAATAAAAATCTGACCTTTCTCTATTTTAAAAATCAAAGTTTCTCGTGTTTAAAAATCTTAGCTTTATATTTAAAAATCTTAACTTTCAAAGTATAAAAATTCAAAATTTTATCATATAACTTCATAGCTCATCATACTTCAAAAATATCGCCTTTCACTCATTAAAAATATCGCCTTTCACTCATTAAAAATCACGTCTTTACTTCGCTAAAAATCATACCTTTCACATTATAAAAATATAATCTTTCTCTTCATATAAAAAAAACTGATTTTTCGTATGTTTTTAAGCTTAGAAAAATTAGATTTTTTATATGAAGAAAAATTAGTTTTTTTTTATATGAAGAGAAAGATTATATTTTTATAATGTGAAAGGTATGATTTTTAGCGAAGTAAAGACGTGATTTTTAATGAGTGAAAGGCGATATTTTTAATGATTGAAAGGCAATATTTTTGAAGTATGATGAGCTATGAAGTTATGTGATAAAAGTTTGAATTTTTATACTTTTAAAGTTAAGATTTTTAAATATAAAGCTAAGATTTTTAAACACGAGAAACTTTGATTTTTAAAATAGAGAAAGGTCAGATTTTTATAATGAAGAGATAGTAAAAATATAATTTTTATTCGAATAGTAAATTAAAAATATAATTTTTATTAATGTAAGAGATTAAAAATATAATTTTTATGTAGTAGAAGTATAAAAATATAATTTTTATATAGGCAAGCTTGTAAAAATATCATCTTTATAAATGTAGCAAAATAAAAGTCTGATTTTTATTGTATATATGTTGAAATAAAGAGGTGATTTTTATAGTGATGAAATAAAAATTAAATCTTCATAATTGAAAAGGCGAAATCTTTATATAGAGAATAGTGTGATAAAAAAATAGAATTTTTATCTATATAGTAGCGGTGTAAAAATAGAATTTTATCCATATGGAGTAATTATAAAAATATGATTTTTATATATTGAATAGCGAAGTAAAAATTCGATTTTTATATATTGAATAGCGAAGTAAAAATTCGATTTTTATATATTGAATAGCGAAGTAAAAATTCGATTTTTATATATTGAATAGTAAAGTAAAAATTCGATTTTTACATATGTAGACAATACGGGCAACGAAAGTGACAAAAAGGCAAGAACAATGATGATTTCCTACATTAGAAGTGTCGTGAAGTTGGGATAGCTTTGGTGAGAACTTCTCAGTCTAAATTTCTTTTTCTAGTTATATATATATGCTAGGATGCAGACGGTGCTTAGCAGCACCCGACACCCGTCGTCCACAGACCATGGATGGCTTGTATGCTTGTTTGTTTGATTTTGATGTGTAGTTGATTGTGTGATGTGATGTGAAATGAAATAAAATATTTTATAGTTAAAAATAGAATTTTTAACATGTATATGAAATGAAATAAAAATAAACAGATCGGACGATTTGTTTATATACACACATTTGACTGATATTGATTGGGACGATAAATTTTACACATCGCCCAACTACACAAATAAAATCTGTGTTTGATTGTTTGAAAACCCCACACGGGTATTGGGATGATATATGATATACACTAACCCCAATAGTTAGTTGTATGTCGATCGATTGATTGACAGACTGTTATAAGTGTTGACTATTTATATTTGATGCTTATACAGTGTAGAATGCACTTTGGATGATGGTTGATTATTCATCGTTGTTATTGTATGCATGTGTTGTAGAAAATCCATATAATTAACATTATATGGTAATTGATTGGGCCTCATTCCATATTTGAAATAGAAATATGTGAAATAGAAATATTTGAAATAGAAATATGTGAAATAGAAATATTTGAAATAGAATATTTGAAAATAGAAACATATGAAGCCGTGTTGATTAGATTGACGCCATTTTGACGTGAGCGATATTTATATCGATTATATTCGTTTTTATAATGAATATTGAAAGGTGCTTTCAAAATCGAAAATATTTGAAACGAAATTCGAATTGAAATTGAATAGAAACGAATTCGAATTGAAATTGAATAGAAATGAATTCGAATTGAAATTGAATAGAAATGAATTCGAATTAAAATTGAATAGAAATGAATTCGAATTGAAATTGAATAGAAATGAATTCGAATTGAAATTGAATAGAAATGAATTTGAATGGAAATTGAATATAAATGAATTCGAATTGAAATCGATTTGAAATGAATTTAAAACGAACTTATATTGAAATCTTCAATTTTGATTTGAAATTGAATATGAAGTTGAAACCGTTTTGAAAATGAATTTAAAACGATTTATAAACTACGTTTTAAAAGGAAATTGACGAAGTATATATTATATATATAATATAATGGCCTGAATAGAACGCGTCGCGCCGCGGCAATTCGCAAATTTCGACCATTGACTTCGTACGGATACTACGGGAGATCCGACCGTCGGATTCTCCTAAAACCGGAACCGTTGGGTTCGTATCGAAAAGAGCTTTCTAACGAATATCAGAAATTTGAAATCTAACGGTTGGATTTGGAATTATGTCCAAATCAAATTTGGAAAAGGTCGCTATAAGTGCAGTTCGATGGCCGTTGATGGAAATTGACTGTACGGGCCTTGATAAAATTATTAAAAATATCCATAATTGGTGTAAAATGATAAGAAATGGTTTGTGAAGGATTGGGATGAAAAACTCCATATTTGAAAAGATAAAAATAGATTTTTATCGAAATGAACTAGTTTTGAACTAGAATTAAAATTCTGTTTGTTTTTAAATAAATAATTTGAATTTGAAAAGGGTTTTAAAAATAACCAGAATTTCCAATGATTGCATTGGAATGGATTTGAATCGAAATTGTCTTCGGAATATTTCGATGTTGGGTTTCGTGATTATACAGATGTTGTTATGGAAATTTGAAAGATAGAGATATATATATCATTATTTCCAATACGATATCGGTTGGTCGTAGAATTTGATATTGAATATAAGCCGATATATTTTTTTATTTAGAGCCTTGTATTTAATATCAAATGTGATTTGGGTTTATCGTGAACCGTGTTTCAAAATGACACTGATTCTTTAACCTAGTTAACGATTAAAACTAAGTGGAGTTTTAATGAATCTTTAATTAGATAGAAAAGATCGAGAATGGAGTATCACCAGTTTTGCTCCAGGCGATCGTTAAATCTTTAATTAGATTTAAACGTGAAATAGTAATTGAATTTACGGATAACACCGTGGTGTTAGATGTGAAGTATTACCAGTTTTACTTCATGGGATGAATAGGTTGGGATTGGGAAACTAAAATAAATGATTACTTCGGTGTGGTTCGCTAATCCCGACTAGTTTGAATTGATATTCAAGGAGATTAAAGAATAAATTTAAAAAAAAATTATCTTTGATAAAATTAATGGGAACCTTTCCCAAAGTAGAAGAATATTTGAATAAAAGAATATTCTGAATTGGAATGAGGCGTATGATGTGTTTGTGTAACACGTGTTTATTATATATATACGCGAGTTGTTCAGAAAGACCGGGTTTATCCCATTCTGAATAACTAATTCGACGTGGTGTCGAAGACGAAGACAGTAGTTGAAGACCGGAGGTCTTCACGTCGTTTGGGTGATTACTGATGATCTTGATTGGGCTGTACACCCAAGAGGAGGGAATCAGTTACTGATCGTCCCGACGTATTTGGAGATCGATGGATATGCGGGGTACTAGGTGCCTCCGGTTTCGTTCAGACCCAGAACGAACTTGTAAATGGACTGTGTGTCTGACATTGGATTTTAGTCTGTGTGATTGATTTCTGTTAAATATATATCTGTTTGGCGACGGAGAATTTATTCTCTTGCTTAAAGCCCTTCTCTGAGACGTACGAGCTCAGGGGTTATATATTGATGGATATCAATCGCATGGAGTGAATTGCCTGTGTGGCATGCCTAAGTGGCAATTGATCAAGGCTTCTGTTGAAAAGAAAAGTCTTGTGGTTGATGATCAAAGCACGGCCTGTGTGGCATAGCTTTGTGTAGCGTTGATTCACGAGCCTCACACCCCGGTTGTGAACCAAAAACGGGAGAAGGATCTAGGGAGGGCAAGCGTTTCTTTCTAGCTAGGGTGGTGTCAGTGACCTACCAGCCCTGACATTTATATACTTTTCACCTGTGTGGTTGTTGCTGTTGCGAGGTGCCTCGGATATATCGGTCGATCCGGGACCGATGGAGTCATTGGACTCATTGACACCCCAAAGGGTGGGGAAACGTAGTGTTCAGGAATTTTAATCAACATCGGTGGACCGGCCCTGTGGCTCCTAAGGGTCACTCGAGCTCTGATCCTGAGATACGGGCTAGAGCGTCTCGAATCGGTGAGGACTATCTTTTGCCTCGGTTCATAGATGGAGATCCAACTTCTAAATATGTGACATTTGCGGTTTTGATTGTAGAGCCTAGTATGGCGACATGATATATGGTACCCATGCCGTCTAGGATTGATACATTTATATTTGAAGCTGTTTTGACACTATACACTTATTATAGTATCAAATGATTTGTTTTAAACGTATCAAGCATGCTTTGGCTATTATAAGTAAAAACCCTATCCTCCGGCTTGTGTTGCATTGTGTGATAGGACCTGGGTCTTATAATAGCTTCATTTTTCTTTATTTAGCATTGCGCTATTTGTTTTATGCACTGGTATTCTTGGGAGGAAACTTGTTCCGTGTTATACGGCGCGGTCCCTTGATTTACCTAACTTTAAAATAAAGATTAATAACTGTTTTAGTTCTCACACCAGTCCCATGACTGACCTGGAGTTTATTGTTTTTAACCTAAACTCTGGGTGCCCTTATTTTCGACACTGGCAGCTAGTAGTTTTGGTTTTGCAGATTTATATTCACAGGATCCTGGTTTACAGCTGGAACGATATCCGGAAAGCTTTGTATCCGTATATCTCCTTCTAGTTGTGTTTTGTATTATTTCCGCTGTGATATATTTAAATGTAATTTAAATCTCTGATATTTCTGTGTAATATTCATTTATACTCTGTATATTCTTGTATTTGATGGAATTGTTGTAATATACAATGAAATGTTCTTCTGTCTGCGTTCTATTTTGTCGTGTTCTCGAACAATCAGGCATTTCGAACGGTGTGGGTCGGTTTAGCGACTGATTCGGATCGAGCGAAATCCCTTGTTGTCACAAGCATTTTTACTGCTTAGCAATTTCGAGGACGAAATTATTTTACGGAGGAAGGAATGTAACGACCCAGATTATTTGTGACTGAATAATTTATTTATTTAATTATTAATAGATAATTTGTAGATTTAACGACTTGGATTCCAAGGATTTGAATATTTAATATATATATATATATATATATAAATAGTATTGTACTCTTTTAAATGCGAACAACTACTTACAACATATTTGCATATGGCTAATTCGAAAACTTTCGCCTTAATTATATATTCCAGTTGATCATTTTGTACACATATCAGTTGATTCAATCATGTATAATCACAAATACGTTTCTAATCATGGTTAGACCACTGTTTATGAAGAATACTTCAACTTGTATTTTAAAATATTTTGCGTGATAGTGTCATTCAAATAAATTACTGTTATCGGTTTACATAGAGGTTTGTACAAAAAAAATAACCCAACAGAAAATTATAGTAACAAATGGCGAAACAGTAAGTAAAATTCTTTAGGAGCACATTGAATAAGAAAAGGGAGCATAAGATATATATATATATAACATAGGTCCAAATACAATTATCAGTTTTACATATTTACATAAGACCCACTTCTCCTCCATTCTTCTCCAACAGTAAAATGATATGTTTATATACACTCCACCTTACCCTGTAATCTTAAGACAACGTGCATTCCATGATTATTTCATTCCCATGCCCCCAAGCTACTACACATTTGTGGATCGCAAGCAGTTTCTTCTTTTAAATACTGGCATCATCACTTCGTTCTAAAACAAAGTACATAACATGAAAACCGAAATTTCAATAATCAAATAAAAATCGAAATAAAATCAAAAACTCACAAAATTAGGTTCGTTGGAATCCTTGTGAGGAAAGCTTCCATTCCATATATATGTTGAAGCATGCGATTTGTTTTACCTGCGATCGATTCTCACTACAGTGACCTAGGCTTTCCGTCTCAAATTCAAGGCAGGAGTTCGAGGCATCGAAGTTGAAGATCCGTTAGTGGCGAGTTAGTCAGGTGATCGAGGCGCTCCTATTGGCGGTGGAGCGGCCCTCTACGGTGGTGGAAGGAGGAGTTCTAGCGGTTTGAAGGGTTTTAGGGTTCTTCGGTTTCGGGAATTTAGGTGTTCAAATTGCATCAGTTTTTGGTGAGGTCTAACACGAAATAGGGTCGCACCTTGTAGTTGCTGGGTTTGTTCGTGCAGTTGCGATTTGCAGTGATGGTTTGCGTGTTGGTCTGACATTTGGATGGAGTAGAGGAAGCTGCGAAGTGGATGATTTCAATGGATATCTCTATGTGGTTTCGTTGAGAGAGAGGGACGTGGACGCCTGTGAAGGATCGGGCATTGCCTGTATTTTACTGAAGCAGAGTATATGGGGAGGAGTGATGAAGATCGGGTATGGTCTGGAATAAGATGGACATATCGTGATTAACTAAGTAAATCAGGTTGTTAATCGATGAGGGAAGAGGTTGAAATAATTAGATCAGTAAAAGGAGAAATACAGGGTAGGTAGCGAGTGAAGTTAGAAGGGGGTTAAGCTTGGAAAGCTTCAAACAAATTTCAAAGGCAAGGAAGGTACCGAATGAAGTTAGAAGGGGAGATGCTAAACGACATGGAATTGGCAAGAAGTAACAACGGGTTTTAATAATCAGGGAAGAAGAAAAGTTCCACCAGTAAAGGTTTGAACTCCATATATTAAAATATAAGTCTTACATTCGAACAAAACTAGAGGAAGACTTATTGGTAATTAATGTCATAGATATGGTGGGCTCGGTTGAAGTAACGTGTTGCTGTTTGATTGAAGGAGATTGAAGAATTAGGGTGATGATTAACGGTTAATTAGAGTTTATGGAAAAATATAATATAATAATTAATTAATTATATTTAGTTAAGTCGATTTCACCTGATAACACTGATAACTATTTCCTATATCAACAGAATCAGGCAAGATCAATCATGGTGGAACTGTAACATTAAAATCTATGTGATGGAATTAGTGTGGCGGTGAACAGAGCTATTGGTATTTCATAGTAAAATCAAACGCTCCTTTGATTTTAAACAAAATAAACAGCAGAACCGTCAACTGCAAAACTAGGTGAGTAAACTCACTAACTCTGACTCGTTTATATTTTTATATAAACAAGTTTTAAATTTATTTAATGTAATTTTATAATATGCAATGGTTGATTGGTTGAATAGTTGATAAAATTGGTTGAAATGGTTGATATGTTTACATCGTTGATCGATTATTAGTTCTGATATTTCATATTGAAGTGAAATACATCTGTGGATGCAGGGAAACAGGTTGGAGGAATCCAACTAGATTCCTCAACATTTATTTTGCTGTTTTTATTTGATTGTGATATATGATGTGCTATATAATCCATGATTCGATATGTTGTGTTTTGATTTACCCAGGCCCTAGAAACTTGGTATTTTAGATACCGTAAAACATTTTCGAATATGGAAATGAAAATTGGGATTTAAAAATGGAATTTATCCCCAAAACTAGAAATCAAATCTCGAATAGAGTTGGAAATAGAAACCTGTTTAAATGGATAAAATAAGAAGTAAATTATAGATGATTTTATAAATTAAGTGAAATTTTTATTATTGGATTAATTGAAAATATAAATTCAAGTTCGAATTTATATAGAAAAGTGGAAAGGTGTTTAAAAACCGATATTTGAAATTGGGATTGAACTTAGCAAGTTATAAAGGGAATTATGAACGAGAGAAGTAAATAAAAGGAAATTAGATTTGAGATATTTAGTATGAAATCAAATAAATTTGATTATATAAAAACGAATAGTATTCACAACTGAAGTGAATAATGGTTTAAAGTGAAAACATTTATAAAGGAAATTTGAATTTGGGAATATAATTTCAAATGGATGTTTAAATGAGAAATAGAAATGGGAATTTGTTTTTGAAGGACAACGATAGATTATATTCCAATATTTATAGTTATGTCAATAAAACTCTATGTTTTGAAATGTTTTAATATTTTTTTAAATTAGAATTACCATATGAGAAGGGATTTATAGAAAGCAAATAAAATTAATTTTGGAAACCAAGGGATGTATATCTTGTATATCCATTCAGAAAGAAATTTTGAATTGTGTAAGATAAACGAAGAAAGTGCTGATGGAGTAGTAGTTTTTATAAATGAAGTTTAGGAATGAAACAAAATATGATGTGGATTTCAGAAGCGAATCGATAACTCGAAGTTTAGTAGTAATGATATTTGCAAATAAAAATTAAGTTGATCTGAATAAACGAGTCTAGATTCCTAATAAGGAATGAAATTCATATTCGAAATTGAATAACAGTTCGAAGAAAATGTTAACAAATGGAAATGAATATTAAGGCCATTTGAGTTAAGCTGAAACGGTAGATAAATTCCGAAGTTCGGAATATAAATAGAATATACAAAGGGAAATAGTTGTTTATACTTTCCATTTGAATCAAATGTATTTATTTATTAATTTACTCATTAATCTATTTATTGAGATTAATAAGTACAAGTTATAATAAATGCTTTATAAATATAAACAACAATTATAACTCTACCGTTATAAATCTAAACAGCGATTATAATTCTACTGTTATAACAAGTGTTTATAAATCTAAACAGCGATTTTAGCGCTGTCGTTATAATAAATGTTTTGTAAATTTATACAGCGATTTTAACATGATTTATAAATCAAATATTTGGAAACAACAATTATAACGCTACTGTTATAATCAATGTTTTCCCATAAAAGAAGTGTATCTTAGATTGAACCCGAGAGTCGCGTAAGCGATGTTTTGTTTAAAGTTGTGAGCTTTGACTATTTCAAAGTTGAGAATGTTGTTCAATTAAGGTCTGAGAGGTAATTATACCCCAACTTGATTGACTTCATGACTGATGGAGGAATGGTTAAAGTTCGATAGTGAAGATTGGTTAGTAATATAGTTAGTTAATAAATGATTAATGGTTTCAATTGTAATAACGATGTTTTTATAACATCGGGTTAATTTAAATGGATTTTGAAATGTTTTTCCCAAATAAAACGATAGATATTTTCTACACGTAGGAAATGAAATGAATTGGTTAATAAGGAATTAAGAAATGGAATATGGAAATATTTTCCGATATTAATAAGGTATATTTTCTAAATATAGAAAATAAGGATTCGTGAAGATTTAGAAATGTTTTCTAATTGGAATAAGAGATATTTTCTCGAATAAAGAAATGATAACATTGGAAATGTTTTTCCAAGAATCGAGAGAGGAATTGGGATTTGAAAGGATACGAAAGATGGGAATTGGGAATTTGAAATAATAATATAATGAGGAATTGTTTTAAAAAGGGGCCAGTATTGTTTGATAATTGATTGATAGAATTTCCATTTGGAAATATGATCGTTGATTGTATGGATGTTACTTTGATAGTTAAATCACAGACTATCAAGTTTTGATTTATTTTATACCTCCGTTGTCAACATGGAGAGACCGGTATCATATTTAATATCTGAAAACCACTATGTATTGGCATAAGCGTTACGAATCAAGTCATGCTGAGAATAATTGAATACGGAGTAAAGTGCAAGGGTTGTTTTGTTAATCCTAGGTAGAAATTGCCTAAGATGGATTCATCGAATGGTGCCTTTGGTTTGTCCAGACCCAGGACAACGTATATGGACGAATGTCTGACAACGTAACATTCAAAGTAAATGATGGAAAATTGTGCTAAATGATAATCGTGACCTCAAGCCTCATCACTCGGGAAATGACAGAAATCGGGCAGGCAGCATGGCCATGTGGGTCATTCCCATTAGGGGTATTATCACCCGATCTAGAGAAATTTCAAATTGCTTCTTATTCTATTCGCTGCTGTATGCTTTCGGTAACGGTTGTTGATCACAACCGTTGGTGATAATATGCTTGATACACTTAAGTTAAATGAGTGGTCAGCCATGTGTGGGCCGGGTTGCAAGATGTTCTTGTTGAACCTAGTGTATTCCCCTCTAGAGATACACTATCGGAAGATGGTTCCATACCTTGTCATGCTGGAAATCCAATCTCCAATAAGCGCCCTGCGGGTTTTTGGTTTTATATTATATATGGAGCGTGAGATGCAAGCGTTCCGCTAGATTCTATTTATTTGTTATAGAAACTATTACAATATCATCGGACTTGATATCAAAAATATTTTTGGTTATCGTAAGGTAAAAACCATCCATGTTTATGTGTGGATCGGTCGTACGATTATCATTTCTTTCGAAAGGATTTTGAAACTTAAACAAATGGTTGGAGTTTACTCACACCAGTCCCATGACTGACCCAGAATTTATTTTATTTTGTTTCCCTAAACTCTTGGGTGCCCAAATTTGTACGGGCAATCAAGTAGTTGGGATTTTACATATTCACTTGGAGGAGCATGAAGCAGGGTGCTTCAGCAGTTAGCTATAGACTATTATATATTTCCATTGTGTACTATGTGGTATCCGAAAACAGGTGTTTATAACTGTTCCAGGAATAACTGTTGTTCTCTGATAACGGTATGTATATACAGTCACTGATTTGTATTTCAAAATTTATGTTGTTTAATATATTTTATTCGTTCTGCTGCGAAATTTTTGTTCTTCGTTTTTATTCTATTTTAAACGTTCTTTCTTTCTATTCCTCATCCTCTAACTTCTTTCTACTATTGGTTCGTATTTCTGTGTCATTTGGGTTGGACGTGTGGAGTTATTAGTCAACTCAAAGGGTACGGAAATTCGAGCCATTACAGCGGCCCAATCCTTTACTTTTGCATCTCTTGTTTACCGCTTTTGACCTCGTTATAGAAAACAAACTGCGTTGCTTCCTTCTTTCTGTCATCTTCACCACTTTGGAATGCCAAAACATCACGCCTGCATCAATCCTCTTCTCTGTGTCCTTAAACAGCAGCTCCACACCAATGTTCCAAGTCCGCTGCATTTGTCCAGAAGTTAACACGTGTTCAAAAAAGATCCACTATCCTTGGTTTTAGCACGCATGTATCGTTCTCATTCAAAAAAGACTTCTGCCCCTTGCCCAATGTTAAACTCTCCAACATAATCGCGGCATTGTTAATTACCAATTGAATTAGATAATCCTTGATTATTGTAATTAGTAATTAATTACTTTTAAAACCCTGCTCAGCGTTCTCGTTCTCTGGAAAGTCTTCATTTCAAATCCTGTACTATGCTTGAAGCAAAAATGACCGCCGCACCACGTTATACATTTTAATGTGACCACGCACCTCTTCAACGGATGCCGCTGCCCCATCCCTCAACCGAAAGTCCATCCAAAGTCGCTGCTCCACTCGCCTACGCTTCCTTGACACGCGCCTGAAGCCACGCTCCGGCAGTCAATGCAGATCATTGGCAAAAGCTAATTAAACACACACCCTTTCGGCCATCGATCTGGCTGCTACAGACCTTCAAATCTAATCAGAGCCGTTGATTATGTCGATCTCACTGAGATCTTAAATATTGTAGTTGAAATTTTTTGGTTTAGAGGATTGGATTAAAAGATTTGAGAAGAGAAAGTTTGGAACACACGGTTCGTTCATGAATGAAGACGGCGGCTTAGCTTCAGTTGACTAGGCGAATGGTTTTGACTGCAAAAACAAAGGGTTACGTTGCCCTTTATAAAGAAAATGGGATAGAAATATTATTATTTTATTATTACGAAACTTGCACAGAGTTTTTCACAAAATTAACACCTCATATGATCTCAAATTCGAGATGAAAGACCTATTCTTAGCATAAAAAAATATTCTGGATCCAATGGGACAAGTTTCATTGAATTCCGAGGTCGTTTGTGAAAAGTCAGTTATAAATATCGATGAAAAATCAAGCATTAAAAATTTCTATAATTACAGAAAATTCAAAAAAATATGAGACCTTGACACTTTACTAGACCTCTTCCTAACAGATCCAATGAATCTTGTCTCATCAAATTTGGAGTTCATTTGACCAGTCGTCTATTCGTTTAAAGTTACTCCAGTCTAAATTATCTAAGTAATTAAATAGATACAGAGGCATTTTTGGCCACCGAAGTCACATATGACATCCGTTTGCCCCGAAATTTGATTTTCTTACAATAATTTAACGATACGGTTCCAATGAAACCAATTTCATCGAAAACTGAGACCGTTTGCAAAAATGGCTATTTTTAACGCTTATATAATATCAATTAAAATATTATTTAAATTCGAAAATAATTCAAATAAAAATAAAAATAAATTATTATCATCATATTTATCCAAATAAAATTATCATATAGTTATACAACTCGATATCGTAAATTTCGAGTCAAGACGGTGCCAAATTATATTAAAACCCTATTATTTCAAGAAATAAATGTTATATTTTAATAATGATTTCCATTGCGACTATTTCAAAATTTAACTTGGACATAACTAACAATCCATAGTACGAAATCCGGATTTTTCTCTTTCATATGAAAATTATAATCAACAAGATTCCAATGTTTCTTGTTTCATAGAAATCCGACTTATATCGGATCTTGTATATCCAGTTAAAGTTCAAAATTCAATATTACGAATAGTAGCGCCATTTCGAGCTCGATTTATATTATATATAAATTTAACGTTCAAACTTTGTTTTATAAACAATTTCAATATTAAATCCATTAATATTTCAAATATAATATTTAAAATAATAAATTAAATCAAATATTTGGCTACTAAAAATACGGGACATTACATTCTTTCCCGCTTAAATGAATTTCGTCCCCGAAATTACTAAGGTAAGATATATGTTATAAGCCCATTCATTTTAAAATCCAAATTATTTAAAATCGAAAACCAATTCATTATGGTAAAAATAAAATTTTCAAAAATATCAAAAAATTTCTAACACATTAAATTCCCGGAAAAATTCGGTAGAGCCTCCCATGTACGGAGTGACATCTGCGATATCGCAGGAACAAATAATATATATACATCGACCCACACGGCCGGAAAAAAAATTCAAAACCCAAAATTTATTTTTTTGCGTAGGCGTACCTTATGTGAGCATTATTGAGCATACTTGCTCAATTTATTTGCAATTTATTCAACCAAAATTGATCCCCTAGTTGTCTAACACCTGTACTTAACTCAGTTTTACATATGAGTAACGTATATGTGAAATTCCAATAATCATTAAATTGTTGCTTATTTTTATTCAAACAATCTACCATCTAATAAAAAACAATTCATAATCAGCAACCAATACACAACCAAATCAATTGAATTTTCAATCAATATTAATATTTACATTGGTTTAACATAGTTGAACATCTGTCCATTAATATTCGATTGATTTCTAATTAATTACTATTTATTTAATTTACAAATTCCAAATCTATTTAATTAAATTTCAAAATCATTATTACTTTAATTTCACTTAACAAAGATAAGTTCCAATTCCAAATCCAATTAAATAGTTGAATTTTCTAACCAAATTATGATTCATTATGTTTTAACTTGTCTTAAGTTAAATTCCGATACATTCAATTTCATATCACAATTCTTATTCACAATTTTATATGTAAAATTCTCTTTTTGGTTATATAAACCATTCCAATTCAAATTTTTAATTCAAATTGAATTTCATTCTCATCAACCATCATACAATATCTCAATAATCTAATAAAATTATTTATTTTCTGTGCAAAATATACTTTGGGTAAAATTATTTCATTTACCCTCTTCACAAAACAATATTGTATCCATTGCCAGTTCAATGCTTCTCAACACTTGAACTAGTCAAACAACACAATACAAAACACTTGTATATAAAATTTACAATTACGCTCTCATATGTATATATATACACACACACACACACACACTCAACTCAATCTAGGGCATTACTAAACCCATCTCTATCGAGTTATACCACAGAGCCAAAGTTATCACTAAACTGATAGCTCTGATACCACTGTAATGGCCCAGTGGTTTTCAACCCCCAATATCGACATAAAAATACCATGTTGAACATTCAAGCATCGAAAACACAGAAACTTTATTAGAGAGAAATTTGAGGGTGAGATAAGAAAGAAAGAAATATTAGAATAGAAGAAGAAGAACCAACACAATACAGAATCAGAATCTCACGTCGCAGCGGAACACAATAGATTATAGAAATAAATTTTTATAGAGAGCTTTGAAATAATACTTATAATCATCAGAGTACATCACACATCTGGACAAGTATAATAACCTATCCTCATATACAAAACATAGCGGAATAACACTAAATATCATACGTCTGAACACCTCCATTTCGTCTCTGGGCTTCGCAGCATCCGATAACCTGAACCTGAACGACCCATTCTAACCCGAGCATTACAAACGACGGGTCAGTCTGGTGAACCGGAGTGAGAAAAACCACTGTTTAAAATTTATCACACTTCTTGATTTTAAAGTCAAAATCTTTTTGAAAGAAAAGGATAATCGTAAGACCAAATCCACACATAAATACGGACGATTTTTACCTTATGGTAACCCAAAACAATTTTGAAATCAATATCTTTTCTGATATTATAATAGAGTCTAAATCCAAATAAATATCAATTTAGCAGAACGTTTGCATCTCACGCTCCACATATATAGTATACAATCAAAATCGTGGGCGCTTATTGGAGAATGGATTTCCAACTATGGCAAGGTATGAGACCACCATCCGACAATGTACCTCTGAAGATGAATACATTAGAGATTCAACTAGAACATCTTGCAACCCCGGCTAAACATGATCGACCCTTCACTTTGCTTGAAAGAACTGAATATATCATTACCACAGTTGGGGGCCAGCCAACCGAACCGATACCATACAAATAAAATAAAAGGACAACCGAAGGCATTTAATTTCACCTGATTTGGCAATGATATACCCTTTTGATGGGCGCAACCCACATAGCCATGCGACCTACCCGATTTTATACCATTTTCCGGTTGATGAGGCTGGAGGTCAAATTTATTTATTTGTTTGTTTAATTTAATTTAATTCTCCTGAACATTGGGCCACCATTCACTTTGAATGCCACATCATCAAATCCCCAAGATATCACTAATTAACGTCCACAAAAACACTCTATCGATAAGCTAAGAGAATGATCGCTTCTCCACCACCAACAGAAATACGTTTGTAGAAATCAACGTACGTGCCCTATTTGAAAATACTCTATCAGACACTCGTCCATACAAGTCATCCAGGAACAGGATGAACCGAAGGCACCCTCCTACCACATCCTAGATATCAACCTATAGATCAGTAGCGAGTAGTCCTTGCAATCCGCAGATTCCAGTCACGACAGAATCATTGTCAAAATAACTATGGCTGCTAAACCAAAGAAATTCAACCAGTGGTTCTTCCGTTTATGAAGATCCACGGTTTTCAATGCGCCATCTTCAGTTAACATCTTCCACGTATTTGCTGGTCAGAATGGTTTTCGAATATAATTCGATTCCGGTCTTTCCGTACCAACAATCGTATTTGGCTAGATTTGATAGTCGGTTATTTAACTATCAAATAAATAATCATGTGAATGAAATGAGCATACTGATTTGGTACTCAGCATTACTTGGACTCTTTAATTGAACATCTGTTAATTATATTCTTTAAATCTTCCAATATTTGGAGTTTATCTTTTAATTCTTATTATAAATAAGAATATTCTTAAAAATCATTTCATTCGCTTATAAACTTTTCGAATACAGTTTATAATATTATTTACAGAAATCATAACTTATATTTCCCCTAAATTCTCTTGTTTATAAACTAAAACCATTCCTAGATAATCGTGAAGTCATTCAAGTTGGGTATTTAATTGACCTCTTAGACCTCGACCAACAACATTCATATCTTCAGAATAGACAGAAATTTATTAACCACACGTTTTCCTTTGAAAACCTTATTTATATCTCAACACTACTTACTTAATTAATTATTAAGTAAACTATTATTATACTTCTCGATTAATCTTTATTAATTCTTTTTAATATTATACTCGACTTTCGCTCCTATTACAAACACTCTTTGACTTGTCTACAACAACAATATCATATTGGTTTTCAAATCATATATAATTTTCTTTAACAAATCTAATATAAATATCTTAAAAAATCTTATATAAATATATTTATAAATCTTACCTTTTAATCCTTTAAACTCTTACATTGACACCTCATACGGATCCCTTTTATCAAAACTCTTCATTTATCATATGTAACAAACGTTATAGATTTCATTTCTAAACTCTTAACTTTCATTTTATTATACCTTTTCAAATTATTACGACAACTATGCATTATCTAAAATCACGTAGCGATCCTTTTAAAGATCTTTAGTTTATAATTAAATAGAACAATTTATTATTTCTAACAATTATTAAAAATTCATTTTTCAAATCTCTCACTTCATTTACAAATCTCATTTGTAAATTATTATCGACAACAAATATTTCGATTACATTTCAACTCCTGACTTCCATTTACAAAATCGTTTGTAAATTGTTTACGAAAATTTATATTCATTGGCATTTCCAAAATCTTTTACTTAGCTTATACACTCGACTCTGCTTAACATTCCGAACTTCGGAATATCACATTCTGAACCTCGGAATAAATCTCACTTAGTTGTTTCATACCATTTCCCAATTTCTAAATTCCCTTTTGCTAACTTCAAATATTCAATAAATATTGGATTTAAGCTATTAAATTCGCTTAAGATCCTTTTTACAACTTCGATATAAAAACTTGATTTTAATATAAAACCCGTTCATAAACTCCTTCCATAATTCAATTAGATTCATTTCACTTCGATCACTTCTTAAATGAATTTCAATTAAAAAGTAATCTTCTAAATTATTATTAATTGAAATAATAATTTACTTCATCATTAACTACCGCATAAGTGGTTAACTTCTTTATTGACTAAACCAAATAGTAAATTTCCTTTTTTTAAAAATCCTATTACAAATTTAAACAAATATTCATTAACTATGTCATTAGATAAATTCAAAACAAATTGATTTGATAATCAATCCAGTTAAAACAGAACACGGTTATTTCGTTAACCAGTTCCAGTTAGTTCCAAATTTAAATTAAATGATAATATAATTAATTTAAATAGTTCCATTTAATTGTTTCTTACAACTATAAATCTCAGTTATAAATCATTATATTAATCCTTTCTCACTTGCTTATTCATCTTAGTAATATAGGAATTAGCTTTATAAATCATTTAGTAAGTAAGATGAGGCACGGGCTTCGCACACGACTGATTTTTGGTAAAAATATGGTGATTGATGGTTAAAACAATCAACATATATATGTTTGGTTTATTTCGCTTTTATAAACTTCATTTTAAATAATATATTTGAAAATCTATATTCAGTTATAAAATAAATTTATAACTTCGTTACGATCGATTCATCCGACGGTAAATTCATATTTATACAATGATTGATTTATAGGCCATATACTGCCAATTACTCAACCAATTTCAGCCATTGGTTTAAAACGGAATAAATGTTGAATTTCGGGTCAACAGTCAACAATCAAATCAATCATTTCAAACAGATGGGTTTAAACCGTTCTTATAATGATAATATGAAAATAAATAACATTAAATGTATTTGAGGAATCCCATTAGATCCTTCCAACCTGTCCTTCCCTGCATCCAAAATGGTTATCTCAATATAATATCATTAAATTCAATTTAACTGATATAACAGTTAATAACAACCATTTAACAACAACCAATTTATTTAATACTAACAAAACAATTCAAACAATTAACACGTTTATTTTATAAATGTGACCAATTAGGTAAGTTACCTTAATTGGGACCAATCGTGAAAATAACGATTTGGTAGTTTACTGAAATTAAACAATGTTAAATTTCATTTGTTCAATCAACATATGCATATATAATTAACAAACAATCAAACATGCAATCATTAACAACCATTGCACACAACTATAAAAACCCTACTTATATAAAATATAAGTGGGACAAAAAACTGAGTGAGTTTAACTCACCTTGATCTGGTTTATTGAAACTGTTCAGTTGCAGTTAAATTAAACAGTCGTTTAATTTAACTGTAAATCCCAGTCGTCTCCATTTCTATCCAGATCAGTTCTAAAACGTAGTATTCACTGCTACGGTCCTAACGAAGTTTATTTCATTAAATTCTGCCAACATATGAGGTGTAACCAGTATGAGTTTACCGTTTAATATAACAACTAATTTTCCTTAAATAATAATAATTATTATTATTATTTCATTACTTTTGGGATTAGAGGCTAATGTGTCCGATCAATCATCTGCTGTTTGTTTCTGTGCTTCCTGTTTCCTGCACAGGTTATATCACTTTAATGTATATGTTTTAATTTTATAATTTCCAATCCCTTAATTACAATTTAATAAAAGTTAAATACTTTCCATTTGCGTTGATTAGGGAACTCCAGGCGACACTTTCATGTTCATTACTTTATTTCCTTTCCTTGTGCGTTACTATGCTCACGCAATGCTCTATTTCTCGATCTATTTGAAAACTGTGTTATTGTATAACAATTAATAATTAGAATAGGTTAATCACTTAATTAGAAATTTATTAACTTAATTATAAAAATCTTAAGTCTAATTACATTAAAAACTGCGACACAATCCTTTACTTGTGCATCTCGTGTTTACCGCTCTTGACCTCGTTCCAGAAAACAAACCACGTTGCTTCCTTCTTTCCGTCGTCTTCACTACTTTGGAATGCCAAAACATCACGCTTGCATCAATCCTCTTCTCCACGTCCTTAAACAAGAGCTCCAAACCAATGTTCCAACTCCACTGCATTTGTCAGGAAGTTAACACGTGTTCAAAAAGGATCCACTATCCTTGTTTTTGGCATGCTAGCATAATTCTCATTCAAAAAAGACTTCTGCCCCTTGCCAAACGTTAAACAGTCCTACATAATCGTGGCTTAGTTAATTACCATTTGAATTAGATAATCCTTGATTATTATAATTAGTAGGTAATTACTTTTAAAACCTTGCTCAACGTTCTCGTTCTCCGGTAAGTCTTCATTTCAAATCTTGTAACATGCTTGAAGCAAAAATGACTGTCGCACCACGTTATACATTTTCATGAGACTGCGCACCTCTTCAACAGATGTCGTTGCCCCATCCCTCAACCGAAAGTCCATCCAAAGCCGCTGCTCCACTCGCCTACGCTTGCTTGACATGCGCCTGAAGCCACGCTCCGCTAGAGAACGCGGATCATCGGCAAAAGCTACTTAAACGCAGCCCCTTTCGGCCATCGATCCGGCTGCTACAGACCTCCAAACCTGATCATAGTCGTTGGTTATGTCGATCTCACTGAGATCTAAAATATTGTAGTTGAAAGATTTTGGTTTAGAGGATTGGATTAAAAGATTTGAGAAGAGAAAGTTGGGAACACACGGTTCATTCATGAATGAAGATGGCGGCTTAGCTTCAGTTGACTAGGCAAATGGTTTTGACTGCAAAAACAAAGGGTTACATTGCCCATTAAAAGAAATTGGGATAGAAATATTATTATTTTATTATTACGAAACTTTCTCAAAATTAACACCTCATATGATCTCAAATTCGAGATGAAACACCTATTCCTAGCATAAAAAGGTATTTCGGATCCAATGGGACAAGTTTCATCGAATTTCGAGGTCGTTTGTGAAAAGTCAGTTATAAATATCGATGAAAAATCAACCGTTAAAAATTCCTATAATTACAGAAAAATCCAAAAAATATGAGACCTTGATACTTTGCTAGACCTCTTCCTAACTGATCCAATGAATTTTGTTTCGTCAAATTTGGAGTTCGTTTGACCAGTCGTCTACTCGTTTAAAGTTAACCCTGTCTAAACAATTAAATAGAAACAGAGGCGTTTTTGGCCACCGAAGTCACATACGACATCCGTTTGCCATGAAATTTGATTTTCTTACAATAATTTAACGATATGGTTCCAATGAAACCAATTTCATCGAAAACTGAGACCGCTTGCAAAAATGGCTATTTTTAACGCTTATATAATATCGAATAAAATATTATTTAAATTCGAAAATAATTCAAATAAAAATAATAATAAATTATTATCATCATATTTATCCAAATAAAATTATCATATAGTTATACAACTCGATATCGTAAATTTCGAGTCAAGACGGTGCCAAATTATATTAAAACCCTATTATTTCAATAAATAATCGTTATATTTTAATAATGATTTCCATAGCGTCTATTTCAAAATTTGACTTGGACATAACAAACAATCCATAATATGAAATCCGGATTTTTCTCTTTCATATGAAAATTATAATCAACAAGATTCCAACGTTTCTTGTTTCATAGAAATCCGACTTATATCGGATCCTGTATATCCAGTTAAAGTTCAAAATTCAATATTACGAAATACAGTGCCATTTCGAGCTCGATTATATTATATATAAATTTAACGTTCAAATTTCGTTTTATAAATGATTTCAATATTAAATCCATTAATATTTCAAATATAATTTTTAAAATAATAAATTAAATATTTGGCTATAAAAAATACGGGACATTACACTATTCATGCCACTTTTCTTCATTACTGTATTCTACATTGTTCATATTCTAGAATGTTCAATATTTTACCAGTTACATCTTATCTTATAATTACCTATTTTAACATTATAATAATTTGCATTGTAATATTTTTTTACTTTAATTTATTATTTTTTAATCTCACTTATGCGTCAAATATTCATTTAAGGTTACTTATAAAATGAATATAAAAATCCGTGATAGTGTCACTTCCAATTTTAGTAGTTAATTACTTCATAATCCTTACCTTAACATTTTCAACTAATCAATTAAATTAAATTACAGATGTGTCTTGCAATTTTATTCAAAAAAATAAAATGAAGATGTACCATCATGTTTGACCAGCTAAACAGATTGTATATAGCACAATATAAGTTACTTTTGTCCCTGCTTCTCCATATTGTCACACCCTCCTCATCTCCAAGCCTCTCTGTATTCTTAGGTTAGTACTTCTAAAACCTGTCAATATCGCACATATACATGGAACATCTCTTTTATTTATTTTCATCCATATCTCATTGATTATCAAAACTTAGCTAATCTTTCTTTTTATGTCATAGGAACTCATATCACTGGCATATATGGAAAGATTTGATAGCTTAGCTCTCTAAAACCTATTGTTAATAAATAGAATTGGAAAATCAGAGTTCAAGTTATTAGAATCTGGGAAAGTTACAGCAGTAAAGGTAAAAGGATTATCTAGGAAGAAATCTCCTATAGTTAGATGACAAGGTAAATAATTATATTTAAACAGTTTAATCTTTATATATATATATATATATATATATATTGCAATCTCATAATTATTCATTTTTTCAAATGTTTTTTGTTGCATAACATAGTGTACCCGAATTCATGCTTTTACATGGGCAAATCATGTTGAATACTTGAAGGACAAGTTGGAAGAAGGACAAATATACATTCTCATCAATTTGTGTGTCAAATCATACAAACCAGAATCTATAAAACCTATCCACAACGATCTACAAATTTGGTTAACAAGACATACCAAGGTAACCAAATTATTGAGTTATAAGATGATGATAATACGGGAAAATGAATTTTATATCTTTGATATTGCTGATGTTAAAGAGTTATCACTAGAGAAAGACCAAGCTCAATTATTAGGTATCATCTAAGATACTTTAAACATACATACACATCTGTTTTACAATAAGTAGCAAGTTTCATTTATTTATTATTATTTATCAAATTTTATTGGAGTGCTCAAGTATAAGGGTTCTGATATTTTAAAAGACGTTTTAAATGAGTTTGTGAATGCAAATGGCAAAGAGAAATGCAATTTTATAATTGAACTTACAGATGAGAGGTATGTATAAATAGCACTTTAAATATTATGGAATTTAAATCTTTATTTTGTTATATGCATAAACAATATTTTGCTTCCCATTTTTATGTTTTGACAGTTCTACTGTGAAATTTTGTTTTTGGGATGATTTGCCAAATTGTTTGTTACCTCTTTAAAATAAGCTACTAAGAAACTGGTTATCATCATTGCGGCAAGTTGTAGGTTGAATTCATTTAAAGGTACAATTTATTATGATTTTTATGTTATTCATAATTGAGAAAATTTATTAAAATATATTTTGGTTGGATTTAGCACTTTTCTCCATTAGTCTATCTCAATTCCCTCATCCGTCGGTCTAATTATGCTATCGACTATCAATTACTTTTGAAACGACCCAAAATCACCCTTACGGGAAAGCCCGGATTGAGTTGAGAACACGACAAATCAGAACATAAACAATAGAACATTTCATTGCTATTACAACAATTTACATCAGAGTATAAACAAATAATATGCAGTAGAAAACTATCAGAGATTTAAATTACAAAGCAGCGGAAAAATAACACATAGAATAACTGAAAGAGATACAGGATACAAAGCTTTCTGAATATAGCTCCAGCTGTAATTCCAGGATACTAGAAAATAAATATCTGCGAAAACCAAAACCACTAGCTGCCCGTGTGTAAAATATGGGAACCCAGAGTTTAGGTTAAAACAAAAAACTCTAGGTCAATCAGGGGACTGGTGTGAGAACTCAAAACTGTTATTAAACTTTACTATAAAATAAGGTAAAACACGGGACCACGCCACATGTCATGGAATGGGTTTACCCCCAAGAATTCGAGTAATAAACTACGTCAATAATGGACATATGGATCTACAATGCATCACACAACATGCAATTCCTCAATCTACCCATTTAGGCTTAACCCCAAATTTTGATCTTTCAAAATCCAGTTTACTTTACAGAAATTATTCCTTTGGACATTATTTCTCGATTTCTTATTTCAAATCATTGGAAATATATATCTAGATTTTATATCAAAGAAGATTTCACTTTGGGATCTCAAACCAAAATATTTGGAAATATGAATTCCAAAGCATCACAATGCATACAAGCAAGTATGCAACCAAATATCGCACTCCTCGTCAACAAGGCAAAGGGCACATACCTAAGCAAATCTATATACATATTTATCTGCACCTCCCACTGTGGAGCAGGCTACACTGACGATACTCCATTCCACACTCTGGGAACTACACCGCCATCTCACCCATACTTTTAATCCCTGAGTTACCCGAATCTTTATCCACATACTAAATCATTTCATATCCCGAAATAGCGAAAATCATTTCAACACATAATAATCACAAGTACTTTCCAAAATATAGTACTTTACATTAGCAATTCATACATATGATCAGTCACTATTAATCACGTAACCTTTGAGCTCGTACGTCTCAAAGAAGGGTGTTAAGCAAGAAAATAAATTCTCTGCCACCAAACAGATATATCATCAATAGCAACTAATCGGTTATGTGACGAACTACAATGTCAAACACATAATATATTTCGAAATCATTTCGACAATATCGGGTTTAGCCATCGGAATCCTTTCTTTTTTATAAAACACTTTTATAAAACATTCCCTATCAAAAATCGAGAATATATTTCTTTTCACTTAAGAAAAATATCATTTTAAAATCATTCATTAAATTTGAAACGAACTCAACAACATCACTAAACATCTCATAGTCAAATCGTGAAGCGTTTCACAAGATGTTAGCATACAAATATTTCTACCCAACCCAATGCTAAATGTAAAAGCATATTTGGCTCATAAACTGGTCGAGCACAATCCAAAAAAATCAATCAATCACAATCATGAATATCAGCAACCAAGTGTATTTGGAAATTAATCCTGCTTTTACTCGGGTTAAAGAACAAATGTTATTTAAAACACCGTTCACGATAAACCCAAATCATCTTCCATTAACTATGGAATTTTCACGGAAAACAGATCAATATATAATCGATATAAATTTTGTATCAAACTAATACTTTAAGTGGAATAGCAAAAAGGCCTTTTAAATTCCATAAATAGTAACAGTCTTCATTCACAGAAGTTAATATCGATTATTTCCAAATCGAATTCCATTCAATTCCAATTTAATATTATAAATTGGAAAACTTTACTTTGGAAATTTAAATTAAATCTTAATAAAAAGATTTATAAATTCCAAACCATATCTTCACTGTTAATTGGGTTAAAGAACTAATGTTATTTAAAATATTGTTCACTATAAATCCAAAATCCAATTTCAATTCAACTCCAATAAAATATTAGTTAATTGGCAAATGTAATAACCCGGAAATGCGAGCCAGTTTAAAATTTTAATTTTGGCAATTTTAATGAATTTAGAATATTTAAAATGAATTATTTTAAATAACAACAACGAGAAATTTATTTTGAATATAATTAGAACGTATATATTTATATAGATCATCGTTAGAATATAAATATTTATTTTAAATTATAAAAGGAATTGAAAATGGCGCGGTAGTTCGATAATTCGATTTCAAATTTCAATTGAACATATCGAGTGCAAAATAAACCGGATTTTAGCAAAACCAAAAATATTAGAATCTAGTTGAGAATATCTTTCCAACGAATCTGAAAAATCGAAATTTCATAGCGGGAATCAAAAGTTATGCCCAGTTGAAAATTCAGAATAGTCGCTATGTAAATTATACATGGCCCAAAAAGTCATATTTTGCATACGGATGAATTTGGACTCGAAACCACTTCCATTGAGTTCAAAATGCCATTTAGAACTCTGAAAAGTATAAGCTTCGATATATTCCGATATCCGGAATAGTACCAATTGGCAGGAGCTTTTCGGTTAACAATACATAGCCCTTAAAAAGTGAAATTTTGCATACGAGCTCAGAATTCGACGAGATAAATTTTTTTGGATTCATAATGACAAATTATTGTTATGTTCGAAAGGGCGCATCGAAGGGAGCCAGTATGCGGCCATGCGAGCTAAAACAGTACAGGGTAAAACGAGCAGTCATTTTACAAAGGAACATTATTGATACGACCTCGGAATTCGATTCTACTTTTTTTTTGGATTCGTAACGTCTAATAATGGTTAAATCCAAGAGAGCTTGATTTTTTGAGTTAGCATGTGAGCGTGCGAGAAGAAAAGGTGCGCCAAAATCGCATTTTTAGAGCTTATCTTAGCATATTCGTGATTTTTTTTGAATGGTCAAACGAACTCGGAATTCGACGAAACTTGTTTCGTTGGACTCGTCTTCACGTCTACTATCTCGTGTCCGAAATACGCGACGATTGGAGATCGTTAGCGTTCAGGCGATACGCGAGAAACTATCATATAATCACTTTTCCTTCCTTTTGTTTCTCACCTTCTTCTTCTTCCTCTTTTTGCATTTTTCCTCTTTAATGGCCACCGCTCCCAAACCGCCGCTGCTCCTCCTCCCACCACCACCGCCGCACCACCTCAGGCCGCCGCACCCCCTTCTCCTCTTCTCCTCCTCCTCCTCTTCCTCCTCCTCTCTCTCCTCTCTCCATTTGCAAACCCTAAGCCCCAAATCACCAACCACCACCACCGCGGCCACCACGGGCCCCACCACCGCCCTTAACACCCTCCCCCACGTCCATCAGGCCCGCCGTCGCCCGCTGGCCACCCAACTCCGGCCGTGGGCCCCGCTACACTCAAAAACTCATTTTCACCAAAAATCCCGTTTTGCAAATAGCATCCTGACCGTATTTCGCCAATAACTCCCAAACGGTGCGTTTTTGGCCAATTTCCCTCTAGACCAAAGTGTAGAGCACGGAATTCTCTTCGATTTGGCTATATGGAAGTCATGTTTTGGAGTTCGGAGCTGCTCGGAAAACGCGTTCGAAGTCTGTTGTTCAAAAGCGGTAAAATTCGTGTATTTTCGCGAATTTTGGCGAATTGGAGCATTTTCGGCAAAAAGACTCTTAGGCCAAAGTTGTCCAGAATGGCGCGTTTAAGCTAGAAAAAAGATGGTGTGAAGATTGAAGCTCCTTTGCAAATTCTGGAACCCGAACAGCGAATCCGGGCGTTAGAAAAAAAAAAGTGAGTTTTCTCCGCTTTAAAGCTTCTATGGTTTTTGGCGAATGAAGTAGAATAAAAATATGATTTTTATATAGTAGATATAATAAAAATACGATTTTTATATTATATAGATAGTAAAGATTTGATCTTTACTATATGAACAGCGGTATAAAAATAGAATTTTTATCTATATAATAGCGATGTAAAAATAGAATTTTTATCCATATGGAGTGATTATAAAAATGTGATTTTTATATACATAGCAACAATGTAAAAATGTGATTTTTATAATGTAGTGGCTACGGGCAACGAAAGTGACAAAAGGCGAGAACAGCAATGACTTCTACATATGAAGAGTTGTGGCGTTTGGTTTAGCTAGTCGGTGAGAACTTCTCACTTTAACTTTTCTTTTCTAGTTATATATATATATATATATATATATATATATTAGGATGCAGACGGTGTTTAGTAGCACCCGACACCACTGTCCACAGACCATGGACTTGTTTGTTTGGTTGCATAGATTAGTTAGATTATTTGATCTAAATTTGGTTGTTTGGTGAATTGAAATTGGTTTGATTAATATGTGTATGGCGTGGGTCATTATTAGACCGGGGATAAGGCTAGGCCTTGTCCCGTTTCTAGTATCGTGTCGTTATGCCACCGAAATTTTCTAAAATAAGTTAGAAAATTAAAGGTATCATTTTATTTAATAAATGAACCGAATAGAATATTCGTAGGTTGAATAAAATAATTTGGTCGTTAAAAATATAATTTTTAACGTGAATGTGAATAAATAAATATTCGTTTACAAACCGGACGGTTTGTTTATGTACACCTATTTGAATGACATTGATTGGGACGATAAATTTTACACATCGTCCAACTGCACAAATAAATTCCGTGTTTGATTGTTTGAAACCCCACACGGGTATTGGGATAAAATACGGCGTACACCAATCCCAATAATTAGTTGTATGTCGATCGATCGATTGACAGCCTGTTATAAGCGTTAGATATCTATATTTGATTCTTATACAGTGTAGTGCACTTTGGATGATGGTTGATTATTTATCGTTGCTATTATATACATGTGTTGTATGGAATCCGTATAATTAACTTTATATGGTAATTGATTGGGCCTCATTCCAACTTAGAAAATAAAGAATATTTATAAAATAAAGGTTCATGTGTTGACAGTACTCATCCGTTGAGATTAGTCATGTGTTGAACGAAATATTTTAACAATAAAATTTACATCTTTATATTATAAAATAAAGGTTCATGTGTTGACAGTACTAATCCGTTAAGATTAGTCATGTGTTGAACGAAATATTTTAACAATAAAATTTACATCTTTATCATATATAAAATTAGAAACTAATTAGAAAATAGATAAGATGAGTGGTCTCCTGGATGTTGATCTGATGTTGGTTTCGGCCTTTGGGGTTAATATTTAGGGAATCGTTCTCTTACTAATTTACGGTTGGAGTCTGATTTAAATCAAACGATAGATACCATGGTTTTTATAAAATATATTGAATAACAAAAATAGTCACACGTGGACAGTACTCATTCGTTGAGATTAGTCATGTGTTGACAAAAATATAGGTTCACGTATTGAATAGAATAAATATTCATTTGTTGAATAGAATAACGGAATTATTGAAATATATAAAGCCGTGTTGATTAGAGATGCGCTATTTTGACGCGAACGATATTTATATCAATTATATTCGTTTTTATAATGAATATCGAAAAGAGATAAAAATCGAATATATATAAAGCAAATTCGAATTGAATTGAATATAAACCAATTCCGAATTGAATTGAATATAAACCAAATTCGAATTGAATTGAATATAGAATGAATTGAAATTTGAATTGAACTGGAAATGGAAGTTGAAATGTTTTTGAAACGAATTTAAAACTATTTATAAAATTCATTTTAAATAGAAATCGACGAAATATATATTATATATATAATATAATGGCCTGAATAGAACGCGCCGCGCTGCGGCAGTTCGTGAATTTCGACCATTGATTTCGAACGGACATTACGGGAGATCCGACCGTCGGATTCTCCTAAAATCGGAACCGTTGGGTTCGTATCGAAAATATCTTTCTAACGAATATTAGAAATTTGAAATCTAACGGTTGGATTTGGAGATACGTCCAAATCAAATTTGGAAAAGGTCGCTGAAAGTGCAGTTCGATGGCCGTTGTTGGAAATCGGTTGTACAGACCTTGATAAAATTATTAAAAATATCAATAATTTGTATGAAATCATAAGAAATGATTTGGGAAAAATTGGGATGAAAAACTCCATGTTTGAAAAGATAAAAATAGATTTTTATCGAAATGAACTGGTTTTGAACTAAAATTAAAACCCATTTATTTTTAAAATAAATAAATTGGATTTGAAATGGGTTGTAAATAGAATTGATTCGTGGGTTTATCGTGAAGGGTGTTTTAAATAACACTTGTTCTTTAACCCGATAATAAATAGAATGTGATTTGGGTTTATCGTGAACTGTGTTTTAAATGACATTAGTTCTTTAATCCAGTAAAAGGAGTTTTAATGAATCCGCAATTAGATTGAAATGTGAATTGATAATTTAAATTATCAAATTTGGAAAGTGAGAAAGATTGGAGTATTACCAGTTTTGCTCCAAAGCGATAGTTAAATCTTTAATTAGATTTGAACGTGAAATGATAATTAATTTTACCAATAACACCGTGGTATTAGATATGGAGTATTACCAGTTCTGCTTCATGGGATGAATAGGTTGGGATTGGGAAATAAAATAAATAATTACTTCGGTGTGGTTCGCTAATCCCGACTAGTTTGGAAAACCATAATTTGGTTTGAAATGACACCCAAAGGAAGAGTAAAGAATAAATTTTAAAGAATTTATCTTTGATAAAATAATTGGGAACATTTCCCTAAGAATATGAAATTTAGAAACTAGTTGTAGGTTAGCTAAGAAGAATGGTTTCCTGGGTATTGATCTAATGTTGGTCTCGGCCTACGGGGTTAATATTTGGGAAATTGTTCTCTTGTTGATTTACGGTTAGTGGCTGCTAAATTGGAATGAGGCGTATGTTGTGTTTGTGTAACATTTGTTTTAATATACGCGGGTCGTTCGGAAAGGCCGGGTTTATACCCATTCTGAATAACTGATTCGACGATAAGTCGAAGATGAAGACGGTGGTTGAAGACCGGAAGTCTTCACATCGTCTGGGTGATTACTGATGATCTTGATTGGGCTATACACCCAAGATGAGGGAATCGGTTGGTGGTCGTCCAGACGTACTTGGAGACCGATGGATATGCGAGGAAAGTGCCTCCGGTTTCGTTCAGACCCAGAACGAACTTGTAAATGGATTGTGTGTCTGACATTGGATTTTATTCTGTGTTGATTGATTTCTGTTAAATATATATCTGTTTGGCGGCGGAGAATTTATTCTCTTGCTTAACGCCTGAAACACCCCACCTCCGTTAGGGTCACTCTCAAAGGGAATGCCCTAATTTTGGTGGAGGTTTATAAGTATAAGTCACAGATATACAAGACAGATATAAGAACACATATTTGTAAACAGCGGAAAAACAACAACTTTTATTTCATAAAAGCAAATACGTGTTACAACAACATCACCATGATTGTCTTACATCCTTTCCAAAAACATAACATAACACTTTCATAATCTGTCTTGATTACATTATTTAAAGAAGCATAAATAAAACATAGATAAACTGCAAAAGCCCCATAGAGTTTGTCCAAAGCCATAGTTTCAAACGAAAAGGTCCAAGCAATACATTTCTCTTCTTCAAGCTGGATGTTAAGGCTGGTCAAGCTGCAGTGTTCCCTCCCTGTGGACCTGTGGGGGGAAACGGAAGAAAAGAAGACGAAAGAAAAGTAGAGTCAGACATAAAGCCTAAGTAAGTCTAGTACTATTCTGTCTATGAATAAAGAACTGGGTATGATAAGTATAAACAAGAAGTGGGAAAGCACTATAAACTTGGTTAAGTTGTCTAGGGTCGAATATGCTATCGTACCCCATGGTGATCTCTGAACCCATATAAACTAGTTTCCAACTGGCACCCCATAATCAGGGTGATGTGATCCGTTCTATGATGATCGGCTCCTACTCGCATAGTTACATGTGTCTTACGGCCCCCGATGTTGTAGTTACCTATGCTGGTCCCACCATGGGGTGTATCAAGTCCCATGGTGGCGGCCCGACACAATCCTAGAATGCACAGGTATGCTGCTGGTGTCCAGTGCCTTATTTTTCTGCGCCGGAGTGTGTGCACGCCCGCACCCCGTTAGAACCTACACTGCTACACCACCGCCGTCGATTTGACCTCTTACAATCAGCCCAGTAATCGTGCCCCACCCTGCCTAGTTTCAGGGTATCCTGATACACCTTCTAGGGTTACTGCTGAAAAGGGTCCCCCGTTACTAGGTTTTCTATCTCTAGCCAACATGCTAAGTTGGTTAAGTGTTTTCTAACCTAACCCCCACCAGTCCGTTTAGTTTAGCATGTTCCATTTTGATTAAGTCTTTAGTTCACTTAATCCTAACAATCCTGACTCAGCCTTAATTGTCTTATTAAGGCCCTGACCTCTCACATTAGACAGGTATAGTTGTGGCTGCCTGTTGTCGGTTGGTTCCGGGCAGTCTTACGCCACAACTCAGTCTAACCTCGGGTCCTTATTGGGCTCCATGTTTAACCTCCCACATTGGATAGGTATTGTTGTGACTACTGGACAGCCGGGCGGTTCCGGGCAGGTTTACATCACAACTCAATCCAACCTCGGGTTAAACACATCGTATGTTCTACATTTACATGTTTTGTCTTTCTTCTTTATTTTTCTTATATGTAAATATTTGCGGCCCATTATTAAGTTAATGGTGTAAAGGTTACACCAATCATGGGCCCAACCCATACTTGAATTTGGGCCCTTCTATTTTATATTTTCATTCATTAATTAATTTAACCCAACGTTATTTTCCCCCGTTTAACACGTCCGTTTATTATATATATATATATATGTTGGGCTTAGCCCTTTTAAGCCCAACTTAGCCATGCGAAAAGGGGAGGCTTAAAGCGTGATTACATACACAAAAAGGGGAATGTGAACGCATGAACTTGCAATGTGACGTTGGAATGACAAAATAGAAACTGGTGTACTTGCATAGTAGTAACATATACTTTGGTCATAAAGCATAAGTGACATGAATCAAACCATGTAAACTTGTAGTTAAGTTAAGAATATCACTATCGACACATAGGCTTAACTACAACATAAACCTATATTTTTATTCAGGCATAATGTCAAACATAAGCAAATCATGTTCATAAGATTACTACATGTTTACAAAGGTGTTTACTTTTGTCACTAACACAAAAGTATAGTTCAACTTAATCATGATTTTAAATCTATTCACATGGCATAAATATTTCTAACATGAAATCATGATTTTTACTTTAGTCATGCAAACTTGCAAAAGGGATTTTTGAATCTAACCTAGCTATGTGCCACATACGTCATCATACAATTCTTGTTAACAATATAGACCTAACATGGATTTCAGTTATGCAAAATATCAATCATAGCCTAGTCATATTCATAAGTTTGCAAATAGGTTTTCTAGTACAAAAGCATGACTTAATACATAGATCATGATGCCAAATTTTCAACATAATTTCATATGGACTATGATAACCCAAACTTATTCCAATTACTTCACAAAAATGATGTTTGTATAAAAATACACATTATGATGGCATAGTAGCAAAACCCCAAACTTGCATGAATTGCAATTAATCAACTACATACATGTAGCTTCAATATGGATTACATAATTTGCGAATATTCCAAACGTATACTTGCATAAAACTACCGCATGTAGTTTTTCATAACTGAATAACATAATTCGAGAATATCCAAACGTATACAATATTCCAAATCGATAAGAATCATAGTAACGCACAAATTATGAATTATTTATCACCACAATCAAGTATACAAACCAACACAGTTATTTGTTCATACCAAAGTAATACTCTACTTACAATGGTGAGGCGAATTCTCAAATTTAGGGATTTGAAGATGCGGTTTGATTTGATTGAGTTGCTTTATGCCTTAGAATTTGCCTCCTAATCCTCTCTCCAATTGGTGGCTACCCCTAGTCGTTCCTCAGCAACATGGCAGCTTTGTTCTTATTTTTGAATGAATAGATTAGGGTTGAGTCTAGGGTCATTTTTATAGGGGTAATGAACTGATTAGGACCATTGATGTTGCTTGGTTAGATCGTAGCCTTTCATCCTAAAGAGAGACCAATTAGAGCCTGCCACCTAGCCCTAATGACAAAACAGTCTACAGAAAATCGACCAACATAGAATAGGCCAGCCAGGTTGGACTGGGTTCGACCTGGCTCTGGACCAGGTCGACAGCCCTGTCGACAGCCCTGTCGACCTGGTTAGACCAGGTCGACAGCCCAGTCGACCTGGGTGCGTTAGGCGGGTGTTTTTCCGCCCTGGCCCATTGGGCCCGATTTTGGAATTTTAAACTGTTTTATTCTGTTTGAATTTTAAACTTAATTCAGAAACTTCCGAAGGCCATATCTTCTTCATACGGACTCCGTTTTCCGAAAACTCGGACTCTATTTCGCGTATTTTTCCGAGACGAACGCAATGGCGTATCCCGTTTCCCTTAGTTCTTTGATTTGAAATTGATTATACTTTAATTTGTGAATTTCACAGTTATAGAATTTGCGGGGTGTTACAACGCCCTTCTCTGAGACATGCGAGCTTAGAGGTTATATATCGATAGATATCAATCGCATGGCATGAATTGCCTGTGTGGCACGCTGAGTTACATGGATTAAGGCTTCTGTTGAAAAGCAAAGTCTTGTGGTTGATGATCAAAGCACAGCTTACGTGGCAGATTTGTGTATAACGTGAATTCGCGAGCCTCACACCTCGGTATGAGTTAAAAACGGGATAAGGACTGCAGGGAGAGCACGACGTTTCTTTCTAGCTTTGGTGGTGTCAGTGACTTACCGCCCTGACATTTATATACTTTTCACCTATGTGGTTGTTGGATGAGGCGCCTCGATTTTAGGTCTGTAAGGACCGGAAAACGTGTGTTCAGGAATAACTAATCCTCAAACGTAAGAGAGGACCGGCCCTGAAGCATCCAGGGGTTACCCAGAGTGTGTAGTCCCGAGGCATTTGCTAGAGTGTCTCGAAGCGGAGAGGAGCTTGCCCCTTGCCTCAACTCATGACGGAAATCCAATTTCCAATACGAGATATTTCGGCTTTATTTGTAGAGCCTAGTATGGCGACATAGTAGCATGGGATGCTATGCCGTCTATGATTTATATTTATGATTGAAATTGTTTTGACTATACACTTATTATAGTATCAAATGATTTGTTTTAAACGTACCAAGCATGTTTGTCTATTATAAGGGAAAACCCTATCCTCCGGCTTGCGTTGCATTGTGTGATGGGACCTGGGTCTTATAATAGCTTCATTTTTCGAAAAAGCATTGCATTGTCTTTTCTATGCACTGGTATTCTTGGGAGGAAACCCATTCCGTGTTATACGGCGTGGTCCCTTGATTTACCCTCTTTTAAAGTAAAGTTTTAAATAACTGTTTTAGTTCTCACACCTGTCACATGACTGACCTGGAGTTTATTGTTTTAACGTAAACTCTGGGTGCCCTTATTTTTGACACGGACAGCTAGTAGTTTTGGTTTTGCAGATTTATATTCACAGGATCCTGATTTACAGCTGGGACGATGCTCGGAAAGCTCTGTGTCCGTGTATCACTTTCTGTTGTGTTTTGTATATTTTTCCGCTGCTATGTAATTTATTGTAATCTCTGATATTTATCGAATGTAATTTATTCAATTATACTCTGTATATTCTTGTATCTGATGGAATTGTTGTAATAGCAATGAAATGTTCTTCCGTCTGCGTTCATTTGTGTGTTGTTCTCAAAGTATCTGCTCTTTCCTTCACGGGGAAGTAATGGGTTCTCATAGCAAACTTCTCCAAATCTTAATTAAAAGATTTATTCTTTTCTCAACTGGGTTTAAGAACAGTGTTAATAAAGATACCATTCACAACAAACCCAAAATTCAATTAGATATTAAATACAAGCCTCTGAATAGAAAATAATATCGGCTTATATTCAATATCAAATTCTGAAACTAACGGATATCGCATTGGGAATAACGACATCTGTATCTTCCAAATTCCTCAACCATATCCGTATAATCACGGAATCCAATATCGAAATATTCTGAAGATTATTTCCACTCTAATGCATTCTAATTTATTTATTGGAAAATTCTGGTTATTTTAAAACCCATTTTCAAATCCAATTTATTTAATTTAAAACAGTGAATTATTATACTAGTTAATAACTAGTTCATTTCGATAAAAATATCATTTATCTTTACAAAGCTTGGAATTTTTCATCCAAGTTCTTTCCAAATTATTTATTACAATTTTACATAATTTTTCCATATTTTTAATAATTTTATTAAGGCCCTTACAGTTGGTTTCCAATATCGGCGTACCCAGCCTCAGCCAGCGAACAGCTCTGAAACCATATGTAACGACCCGACGAAATCTGGTAGGCTTTGCAACCATCCCTTCATCCCCCAAAGTAGCAGGCTAACCTCCCACCAAGGCTTACACTGATCCCCCAAATACCTTGTTTTACGGCCAGCCTCTCGACTGCTCAACCAACCCTCAAAAGGGACATGTAGGGTTAAGATCCCACTGTTCACCACCAAACCACATGGTGAGAACCCCCTATCATGCGTACCCAGCCCACACAGAGCCAGCGACAAGGACTAGTGTGAGAAATCAAAACAATTATTAAACTTTACTTTAAAATAAGGTAAATCACGGGACCATGTCGCATGTCACGGAACGGGTTTACCCCCAAGAATACCATTAAGAAACTACGCCAATAATAGACATTTGGATCTACAATGCATCATACAACATGCAATTCCTCAATCTACCCATTTAGGCTTAATCCCAAATTTAGATTTTTCAAAATCCAATTCACTTTACGGAAATTATTCATTTGGACTTTATTTCCCGATTTCTTATTTCAAATCATTTGAAATATATATCTAGCTTTAATATCAAAGTTGATTTCACTTTGGGATCTTAAACCAAAATCTTTGGAAATATGAATTCCACAACATCACAATGCATACAAAAAAGTATGCAACCAAATATTGTGCTCCCTGTCGACAAGGAAAAGGGCACGTACCTAAGCAACTCGATATATATATGTGCACCTCCCACTATGGAGCAGGCTACACTGACAATGCCCCATTCTACACTCTGAGGAACTACACCGCCATCTCACCCATACTTTTAGTCCCTTGGTTATCCGAATCTTTAGCTATAAACTAAATCATTTCTTATCCTGAATTAGGGAAAATCATTTCACAACATAATAATCACAAGTACTTTCCAAAATATAGTACTTTAAATTAGCAATTCACACATATGATCAGTCACTATTAATCCCGTAACTTTTGAGCTCGTACGTCTCAAAAAAAGGTGTTAACCAAGAGAATAAATTCTCCACCACCAAACAGATATATCATCAATAGAAACTAATCGGTTATGCAATGAACTACAATGTCAAATTCATAATATATTTCGAAATCATTTCGACAATATCGGGTTTAGCCCTCGAAATCCTTTCTGTTTTATAAAACATTTTTATAAAAATTCCATGTCCAAAATCGGGAATACGTTTCTTTTCACTTAAGAGAAATGTCATTTCAAAATCATTCATTAAATTTGAAATGAACTCAACAACATCACTAATCATCTCGTTGTCAAATCGTGAAATGTTTTACAAGATGTTAGCATACCAATATTTCTACCCAACCCAATGCTAAATGTAAAAGCATAATTGGCTCATAAACTAGTCGAGCACAATCCAAACAAACAATCAATCATAATCATGAATATCAACAACCAAGTGTACTTGGTTTATACCACATCTCATGTTTCGGTAAATTTAATCACCATTCATTCATTCAAATCTAATTAAAGATTTATTAAAACTTTTTTTAGTTTTAATCTTCAAAAATCACTACTTTATGCTTATTCAATTTTCTGGAAATTAATCCTTCTTTTACTCGGGTTAAAGAAAAATGTTATTTAAAACACCATTCATGATAAACCCAAATCATCTTCCATTAACTATGGAATTTTCACGGAAAACAGATCAATATATAATCGATATAAATTTCCGTATCAAACTAATACTATAAGTGGAATAGCGAAAAGGCCTTTTAAATTCCATAAATAGTAACGGTCTTCATTCACAGAAATTCATCTCGATTATTACCAAATCAAATTCCATTCAATTCTAATTTAATAATTTAAATTGGAAAACTTTACTTTGGAAATTTCCATTAAATCTTAATAAAAAGATTTTTAAATTCCAAATCTTATCTTCGTTGTTAATTGGGTTAAAGAACTAATGTTATTTAAAACACTGTTCACTATAAACCCAAAATCCAATTTCCATTCAATTCCAATTAAATATTAATTAATTGGCAAACTTCTCCAAATCTTAATTAAAAGATTTATTCTTTTCTCAACTGGGTTTAAGAACAGTGTTAATAAAGACATCATTCACGACAAACCCAAAATCCAATTTGATGTTAAATACAAGGCTCTGAATAGAAAATAATATCGGCTTATATTCAATATCAAATTCTGATACTAACGGATGTCGTATTGAGAATAACGATATCTGTATCTTCCAAATTCCTCAACCATATTCGTGTAATCACGGAGTCCAATATCGAAATATTCCGAAGATTATTTCCGCTCAAGTCCATTCCAATTTATTTATTAGATATTCTGGTTATTTTAAAACCCATTTTCAAATCCAATTTATTTAATTAAAAATAGTGGATTATTATACTAGTTATTAACTAGTTCATTTCGATAAAAATATTATTTATCTTTTCAAAACTTGGAACTTATCATCCAAAATCTTTCCAAATCATTTATTATGATTTTATATAATTTTTCCATGTTTTTAATAATTTTATTAAGGCTCTTATAATCGGTTTCCAATATCGGCCACCGAACTGCATCCATTACGACCTATTCCAAAATTGATTTGGACATCGCTTAAAATCTAACCATTATATTTCAAATCTCTTATTATCATTGGAAATTTTTTTCAATACAAACCCAAAGGTTCTGGTTTTAGGAGAATCCGACGGTCTGATCTCCCGTTACATCCATTTGAAGTTAATGGTCGAAATTTACGAACAATCGTTGCGCGGTGCGTTCTATTCAGGCCATTAAATATATGTAATATATATATATATATATATATCATCGATTTCCATTTAAAACTAATTTTATAAATTGTTTATAAATTCGTTTTTAAAACGATTCCAACTCCCATTTCAATTTTTAATCAAATTTGAATATTCCATTACATGACAATTTTATACAGTGCATATATAGGATAAAAATTATATTTATATCGAACTAATTATAATTCCATATCATGACTATTTTATATATCTCATATGTAAGCTAAAAATAATATTTCTTGCCAACCAATATTTATTTCAATACATGATCATTTCATATATCGCATATATAATTTTATACAACGCATATGTATATTTTACTTCACAACGCATATATATAATTTCATAACGCATTTATATTTTAATGCAACGCATATGTATATTTTGTTTACATTTCATATATATTATTCACATTTCGTATATATATTTTGTTCACATCGCACATATATTTTATTTACATTTCATATATATATTATTCACATAAAGATATATATTTTATTTACTCCATTTCATATCACAATCACAAAACAGTACAATCAAATAAATTGTCCATGGTCTGTGGACGAGGGAGGTGAGCTAATAGACACCGTATACAATTTTGTGATAATTAAAAACTGATAAAAATAAATACTGGCAGTTCATATATGCTTTTATAAAATAAATAACTGTAGAAAAAATTATAGTGAAAAGTTGTCACGTTGGGATCCACTCTGCCATTATTTATTTCTGAATTTTATTACTGTTCAGATTTTAAATTTTCTTCAAATTATAATTTGCTTCTTTTCTTATCTAGTCAGTCTGATTGTGTAGTTCTTGAATTTACGGTCCTAACGGTCCTGAAATTGTTCCATTCTGTATCAGTTTGCTCGAGATATGGCAGATTTAATATTAACGCAAATTAATTTACAATAAATTTTCTTTATCACTTTATTAAATCAATTACATAGATCAAAAATTTACACTGCCCGCTCCTTTCTTCCTTCAGAAAGCTCGCCTCCTTTTCACGCTGAAACCCGCACCCACCCGTTGACCTTGGACCGCGCCTCCCACGAAGCCTCCGTCGTCTATCCATCAGCACCTCGAGGTGCGCTGCCACGCCCTCCGCCAACATCCAGTATCGTCGCTCCTCCGATGGCCCCCATTAGTTGGAAACGGCTCTCAAACGCTGCGCCTTTGTGAGAGAAATCCAAACAATCCGTGCCACTATACTAAATCATAACCTTTGATTATCTCAACCTCAGAGAGGCGACAAAATTTTCAGTCATAAGTTTGTGAAGATAATCAATGGATTGTGAGAAAAGAGGGAAAGTATTTGGAAGCAATTCAGCCCTCGAATTTCTTGATGGTGGCCTGGAGAGAGTTGACCGTGCATAGAAGGTAATTAGGGTTGACCACCCTTTTATATTGGGCTGTTATGGTAACGGTAAAATTACCGTTACCTTACCGTTGCCGAGGAATTTCTTACCGAGAACACAGCAAAACAGCATACCGTTACAGTCGGTTCGGTAATGGGAATATTATCATTCGGAGCGGTAAAAACAATGGTAAGTTTTTATTCCAACCGTCGGTATCGGTAAATTACCGAAAGTTTACGTTTTAATTATTTTATATACAACATTTTGGGCCAGATTCATATTATAAACTCCTCAAATGTAAGCTGCAGCAAAACCCCTAATGGAGACTAGGTCTCAAACACAGCCGACTCTTTTTTCTCTTCTCCCCTTTTCCCTTTCCCTTTCCTCCTTTCTTCTCATCGCTTCCTCCCACACTTTCCTGCTTTCTTTATTATGGTTTTTTGGCTGATAGCTCCACAGCATAACATTTCTCAAATCCTTTAATCGATTCTCCTCAGTCGCTCAAAATTGACGGATCTGATGAACCAATAATGATCGATGCAAGCGAGAACTCATGGATCTACTTGACTGACGAACGTCTCTTTACCGTTGATCGGTTTTAGTTTATAAGTCAGTTTCTATGTTGGTTTTGGGACTGTTTATCCATGTGCTTGTTCTGTGGAGCTCCTTCGCATTCGCCTCTCATCAAGCTAAAAGTTGTGCTTCAGTTGGTAGAGATCGTTTGTGCGAGATGCTGGGTTGATGTTTTATCTTTTCAACCATTCCCCTATCCATGATGTTTGAAGGTTGTTTTGGTTATGTTACTTAGTTTGGCTGTCTGTTGCATTTTTGCTGTTCAACTGTCTTTTGATGTTATCCACTTCGGTGTTTATTCAAGCTGATTTATCTATGTAACTATTGTTCTATGCCATGTTATGTTTGGTTATAAAAAAAAGACATTGGCTTGTAAAGCAGTTGTATTTTTAGCCTTAATGTGGAAGGTTACTGACGTAGTAATGTTAAGTGCTGAATCTTTGACATAAAAAATTGCAATGTTTTTAATGTTTCAAGTAACGGTAATTTACCGTTACTAACAACACGGTAACCGATATTTTGATATACCGACGATACGGTAACCGACAGTATCGGTAGCGGTAAGCGTTTTTTATTTACTGACGACGACGGTATGGTAACGGTATTCGCGTAACGGTAACGGTAACCATTACCGTTACAGCCCTACTTTTATAGACAACCCCATTAATATTTAAATATTATTTAATTTAATTTCTTCTTAAAAGTGAATTTCACATTCGAACTCCAAATCAAACCCAACGACTGTCGTGCCAAACCAAATACCCCCATTTCAGACACAATGGGATAGGTTTCGTAAGCCAATTCGATCGTTTTGATCCGTTTTGGTTAAAATTAAAATATAAATCAATATATATTGAATTTAAACATACATTTTAATTTACTGGAGCCACATACTAACTCCAAACATTCTAGAAAAATAAACCTAGCTATGTTTTTATGATACGGTCCTAAAAAACCTAATTTTGTCGAATTTGGAGATTGTTTGTAAAATGCCCATTTTCCAGTCAATTGTATTCAAACTGAATTGACCAAATGCGTTTAAATCCACCACGCTCACATATTAGTTCCAAAAAATATGAAATTTGGAACTTAACAATAATTAGATATTCCGGATCCAATGAAAGTGGTTTCGTCGAAAATGGAGGTCCTTTGCAAAGTGGCTATTGTTAAGGGTTATATATTATATTAAAATATATATAAATTCCATAGCTACTATTCTAAATTTTAAACTGGACATAATTTATAATGTGAAATTTCAGTTTCTTACATTGGTTAGAAAGATATAGTTAAACAGATTCAAATATTTCTTGTTTCACTGAAATCCGATTTATATTGAATTCTATATATTCAATTGAAATTTAAAATCGAATTTTCAAACAACCGTGCCATTTCAAGTTCGTTTTATAATTATAATAAAATTATACTTTCTAACTTCCTTTTAAATAAATTTTAAATCGTTATTATTAAAATAAATCATTTTAAATATTCAAAATCCATAAAAGTAGCTAAAATAAAATTTTAAATTGGTTCTGAAAATCTGGGTAGTTACAATCTCCCCACTTAAAATCTTTGCTTCCTCGAAAAGGAACGGAGCTGAAAGTTGTTTAACTAACCAACTCAACTTCCATTATGGCTTTCATTCTTCAACTTTCCAGTTTCTAAGAATTTTCTACTTTCTCAAAAATTTGGCTAACACCCTAAATTTTCGAAAATTTTCACCATAACCTCCATTGTACAGGGAGATCGGTAAATCCACAGCTTGCCTCACAGGGCCCTTATCAATCCAAAAGAAAAAGCCAAGCTGCTAGCCAATCGGCTCATAAAATCATCAAATCCCAAGAAATACAATAAACAGTACCTATTTGTCAGGTATACAATTTTATTCCTCTTCTTAGCTTCCATGCTATGTCTTGTTCATTATATGCACTTGTACATATATGCACTTCCAAGCAATTTTCAATTCAGTTCAATATTTGATTCAATTTGGCTTAATTAACCTTCATATTCTTAGTGGTTTTATTGTTCCAACATTTTAATTAGTCAAACTAATTATCATACAACACAACCATCAATCAATTAGTTGATTAACTTTTCAATCATATATCTTTAATATACTTCAAAAATCATATTTTGTGTGTCAAATCACAAACAATAAATTCCAGCTATGTTTTGATTCTCACACCAGTTAATTGGAAACACGTAGATATCCCAGCTTCGAAACTTGAAAATAAACTATTGATGCTACGTAGTCATTGGTAGAATCATTTCCGAGCGACTAAAGTGTGATTATATTTCCATCCAATATATTTGAGGCTTCGTATATATGTGGATCAGACGTATATTAAAATCTGTATATACCCGATAGTCCAAAATCAATTTAAAATAAAATACTCAAATAAGTATAATAAAGTTTAAATTTTCAAAACAAAATTTGTTTTCATTTTAATTTTAAAAATAACACTCTTTGAAACTCATTCTAGGATACTACTAATCCCATCTCTAACGAGTCATTCTCACTGGATATTACTAATCCAATCTCTGATGAATTCTTTGGTTTGGTTCTAATGTGCCTTGTTCTCGAGCTCTGTAAACCAAAGCTCTGATACCACGCTGAAATAGACCAATGAAATCTGGTAGGCTTTGCAACCATTACTTCATCCCCCAAAGCAGCATGTAAAAACCACCGTGGCTTCCAGTGATACCTCAGAACTGCTTTTACAGCCAGCCTCTCGACTGCTCAACCAACCCTCAAAAGGGACATGTAGGGGGTAAGAGTCCATTGTTCGCCACCAAACCACATGGTGAGAACCCTCTATCATGCGTTCCCAACCTCAGGCAGCGAACAACTCTAATACCATATGTAATGACCCGACGAAATCCGGTAGGCTTTGCAACCATCCCTTCATCCCCCAAGGTAGCAGGCTAACTTCCCACCATGGATTACACTGATCCCCCAAACACCTTGTTTTACGGCCAGCCTCTCGACTGCTCAACCAACCCTTAAAAGGGACATATAGGGGTAATATCCTACCGTTCACCACCAAACCACATGTTGAGAACCCCCTATCATGCGTACCCAGCCCACACAGAGCTAGCGACAAGGACTGGTGTAAGAACTCAAAACAGTTACTAAACTTTACTTTAAAATAAGGTAAATCACGGGACCACGTCGCATGTCACGGAACGGGTTTACCCCCAAGAGTACCAACAACAAACTACACCAATAATGGACATATTGATCTACAATGCATCATACAACATGCAATTCCTCAATATACCCATTTAGGCTTAATCCCAAATTTAGATTTTACAAAATCCGATTCAATTTACAGAAATTATTCCTTTGGAATTTATTTCCCGATTTCTTATTGCAAATCTTTTGAAATATATATCTAGCTTTTATATCAAAGAAGATTTCACTTTGGGATCTCAAACCAAAATCTTTGGAAATATGAATTCCAAAACATCACAATGCATACAAACAAGTATGCAACCAAATATTGCGCTCCCCGTCGGCAAGGCAAAGGGCACGTACCTAAGCAACTCGATATATATATATATATGTGTGTGTGTGTGTGTGTGTGTGTGTGTATGTGTGTGTGTGCACCTCCCACTATGGAGCAGGCTACACTGAAGATGCTCCATTCCACACTCCGGGGAACTACACCGCCATCTCACCCATACTTTTAGTCCTTGGGTTATCCGAATCTATAGCCAAACAGTAAATCATTTCATATCCCAAGTAGGGAAAATCATTTCACAACATAATAATCACAAGTACTTTCCAAAATATAGTACTTTACATTAGCAATTCACACATATGATTAGTCACTATTAATCACGTAATCTTTGAGCTCGTACGTTTCAAAGAACGATGTTAAGAAAGAGAATTAATTCTCTGCCACCAAACAAATATATCATCAACAGTAACTAATCGGTTACGCGATGAACCACAATGTCAAACACATAATATATTTTGAAATCATTTCGACGATATCGGGCTTAGCCCTCGAAATCCTTTCTGTTTTATAAAACATTTTTATAAAACATTCCCTGTCCAAAATCGGGAATACATTTCTTTTCACTTAAGAAAAATATCATTTTAAAATCATTCATTAAATATGAAATGAATTTAACAACATTGCTAAACATCTCATAGTCAAATCGTGAAGTGTTTCACAAGATGTTAGCATACCAATATTTCTACCCAACCCAATGCTAAATGTAAAAGCATATTTGGCTCATAAACTGGTCGAGCACAATCCAACCAATCAATCAATCACAACCATGAATATCAACGACCAAGTGTACTTGGTTTATACCACATCTCATGTTTTGGAAAATTTAATCACCATTAATTCAAATCTAATTAAATATTTATTAAAACTTTTTTTAGTTTTAATCTTCAAAAATCACTACTTGTTGATTAACCAATTTTCTGGAAATTAATCCTGCTTTTACTCGGGTTAAAGAACAAATGTTATTTAAAACACCGTTTACGATAAACCCAAATCATCTTCCATTAACTATGGAATTTTCATGGAAAACAAATCAATATATAATCGATATAAATTTCCGTATCAAACTAATACTATAAGTGGAATAGCGGAAAGGCCTTTTAAATTCCATAAATAGTAATGGTCTTCATTCATAGAAGTTCATATCGATTATTACCAAATCGAATTCCATTCAATTCTAATTTAATAATTTAAATTGAAAAAATTTACTTTGGAAATTTCCATTAAATCTTAATAAAAAGATTTATAAATTCCAAATCATATCTTCACTGTTAATTGGGTTAAAGAACTAATGTTATTTAAAACATTGTTCATTATAAACCCAAAATCCAATTTCAACTCAATTCCAATTAAATATTAATTAATTGGCAAACTTCTCCAAATCTTAATTAAAATATTTATTCTTTTCTCAACTGGGTTTAAGAATAATGTTAATAAAGACACGATTCACAACAAACCCAAAATCCAGTTTGATATTAAATACAAGGCTCTGAATAGAAAATAATATCGGCTTATATTCAATATCAAATTCTGAAACTAACGGATATCGTATTGGGAATAACGATATATGTTTCTTCCAAATTTCTCAACCATATCCGTATAATCACGGAGTCCAATATCGAAATATTCCAAAGATTATTTCACTCAAGTCCATTCCAATTTATTTATTGGAAAATTCTGGTTATCTTAAAACTCATTTTAAAATCCAATTTATTTAATTAAAAACAGTGGATTATTATATTAGTTAATAACTAGTGCATTTCAATAAAAATATCATTTATCTTTTCAAAATTTTGAATTTTTCATCCAAAATCTTTCCAAATCATTTATTATGATTTTATATAATTTTTCCATATTTTTAGTAATTTTATTGAGGCACTTATAGTCGGTTTCCAATATCGGCCACCGAACTGCATTCATAACGACCTTTTCCAAAATTGATTTGGACATATATTAAAATATAACCATTAGATTTCAAATCTCTTATTATCATTGGAAAGTTTTTTTCAATGCAAACCCAATGGTTTCGGTTTTAGGAGAATCTGACGGTCAGATCTCCCGTTACGTCCATTTGAAGTTAATGGTCGAAATTCGCGAACGGTCGTTGCACGGCGCGTTCTATTCAGGCCATTAAATATATAGTATATATATCATCGATTTCCATTTAAAAAATATTTTATAAATCGTTTATAAATTCATTTTAAAAATGATTCCAACATCCATTTCAATTTTTAATCAAAATTGAATATTCCATTACATGACAATTTTATACAGTGCATATATAGAATACAAATTATATTTTTATCGAACTAATAATAATTCCATATCATGGCTATTTTATATATCTCATATATAAGCTAAAAATAATATTTTTATCCAACCAATATTTATTTTAATACATGACCATTTTATATATCGCATATATAATTTTATACAACGCATATGCATATTTTACTTCACAACGCATATATATAATTTCACAATGCATTTATATTTTAATACAACGCATATGTATATTTTATTTACATTTCATATATATATATTTTATTCACATCGCACATATATTTTATTCACATTTCATATATATATCATTCACATAACGCATATATATTTTATTTACTCCACTTCACATCACAATCACAACACAATACAATCAAATAAATCGCCCATGGTCTATGGACGAGGGAGCTGAGCTAACAGACACCGTATACAATTTTGTGATGATTAAAAACTGATAAAAATCAATACTGGCAGTTCATATATGCAGTTATAAAATAAATAGCTGTACAAAAAATTGTAGTGAGAAGTTCTCACGTTGGGGTTCACTCCGCCATTCTTTTCTGAATTTTATTAGTGTTCAGATTTGATTTTCTTCAAATTCTAACTTTCTCCTTTTCTAATCTAGTAGGTTCCATTGTGTAGCTTTTGAATTTACGGTCCCAACAGTCCTAAAATTGTTCCATTCTGTTTCGGTTTGCTCGAGATATGGCAGATTTAATATTAACGCAATTTAATTTACAATAAATTTTATTAATTACTTTATTAAATTAATTACCTGGATCAAAAATTTACACTTCCGCTCCTTTATTCTTTCAAAAAGCTCGCCTCCTCTTTCACGCTGAAACTCGCACCCACCCGTTGACCTTGAACCGCGCCTCCCACGAAGTCTCCGTCGTCCATCCATCAGCACCTCGAGGTGCGCCGCCACGCCCTCCACCACCGTCCAGCATCGCCGCTCTTTCGATGGCCCCTTTAGTCGGAAAAGCTCTCAAACGTTGCGCCTTCGTTGGCAAAATCCAAACAATCCGTGTCACTATACTAGATCATAAACATTGATTATCTCAAGCTCAGAGAGGCGAACAAATTTTCAGTCATAAGTTTGTGAAGTTTCAATGGATTGTGAAAAGAGGGAAAGTATTTGGGAGCAATTCAACCTTCGAATTTCTTGATGGCGGCCTGGAGAGAGTTGAACGTGCGTAGAAGGTTATTAGGGTTTGACCACCCTTTTATAGATAACCCCATTAATATTTAAATATTATTTAATTTCTTCTTAAAAGTGAATTTCACACTCGAACTCCAAATCAAGCCCAACTACTGTCGTCCCTAACTTAATACCCCTAATCCGAACACACTGGGATATGTTTTGCAAGCCAATTCGATTGTTTTGATCCGTTTTTGTCTAAATTAGAATATAAATCAATATATATTGAATTTAATCATACATTTTAATTTACCGGGGCCACATAATGACTCCAAAAATTCCAAAGTAAATAAATCTAGCAAAGTTTTGACGATACAGTCCTAACAAAACTAACTTCATCGAATTTGGAGATCGTTTGTAAAATGCTCATTTTCCAGTCGATTGAATTCAAACTAAATTGACAAAACGCGTTTAAATCCACCACGCTCACATATTAGTTCCAAATATTATGAAATTTGGAACTTAACAATAATTTGACATTCCAGATCCAACAAAAGTAGTTTCGTCGAAAATGGAGGTCATTTGCAAAATGGCTATTTTTAAGGGCTATATATTATATTAATATATATATAAATTCCGTAGCGACTATTCTAAATTTTAAACTGGACATAACTTATAATTTATAAAGTGATATCTCAGTTTCTTACATTCGTTAGAAAGATATAGTTAAACAGATTCAAATGTTTCTTATTTCACTAAAATCCGATTTATATTGAATTCTATATATTTAATTGAAATTTAAAATCGAATTTTCAAACTACCGCGCCATTTCGAGTTGGTTTTATAATTAAAAAAAATTTATACGTTCTAACTTCTTTTCAAATAAATTTTAAATCGTTATTATTAAAATAAATCATTTTAAATATTCAAAATCCATAAAAATAGCTAAAATAAAAATTTTAAATTGGTTCTGAAAATCCGGGTTGTTACAACTTTGATGTGTAAAGCAACCTAATATCACCAATGTTGGTGCAACACGGTTTTTCATCAATACAATCACTACAGTGTTCTTCAAATGAGAAAAAGGTAAATTTAGTTTTATCGAAATGTAATATAATATATATTTTTTATATATAATACACATCAAAAATTAAACTTATAAAATGAAACGACCTGCAAACTCGACCGACCTAAACCAAACAAGAAGGTGGATTGCTTTGAGAACACGACTCATTAGAACACAAACAAGAGAACGTTTTATTGTTATTACAACAATTTTCATCAGAATACAAGATATCCGAGTTCAAATAAATAATATACAGCGAGAAATATCAGAGATTTAAATTACAAAATAGCGGAAAATACAATACATAAATATAATGTGCAGCGGAAAACATCAACTACCACAATTAAAAGAAATACAAGGATACCAAACATTCTGAATATAGCTCCAGCTGTAATCCAGGATCATGTGAAAAGAAATGTCTGCGAAAACCAAAAATACAAGCTGCCCGTGTGGAAACTATCGGCATCCAGAGTTTAAGTGGAAACAATAAACTTCGAGTCAATCATGGGACTGGTGTGAGAACTAAAACAGTTATTAACTTTATTTTTAAAGTTGGGTAAATCACGGGACCACGCCATATAACACTGTATGGGTTTCCTCTACATGAATACCATAAAAAAAACAACGCAATGCTAAAAAGTAAAAATGAAGCCATTATAAGACTCAGGTCCCATCACACAATGCAAACACAAACTAGAGGATGGAGTTTTACCTTATAATGGCCAAACATGCTTGATACGCGAAATTTATCTTTTATATTATTAGAGTCTAGTGCAGAAATCAATTTCGAATATAAATGTATTAATATGGACAGCATAGTACCCCATCCTACTATGTCGCCATATAGATTTACAACTAAAATCGAAAGTCGCGTATTAGAAATTTGATTCCATCTATGAACCGAGGCAAGGGATCTTCCTCATCCGATTCGTGCCAATCTAATCCATGACTCAGGAACAGAATGCAACGTCCCTTGGATCTGGCAGGGCCGGTCCACTCTTACATTTGTGGATTGACAATTCCTGAACAATATGTTTCCCTACCCTATGGGGCATAAAATCTGGTCAGTATGTCGACCATCAAAGGCCTTTTAGTCGGCCATATCCGAGTTACCTCGCCGTCCATCATCCATATAAGTAAATTGTCTGGGCTCCATACCATTACATCACTCCTAGCTAGAAAGAAATGCATGTCCTCCCTGCAGTCCTTTCCCATTTCTTGTTCACACTGGGGTGTGAGGCTCGCGAATTAATGCTATAAACAAAGTTGCGCTACATAAAGCTGTGCTTTGATCATCAACCACAAAGCCCTGCTTTTCAACAAAAGCCTTGATCCATGCAACTCAGCATGCCACATTGTCATTCAGTGCCATACCACTGATTTCCACCAATATATATCCTCTAAGCTTGTACGTCTCAAATAAGAGTGTTAAGCAAGAGAATAAATTCTCCGCCACCAAACAGATATATATTTAGCAAAGATTAACAAATACGGTGCGGAATACAACTTTAAAAATACAATCCATTTGCAAGCCCGTTCTAGGCCTGAACAAAACCGGAGGCACATTATTTCTCGTCCCATATGTCCAATATAGGAGAGAGGCCCTCGCATATCCGGTCGATCCCCAAGTACGTCTGGACGATCACCACTTATTACCTTGACTTGGGTGTACAGCCCGATCAAGACATCAGTAATCATCCAAACAATGTGAAGATCTACGGTCTTCAACACCGTCTTCTTCGACTTTTAGTCGTCATATCAGTTATTCATAATGGGTTAAACCTGGTCATGCCGAATAACTCGAGTATCTTATAATCATGTGAAATATAAACACATCATACGCCTCATTCCAATCCAGAATATTCTTTTATTCAAATTTCTTGGAAATCATTTCAAAAGATTTATAATATCTTTTCTCAACTTAAACCAAATTAAGGTTTATTAAACTAGTTGGGATTAACATGCTTTACCGAAGTAATCATTTATTTTATTATCCCAATCCCAACCTATTCATCCCATGGAGCAAAAGTGGTAGCACTCCATATCTAACACCCACTGTGTTATCGGTAAAATTAATTACCATTTCACGTTTCAAACCTAATTATAAATTTAACTATCGCATGGAGTAAAACTGGTGGTACTCCATTCTCGATCATTTCTTGAATTCGGTAAATTTAATTACCTCATTCACATTCCAATCTAATTAAAGATTTATTAAAACTCTACTTAGCTTTAATCTTCAAGAATCATTACTTAATGATTATTCAACTTAGGAAATAAATCATGTCTTTAACAGGGTTAAAGAACTAATGTTATTTAAAACATAATTTATAATAAACCCAAACCAACTTCCATTAACTATGGAATCTTCAAGGAAGACAGATCAATATATAATTGATATAAATATCTGTATCAGACTAATAATATAAATGGAATAACGGCAAAGCCTTTTTAAATTCCTTATATAGTAACGGTCTTCCTTCACAGAAGCTCATCTTGATTATTAATAAATCGAATTCCATTTAATATATTAAATTGGAAAACTTTACTTTGGAAAATTCCATTAATCTTAATTATTATAAATTCCAAATCATAACTTCACTGTTAATTGGGTTAAAGAACAAATGTTATTTAAAACATTGTTCACGATAAACCCAAAATCAACTTTCATTTCAATTCCAATTAAATTAATTAGTAAATTTCTCTAAATCTTAATTAAAAGATTTATTCTATCCTCAACTGGGTTTAAGAATAGTGTTACTGGAGACACCATTCATGACAAACCCAATCCCCAATTTGATATAATACAAGGCACTGAATAGAAATTATATCGATTTATATTCAATATCAAATTCTGAAACCAACAGATATCGTATAGGGGATAACGATATCTATATCTTCCAAATTCCACAACGATATCCGTATAATCACGGAATCCAATATGGAAATATTCCAAAGATTATTTCCATTCAAATCCGTTGCAATTTGTATATACTGGAAAAATTCTGGTTATCTCAAAACCATTTCAATTTCTTTACTCAAGTTGGTGCACAACTCATTCTGATAAAAGTATCTTTTATCTTTACATCAAGACCGGCAATCTTCACATCAAATAGATTACTACTGATGCCTCGGATATGGGTAGCTCCTTTGAAGGGGTTATAGTGGTAGTTGTCCGAACGTACTTGTTAATATCCGGATATGCGAGGACCTCTCTTTTGTATTGGATATATGGAATAAGGAATAAAGTGCCTTCGGTGTCGTTCAGACCTAGAACAGACATATGAATTGATTGTACGTTTGACATTGCAATGTGTGCTATGTAATTTATCTCTACTAATTATATATCTATTTGGTGGTGGAGAATTTATTCTCTTTCTTAACACCCTTCTCGAAGACGTACGAGCTTAGAGGTTATATATTGGTGGAAATCAACGACATGGTATGGATTGACAGTATGGCATGCTAAGATGCAATTGATCAAGGCTTTTGCTGAAAAGTAAAGTCTTGTAGATGATGATCAAAGCACAACTTTAAATAGCATAGCTTTGTGTATAGCGTTAATTCGCGAGCCTCACACCCCGGTATGAGTCAAAAACGAGATTGTGACTACAGGGAGTGCATGCGTTTTTTAAGGTAGAAGTGGTGTCATGGTATGGAGCCTAGACAATTTTACTTATGTGGTTGATGGATAGTGAGGCGCCTTGGATATAAAGCCGACTAAAAGGCTCGAGTGATACGTCCTATAGGACCGGGAAACGTATTGTTCAGGAATAACTAATCCTCAAAAGTAAGAGAGGAACCGACCCTGAAGATCCAAGTACTCACTGGCGTCTGAGTCCTGAGTCATTTGCTAGAGTGTCTCGAAATCGGTGAGGAAGATCCCTTACCCCGACTAATAGATGGAAATCCAATTTCCAATACGACATTTTGCGGTTTTAATTGTAAACCTATATGGTAACATAGTAGGATGGGGTACTATGCCGTCTAGGATTGATACATTTATGTTGAAATTGTTTTTAAACATCTAGACACTAACAATAATATGAAATGATTTTAGTTTTCTGCGTATCAAGCATATTTGGCCCTTATAAGGTAAAACTCTATCCTTGGTTTGTGTTTGCATTGTGTTATGGGACCTGAGTCTTATAATAGCTTCATTTTTCTAAAAAGCATTGCGATGTTTATTTGATTTACTTTATTTTATGCACCGATAATCCAATGGAGTAAACCCGTTCCGTGACATATGGTGTGGTTTTATGATTTGCCTTATTATAAACAATGTTAAGTAACTATAGAATTTATCATACCAGTCCCATGATTGACTCGTAGCTTGTTTTCCCCTTGCAAACTCGGGTGCCCATATTTTTACACGGGCAACCAAATGTACAGGAGATCGGCTTTCTTTTGGATATGCACCATTGCATTGGTGCTTTTTTGGCTGAAGATGAAGATCCATATTTTTATCATTCCTTTTGAGCTTTTAAACATTGCTTTGTATATGTTTATATTTGATTCCGCTGTAGACTTGTTATCTATTTGATGAAACTGGTTATGTACTAAGTAGGATCCTGTATCTGTGTAACTCTGATGATGATTATGATTCCGTTGTTATGATATGATGTAAATTATTCTCCAACTTTATGTATTATGTTATATTCTATTGATGTGATTAATGTCTTATTTTCCAAAGGCCGACCTTGCCACCGGGGAGCGGGAGTTTGCTTCATGTCACCATTATATATTTAAAATTATTAAATAGCAAAATCAACGTATCTTTAGTGCGTATTTAATGTCCCTATTAGGAAATGTGTGTGTTGTACATGAGTTAGTGACATTTAGAAATATTAAATGACATGTGAAAGTGTGGTTAACCCCTACTTGTAGTAGAAGCCTTCTCGGACAACCCAATAAATCCCTTAGCTATAAGAAGTCGGGCTAATGTGGGATGTCTAGTGCCATAAGCCATTTTGCGTGTGATAGGCCTGCAATGAGAAGGTATTAAGTGGTTGATCCACCTTATAAGTTTATTAAGTGGTTGGACTTGGTCCTTCCCTTAGGTTCCATCACTTGGTCTTAGACTAAAGTCATAGGGCTTCCCTTATTAGGTATTATGGGATCTAAAAGTATGCATTTCTCTAATAATTATAAGGTTTTAAATGGTGTTGAAAGTCTGAGGTTGTCTTCAAAAGTTGTCTGCTTCTTGTCCAATGGCTAAGTGAGGGAACACCTAGGTATAGGCTACTAAGAGTTTCACTAAGTATGTAAGGGGAAACGCCTGTCAAAGGGAAATATTAAGTGGCTAGGAGTTCACCTGTAATGTCATTTAGATATTAACATAAGATCTACTAAGAGGGTCATAAACGACATTGAGTATCTATCTAAAACCCGGTATTAACTAGCCGATTATTATCTCTTATATCGCATTGAGAATGTGTGTGTATATATACATATATATATATATATGCATGCATACATACATATATATATATATATATATAAAAATTATTCATCAAAACTGTTTTTATGACCCTCTCCTCTTGACAACCTATGTTAGGAAGGATGGTGGAGCATTCAAGACGATGATGTGGATGATGGAGCCTGGAGATGGTGATTATTATTTATTTTACTATTATTATCATATTGTATCTCAGTTATCATTATAATGTACCTTGACTTGTAAGTTATGACATTTGGAATTTGATGTTTTTGACATCATGATATTTTATGATATGGTACATTTATTCAGCTATTATATTTTATCCATTCAGCCGTGTGATCAGATTTTATTTTGGTCTAGCTTTGCTATTTTTATTTCTTATAAAACCAATGACTTGTTTAGAATGGCTCTAAATCCTAATAGGTCTTTTTAGGATGGAATTTATGCATGTTCCAAGCAAGTTGTTACATCCGGTATCAAAGCCTAGGTTACCCAATTATGGAGAAATGTACGTATGATAGATGTACTTATTATTTGAAATGGATTTATAAAATATATATACATACCCTTAAGGCATACACAATTTCACTAGGCATTATCTCTTTTTTCTTTTGCTTTTGGCTTGAAAATTTTCTTGGAGATTTCCACCAAAGGTTTTTCTCTTACAAATAGTGGAAATGGCTTAAAATCAACTTAAGCATGGAAATCCAGGAAGGCCTCGGTACTTACCCGAATGGTTCCAATAGTATTTAAGGACTGTGGAACAACTTCCCATTGTCTCTGTAACCCCAATGGAACCTACAGCTCCACCCACTGAAGTAGCTCTTAATTTTCCTCGTCTTTGTGAGGGCTTCGTTAATCTTGGTGGAAGGCCTTTATAGGAACTAAAGGATTTCTAGGAGCCAAGTCATGGCTATTAAAATATGATTGCATCTTTGAGGATACGGGATGTGATGACCACTTGAAGAGAAAAGTATAGTAGCATGACATCTCAAAGGCAAAGCTTTAGAATAGCGAAATATGTTCTCAAAGGAAAACGCTGGAAGAATATTTACTTGGAACGAATTTAAAGCCTGATTCGAGATAAAGTTTTCACCAAATGCCAAGGTAAGTTTACAACTAGAAAGTTCACACAACTCAAGCAAGGGGAATCTACTGTGAACGAGTATATCTCTAAGCTTACGAACTTATCAAACTTTGGAAGAAGGCCAGTTGATACGCACATGAATAAGGCGTTGAGGTTTGTGAATGGACTCAATTCCCTTATAAGACTATTGGACCAAGTGTCATTTGGAGTATCATTTGAGGTTCTTGTAGAAATTGCTATCCGTATGTCGGAGAAGAGAGGGAGAATAAAGTTAAGCAGAGTGTGGATGCCACGAAACTTGGGGAGAATGAGAAAAAGAATTTTTGGATGAAGAACAAAAAATGGGAATGTTTGAGAGGGAAGATAAAGTATGTAGAAGGTGCCATAAGAAAGGACATGAGGCCAAAGACTACAGGGTTAACCTGATCAAATAAATTCACACTGTCCAACCCGAAAGGGGGGTCGATCGCCTCATCAGGAAGGGGGTCAATTTCTCGATCGACCGCCATCCTATGGGTCAGGTCAGCCGCTTCGCGTCTAGGAGCCTGGGGGCGGTTAGGAATTGTCGAGACGTTTTAGGGTTTTGGTGTCAACGGATGGTCTGGATTTTATAATTTAAATCAAACGGTTTCTACACATTTTGACACCTATAAATAGGACCTTAGGCCTCCTCTCTCAGTCACAGATTCTGAGGCTTTCTACCTCCATTCTCTTCTTCTTCGTCTTTGTCAGTGTTAATATACAGTCTAGATAGAGGCTAGTTCTTCTTGTTTCTCCTCCTCCTATTCTATTCTACTATATCTTATTCTATTCTGTTTATTTTTATTTTAGAATTACTAGATCTAACATTTATAATTATAAAGAAAAATGAATTAGAGAACATTTGTGCATGGCTACAACCCAGAACTAGATTAATTCTCAATTTTCTCCCTTTAATAATCTATGAATGGGATTTTTTAATCTTACATAACCTCTGTGGCTTGTTAATATAAATCTGGATTGATTATGCCTATAAGGGTTTGGGATTCACGAAAGCAAAATTATACAAAATCCTCCAAACCTCAAATATTATGGAGTTTCCAATCTAAGTTATTGTTTTGGACATTTGATTTCAAATATAAATAAAAAGGGATTTTTACTGTTTTTGTTGGTATATTAATCCACTATTTAATCTCTTTTACTTTCCATTCCTTTTTATTGTAAATCCTAAATTAACATAAAGAGTATGGATTTGGTTACTGTAACTTATATGTGCTTAAATCTTTGTTTTTATGAAAAATAGTAGATTAAGGTATAGTAAAACACATGTGATCAAAATACTTACTTTTATATACAAACCACTCAAAGTGAAAGTAGAATAGTGCTGAAAAGAATGTACATATAATATTGTTTATCCGCCATGTCCCTTTTTGTTTACTAATGTAATCTTAAGAGCCTAGGATTACAGGTCTATCTTTTGATATGTTTTGTTCATTCCCTATTTATTATTTAATTTTGAAATAAGGAATTATGTGTCATACCGTGAATTTAGGGTATATGACTTGTATACATTTTGTTTGAGAAAAGACTGACATTTCATTATTTAATGCACTTTCTTTTATGTGCACCACTAATTATACCTTTATATATTTATAATTATTTAACATGTTAATCCACGTATCTTTAATGCGTGTTTATTTTGTTAAATTAGGAAATTCATATTCAATGTCACCGTTAGTGAATTTATGTGTTGTGCATGAGTTGACGGCGCATATAAATCAAAGTATACTAGTAGGCTAAGTATTAAAACGAAAGTAAGTATTTATTAGTAAAATTATTTAGAATTTGATTTATTTTTTAAAAAAAGTTAATTTGAAAACAGAAGATATTTGAAAACGTTTTGTCAAGAAGTTGAAAATCGGTTTTAAAATAGATGGAGATCAAATAAGTGAAACCTGATTTTTAATTTATTCTAAGACTCGATTATATTTGGAATTCTTCAAAACACATGAGTTGTCATTCTCTTACTCTTGAATGATCAATTTGGATTTTCGTTGTTGATACTGTATAATCTTAGTTATCAATATCCTGCAATATATCACGCACTATACACAATATATATATATATATATATGTATATATATATATATATATATATATGTAACAATTAGTACATATGTGAAAATAAAATATTTGTTACCACAGGTTGTTATCATCAAAACCACCATATATGGACTAACAGAGAATGCAAAAAAATGTATCTTTCGTTGGACATTATCCAAAAAGATGGTAGAAGGCATCTCTAGCATTATTTATGTTCAGAAATATGGTTCATCCAACATACATTACAAATAAAACTTTAAAATTTTCTTATGATAACAATGTATGCAGTGTATCTTAATATTGCTACTTTAAAACACAAGGATTTATGGAGGTTGCTAACAGAAATTTTGTCTCAATCTAGAATAAAATATTATAAACGTAAATGAACAAAAATAAAAGTAGTGATTATATTTGTTAAAGTGAATGTTACATATCTCTATAAGGAGGCGTGCATCTAGTGACACTAAAAGACATCGGGGGGAAATTAATGTCATTTAGACCTCATTTTGAGGGTTTGAAAAACATGCATACGGGAAAACAATTCGCTCGCCTTCCTAGCGCCATTTCTATGGGTCTTTCCAATGCCATACCAAAAGATATTCATTCCCAAGCCTTCATTTTCTAATGCCTCCCCAATGCCATTTTTAATGCAATTATGGGTTTTTCTCCTGTCTTTCCGATGCTATTGCTATTGTGATGCCCTTCCTAAGGCAAATTTATAACATTTCTACTGCTTTTCGTACCCTCAAACAAAAAATCCAACATACTCATCCCAGTAATGGTTAATAGAGATTAATACGCATGTATATCTTAATGAAGCAGAAGAATATTGGTAATAACATTATAACAACAAAAAATAGTGACAAAGACCATTGAACACCGAAATAACATACAACAACCACCGAAGTAACTTCAAGTTCCTCATTTGAAGGAATTTGTATATGAACTTCAGGTCATTTGCATATAAACTTCAGGTTCCTCATTTGAAAGAATTTGTTTACATCATAAGTTTTCAATTTCACTTCCAGTGATAAATCAATATTTCTATTGAGTTTAAATGCTACATCATTATATTTTATACCCAAAATTCTATTAGCTATACATATAAAAGGGTGCTACTATTCACACTTCTATTTACACTTCTGGTCACCAAAACTAAAAGCACCCCCCAAATATTTCATATTTTCTCTGCTGGCCACCGTCTAAATTAATAACCAATGTAGAGGCCACCGGCTCCTTCCTCTACACGAATGCTTCCTTCCTCCACACGAACGCTTCCTTCCTCCTTTACATCAATGTACTCTTCGAATCAAATACCTAAAATCAAATAGTTCAAGAAAAAATTAACATAATCCATTTTCATAACCACATTAGCAGTTTTAATTTTTATAAATGAGTACTTACTTCATCGATTGTGAATGTCTTTTGAGTCGTTTGATCAAACATCTTGCATCATATCAATTTGTAAAAGAAGATACGCAAGTTATACGGATAAAACCCTACAAGTCAAAACTTACATTGTTATTCTCTGTTACAACGTCGTCAAATTTAATGTCCTCTCCTAAGGAGCGGAAAAAATATTTTAAAATGCAATGGAAAACCCTAACCATTAAAAAAAACCAAAAAATATATTCTATAACATAATAGAAAACAATAAAAATTAAGCAATTCTAATCGCTTTTTATCTTCATCTTCCATCTCTATTAAGCACAAAAGAATATCTGCTTTTGTTAGGGTTTGAAATTGTACATAAGTATGTGTTTTTCTTAAGAGAAGTGCGGTGTTGAATAACTAAGTTAAGGAGTAATATATGATGGCTAGAAATATATAAAAAATAATCATTTGTATTAAATTTAGGAAAGTGACCGGAAGTGTAAACCGAGGTATGAATAGTAACACAAAAAAAAAAAGATTTTTGTTAAGAAATATTTTATATTCAATCTTTCCAAAAGAATTACATATGAAAAATAATAGTAGATCGGGAATGATAAAATTAGATCACCTTCATGTCACCAATAATGAAAACTATATATATATATATATATATAAATATATATATAAAAAATATTACTCTTTATTGCTATACCAATAAAAACCTCCTTAATTATATGCCTTGTTAAAACCCTATAATCCCCCTAACAATGCGAGCCTTACAGGGAAAAAGCGCACACATAAATTTGGTATACAGAAGACAACATACAACCAAAGAAAAGCAAAAAGAAAACAATACAACAAAACAAGAAAAAAAAAACCCACTTCTCACAGCCCACAACGGCCTACTTATTCACCACCTCAATAGTCTCCATGTCTCCCTTGATTAACCAGTGTCCAGTAAGTCAACTCCCCATCGTTCTAAAATTAATGAATTCCTCAAACTTCTCTCAGATCTACTTCTATTATTTCGAACTAGAAAAGGAACTTCTCTTTCAATATGAGCCAAAGTAACAGAAACAGGAGATTTCTTACTCTGAAAAACTAGCAAGTTTCTTTCTTTCCATATGAAATAGATGGCAGAAGTGAAAGCTCCACAAGCAATGTCACGAACTTGATCAAAGGATTTGAATGCAAAATGGATACTCCTTGCTTCATCCTTCAAATTGTCATTAATCACCGGAGGAAGAGAAAGCTTCAGTTTTAAAGCAAGCCAGATAAATGAAGAGTAATTGCACTAAAAAAACAGATGCTTATTTGATTCAGGGGCGCTATCACACAATACACAAATATTATTCGTTATATTGCCATAACGAACAATTCTATCCATGGTGTTTAGACGATCCATGATAGCTAAATACGAGATAAAAACCATTATCTTACAATTTTTCTTATGCCAAACTACATCGAAAGCAGTGTCTTTTTCATCGTGAACTCTAGCAGACTCCCAAGCTTTACGAAAAGAGAATTTTCCACCATTTTTCCATTCATAAGAGTCACTTCTGTCATTTGGGTAAACTTTAACAGAGCAGATTTCACTAATCAATTCTCTTGTTGCAGGATGGATGTTAGGATCCAGTACATCATTTCTAATGATAGTACTCACTTTCTGATTAGTATATATATAAAATCAAATCTCCATGAGACTGGTTTTGAAAACTCAAAATTAAATCCGCAAAGAATTGATGTAGACACATATTCAGGGTCAATAAAAATAATTAGATCTAAAAAATAGATCCATTAAAACTCAATCTAGATCTACAAAAAAAAAAAAAAAAAAAGATAACAGATCTAGAAGTTTTGAATCAAATCTAGAAGATATAACAAATTCATAGATCCATTAATCAAAAATTATCAAATAGAAAATAATTGTAGAACAAATCTAGAAATCTATGAATTAAGAATCCTCAAATAAAAATTGTTTACATGGCAAATTCATATATGTAGATCTAGAAGATTTCAACAAATAGCTCTAACAGAATCTCGTGCTAATAACAGTTATAAAATAAAACATAAAAGATAATACAAGGGAAGCCATTAGAAAGAATAGAAGTGATAAGGGAGAGGCATTTTATTTCTATTAATCCATTGTACAAACACTGTAAATAATCCCACTACAAATAGAGTCTACATGCCATGTAAATTGTAGTAGAATCCCAAAGCATAGTGACACTTATTACTTATACATATTACAACAATCAAAATTTATAAAGTCAAAATTTGAACATGAGGATATAGCTTGTTATTTATCAATAATACTGTCAGTCGAACTAGAGAAATACAACGTACATTCAAAATATGAAATATCTGGTTATTCCATGTTATTTGTGGTGTAGATGCGAGTTTGTTAGTTGAAAAGTCTTACATGATTTTGAGTTAGTATAAAGAAGCTAGTGCATTTTTAATGAACAAAAGAGAGTTCCGTTAATCGTGTACAAATTTTCAATATTCAAATTAAATCAATTATCGCAAGACTATCTACTGATTTAGAGACGAGTGAATTATTAAAGTACTTCCCAAGTAAAAGTTTTAATGTGAGAATATAGTTTATTATTCGCTATGTACAACCGTTGGCCACATTTGAGAATTACATTATACGTTCAGATTACTAAGTATTCAGCTATTCCATATTGTTCATAATTAGGATATGAATTTACTTATCAAAGACTCGTCTTAAACCTGTATGAAGGATTTACTGTAATTTGAAATGACCAAAAAAAAAAAAAAAAAAAAAAAAAATAACAACTTCTGCATAATTGTTCAAGTACATATTTATATTATCAATTTCACTAATCGGAAAACATAACTTCATATCCCTTTTTTTCTATTTTTTGACGTCCGTCAATTGGAATTCAGGCGTCGTAGGAATGAAATTTGAAATACATTGCACTATCACGATAAGAGTCGAAGGGATTCAGAAGATACGCAAATTCATCGTGTGACACTTTAATCGTTGTTATTCATTTTCGAAATTGCAGAATTAATACATGATCATCCTTGTTCATTGTTAATGCTGATGATGAACATAAACAGGTGGCGTGTTCTACTTTTGACGATAGAGGTAGTTGCAAGAACGGTTGGTTGTGTTCTCAGAACTCATGAGATGAAACATAAAGTTCTGGTCTAAGCTCATGCACTTTTCATTTACTTATCGTTTGTACCTTTGTTTTTTCTCCTAATTCTTTGTCTAATCCAGGCCCAACTTTAATTTGGGCGGGCCTCATTATTCACATAAATGGTTGAGGTTGAGTTCTAGCTTCCCTTTTTTTGATATAAAGGGGGTGATTCTTGGTTCAAAAATTATCTTTCCCTTGTTGTACCAGTTAATTTTCAACAGTTCGTCACTAGGAGTATTTTTTATGCTAGCTATCTCTGTTCATTAATTTCTTCTGCAAACCCTCAAAAACTTTCAAGCATGTTTGTGTTTACTACCAGATCAAGAGAGAGAGAGAGAGAGAGAGAAACAGACAATCATTGATAGTACATAGATAATAATGATTAATGAACTCAGTTTCCATTGTATACAAGTGTACTCCAGAGAGGAAAGAGTGGTTTACATTTCTCAACTTTCAATAAGCAGAAATAAAGCAAAAATCAGCTCAGAAAATATCATGCATATGTGCTTTATTCTACAAATTATCGTAGAGAGTCCACAACCCATCAAAAGGGGAAAAAGTAAACACAATGATTAAGACAGGATTAGCATAAGAATGTACTCTCTAATTGCCTCTCCTCTACATGCCTGAACAGATCATATATTTTTTCCTGAGCTGCACCTAGACAGTTAGCGTGAAGGAAAGGAAAAAAAAGAAAAAGAAAAAAAAAAAAAAAAAAAAAAAAAACAATTTCTCATTTTATATCAAGACATATCAGAGAAAAGTCAAACTACAGCCAGTTGATAATCTAGGCCTGGCTGTTTCAGGCGAAAGCCCCCCTTCAGTTGATTTTCTCTTTTTACTGTTTGTTTGACTTGAAGTTAGGTTTCCCTGTTCCTGCAGCTGATCCCTGTTCTTGCATTTTAACATGTGAGGCCTTAGTCTATTCACATCTGATAACTTTACTGGTTTCAGTAAAAATTCATCAGCTCCTTCTTCTAAGCATCTGCTTTTGATCGATCAAAATAAATGTTACCATATTCAGTACAGAGAATATATTGAAAGAAAAGCAAACGTTTGATGCTTCTTTGAACTTTTCATGGTGACCCATCATAAAAAGTGGTCAGAATAAAATCTATTTGAAAGAGAAGAAGAAAAAAAAGATCTTGGAATGATTTTTGACTTATTTGGCATAAACAGTTACTTTTCCTTTATTCTTCTTAGTTACAGTACGTAAAGATTAAGAAAAGCTTTCTTAAACTAATTCATAAAAATATGTTAAACATACTATTTAATTAAAATACTTTACAGAGTTCAAGCAATTTGCAACAAATAACTAGTTTATGCTCAATCTTTTAAGATCTCATATTATAGTACCTGGGTCAGCCTGGCATCATACTTAAAAAACTATATTTGATGATAAGAACTAAATAAGAAAATATTTAAAAACTATATTTGTCGACAAAAACTAGATAGGAAATATATTGTTAGAACAAAAGCATTATGATAGCAACAGGGAAATAATCACCTATTAATCCTTGAAGGTACATTCTCCGATGACATGATAACAACAGGGATATCTTTCAGAGACTGTGATTCCTGATTATATCATTATGACAGATATTTAGTATAAACAAGTTGAAAAGCTCCAGTCTTGATAAGATAAAGTTAAGTAATTAGATTTACTTTAATCTTTTTTAGCAGATCATATCCAGTCATGCCAGGCATACAGTAGTCTGTAATCACCATGCTGACTTCAATTTCCTGAAAATACCAAAACCGAAATTAAGAAAGCACCCAAATTTTCATTAAAAAAAAAGCATAATTTTTTAAACAATACTTGCATTGTGTTCAAAGGTGGAAGAAGAAGGAGAGGTTTCATGCACATTTTGCATCAGTTCGAGAAATTCCAGAGCTTTGCTTCCAGAATCCACGGTAGTGACTGGCAAAACAGGCAAAGGCAGCCAAAATTAAAACTAGAGTTATAAAATAAAATAAAATGATAAACACTGTTTATGATTGAAGAAAGACCTTGATATGATGAGGTCTTAAGCAGCCTTTCAATGAGCTTTCGATCGATAATACTGTCGTCAACCGCTAAAACATGAAACTGGGTCTCTGTAGCTATAGCCATGGCTTCTGGCTATCTTTGGCGAAACCGAATGAATGAACTGGAAGAGAAGAGAATATTGGGATATTTTCAGTATTATATGATATGTTAGTTGTATATAAATGAATGGAATCTGAAGGAAAGAGAGAGAGGGGGGTGATGAAGAAGGAAGAATAGTAGGAGGAAGAAACAAGAAATCCCCACCTCTGGGAAAGCAAGATCTGACCAAAATGAATGCAAAATCTACTTGGAAATTCGCACACCCTTTGTACTACGGATATTAAGTGAAATATTGTTGAAGAATAATCAATGTGGGGGTATGTGTGCTCCCCACCTTGGTTACTTTTGTAAGGATCTTCTCACTTTTTTTTACTTTTGAACGATCTTTGATACGGTCAATGTTGACGTTATTCACTTTTATTATTAACCGTTGTTTGATACGGTCAACATGCATAACAAATGGTTTAAGGTCATGATTGCTGATGATCCATTCTCGAAATTGGGGATTTAGTGAACCATCCTAGCATCAAGAGTGCGTTTCCACCTTTAAGATGCATTGGTTCAATTTCGAATGCACAAGTACTAGAATGGTTCGAGCTGAAAATTAAAATTTGATACATTGACCAATTGTACGACTATTATGGTAATGGTTATTTATTAATTTGAATAACCAAAACTTTTTTTAAATTAGACAAATAATAAATGATTCAAGGACCATAAAACCATATTATATGTGTATGTATTTATATACCAGTGTCTATGTGTGTGTGTGTGTGTGTGTGTGTGTGTGTGTGTATATATATATATATATATAGGGGCAGCTATTTGAACACAAAATTAGACATAAACTTGAAGACACAAAGTCTCAACCGTTGAATCTTTTTGTCTTTATGTGGAGAGGTGTAATTCATGGGGTGATCCAATGGTGGAGATTAGTTGTGTCACCAATTGTGCCTAAATTTTGTGTCCCAATAGAATTTCCCATAAATATATATATATATATATATATGTGTGTGTGTGTGTGTGTGTGTGTGTGTGTGTGCATGAGCGTTTTAGGGCACCTTATTTTGTAGCACTCTTATTCGTTCGTGAGCTACACCAATTCAAATCCAATTAGAATTTGTAGATTTTCAACCCACGTACATATTATCATCAATCTAAAATTTGGGGTCATTTTGACATTATAACATTTTCACCACACATTCTCGTTTCTCTCCTTCCACTAATTCTTTCTTCCACTCACACATTATTTAACTATAAATTAGTGGACATAAATAGAGTGCAAAAGGGAGGTCTATATATATATATATATATATATATATTTATATATATATAGCGTAATAAGTATCTGTTGTCAGTGAGAATATACTCATGAATGATGGGCATAATAAATGGTGTAGGGCCGGCCCTAGGGGTAGGCCAATTAGGCGGCCACCTAGGGCAACCCCCCGAGGAGGGGCAGCAGGAGGGAGGAGAAGTTGTGGTGACAGTATGTTTCATTTTCTATTTAAAAATGTTTAGTTGTTCAATTAATGAAGATGTGTTTATGGTTGAGTGGTGAAGTATCTGCTTGCTTGATGTGAGGTATCAAGTTCAATACTTGCTGGCAACAAATTTGGTCTTCATTTTCTCCATTCTTTTTTGCCCCTCACGTTGTGATGTATCAGGTTCAATACCTACTGTTGCCACCAAATTTGGGGCATCATTTTCTGAATTTTTTGCCCCTCGCGTTGCATGTTGCCTAGGGCAACAGCTATGCTCGGGCCGGCACTAAAATGGTGGGTTATTACATCATCTAACACAAGTTCATTATGCAGCGATAATCGTTCGTTGTTTGTAATCTGATAGTGGACAGTGTTCGCCTTTAGCTTTCTGCACCAAATGACATTTCTCACATAACTACATTAGCATACCATAGTATGACCCACTGGCTAGCCTTCATTCAACTCATTATAACTTTACCAGAAGCCCATGCTGTAATTTTATTAGAATAATAAACATACGGTAATACGACCAACAAGGCAACAACCATAGGGAAAGTTGATTTTTACGGAGATTGATAACTCAGCATCTTCTGTTCTCTATGTCTGGTATTATATTAATTTCTCTTCCTCTACTCCTCTTTTTACATTTTTACCGTGATAGTATTGAATTACCTCCGCTAATATTTGACATTTATCATAATTTCGAGATTGCCGACTACCAATACCATTTAATTTAAATATAATTTATAAATAAAATTCACTAGAAAGAAGGTCAAATTTTGCAAAAAAGTTAATCAAAGGTATGTTTAGTTTGGAATTTGATCGAAAGGCCAATTTTTAGTGTAAAATAGAAAATGCGGTGGCATCTCTTCGAAATCCAATTTTACACTAAAAAGTGGACTTTTAGTCAAATAACAAACTTTGCATACTTTTGATCAAAAAATATGCAAAGTTTATCCTTCTCCATAATTTATTAGTTTTTTTTAAAAAAAAAAAGTTTGTATAAAAAATAAACATGATAAATTAGACGTTACTTTCTGCCCACCATTTGATTATCCTCTAATTGCTTCCTATTTAGCTTTTGACCTGAGAAAACATAAATTTGACCTCATCCGAACTAATTTTTCCATAGTTAAATTTAGCGGTGTACATGCCAAACGGATACAAAGCAACATTTATTTTGGCCCTCGCTGTGTTGCGGCTACAAAAATATTATCTTGCGCAAAAAAAAAAAAAAAAAAAAAAAAAAAAAAAAAATACAAAAAGGAGGAGGCTCCATGTGCAAACAGTGCTGTCTACGAAGGAGGAGTCGTCGTCTTTAAGCAGAAATAAAGATTTTGCTTAAAAGGGAAAGCAATGAATTATGAATGGGAAGGGAAAACAGAAAAAGGAAGAAACTTGTGGCGAATATCGGTATCGTTTACGTCACATAGAATTGTTCTGTGGACGCACCTAACAATTGCTGTATGGTCCTCGTCCCCACGTTTTATTACGCTGCATCGCATTAATTGATTTTTATCGAAGCCGCTTCGTTAGAGACGTTAATGATACGCTAATTATTCGTAATTATTGTTATTATTTTCTGAATTTATGGGATTTTTGTATGCTAAATATATAATTATTGCTGTTTTGGGAATAAGTTTAAAGGAACGGTTTGATGCTGTCACAGTAGGAAAGGAGGAGAAGAAAGAATCCAAGAGGAGGAGGTTGGGAATGAGAGGGTGAAAACGATGGAAGGAAATAGAGAATGAATGGGAAGTGGGACCCACGAAATCTTTGGGAAGATGCGCTGACGTCCGATTAGGTGTGGGATCACGTGGCCTCATCAAATGTGCGCTTGCGTGAATGCCTGTGAAGATTTTAGTACAACCTTTAGATCTGGTTCATAACTGGTTAGACGCGTGTAAACAAAATGGGGTTAGGTGGTTGAACTAGAAATACGAATTGATTTTTTTTTTAAATTAATAAATAACATTGTTTATTTATAGCAATAAATACAAATTCAAACAGTAAAAATAGAAGTTGGAACTTAAAAACAATATTCAAACTAATAACAAATTATTACAAATTGCCTTATTCTACATTTGTTAGGCATATGTAATTTGAAAAAATTAGCTGTGTGCGAAGGGGTTGCAATCCTTACAAGCAAAAAACACAAACCATAATGTTCATTTAATAATAATGTATATTCATTTCAAGGAGAAGTTCGTATTCTTTTTATTTAGAATGACGATCAACTTTTGTCATCCAAATCAAAGAAAGCTTTTGTGTTTTAATTGGATAAAACTAAATACTAAGGGTATATGTTGATATTTCAAAAATAGTAGAATTAAATTACAAATTCATTTTCTTATGAATAAAAGATTGAAAAATGACAGAAAACTATTTAGCAAATGTCTATTGTTTTGTGAACATGGGAAAAAAATTAGGAAAAAGAGGACGGAAAGCTAAATGCATGTAGTTTCACTAATTACAAATCATTTTTTTTTTTTCAAATGCTAAATAAAACTACCTATCAAATGAATTTGTTCTAATTTTAGATGACATCATATAAAGCTATTTTTTAATTATAAAGTTATAATCGTTTAGGTTTCCAAGGTATTTACTTCTGTATGTTTGTGATACCATTAATTGATCGAAATATTCACTATAAGAAAATGTTTATATAAATATATAAATATATATATATATATACATATATATATATACATATATATATATATATAGCGTTATATAATAGCATTATAATTAAAGGCTATATGAAAAATTTTAAAATAAAAAAATAGCTATATAAAACGTCTAAATAGATGAATCCGCTATATCTACCCCAGTCCACCAAAAAAGCGGGAGTCGAAAAAAACGCCATATCCATTTTAACAAAAAAAAAAAAAAAAAAAAAAAAAAAAAGGTCGCCAAAACGAGAAATTCCCTCTCAGCTTTCGATCTACGCTCTCTTAACCTAATGTACGCCTAACATTATTTTTGTTTTTTCCACTTCAGAAAATCAACCCATCGACGAATTCTCTCCATAGACGATCTCCACCATCTCAAATTTACACTAAATCAACACCGAAGTTATTTGGCGACAAGTACTCAAATTCTTCAGCAATTTTATTCGAACCTAACCTTTTGGTTTTTGCAATCTGACTTGCTACTTTTTCCTTGATTTATTTTGGATAATTTTTAAGTATATATTGTTAGTAATTTGTGGTCATGTAGGTGTCCTAGGGTATATGTATTTTAATCTGAATTTTCCTAAACTATTGCCTTTTCTTTAGATTTGTAAAATGATAAATAGTTGGCTTTATTTGAAATAAAGTAATATCGAGGGTTTTCTTGTTCTTCACTCTAGACACATATATGATTAAATTAATTTATGCACAAGGGGTTTATTTAGGAATACAGAACGTGTTGGCAGTACATAAGAAAATTTGAAAATTTGTGCACTGAGAATTATATGGTATTTTGTTGATTTGAATGTTTTGCTTCAATTTTCTTTACATTTTACTGCACCTTACATGCTTGTAGTAATACTTATATGACCGAACACTTATTGACCGAGTTTGATGTATCGATCACCATATAATAGCTTCAGAAGAATTTTAAAAATGCAAAATCATATTCAGCATCCACTTTCTTAATGAATTGTAGGAGATTTTTTATGCACATATGTGTGTGTGTGTGCGCGTGCATTCCTAGTTTGCACTTGGTGATTGAAAAATCTTTGCAGAATAAATTAGACTTTCGCTATTCTATTTTCTGCACAAACAATTTAACAACTTTAATTTTGTAGACATTGATAATTTGTGGTAGAAGCTAGTTGAACTTCTTTACCCTTATTTGACCATGTATGGCTTTTGTGTATGGATATAAAATCAATGTATGGCAGGTGGGAAGGGTTATGGTAGATGAGGGTTAGAAAGCACTGGGAAAAGCTAAAGCACTAAGAAAGGTGATAACAATATGCAGATTATCAAGGATATATCCATTCCTATATGGTATGTATTGTACCGTTTTCATGGCCTTGAAATCCTTGTATTTTATGTTGATTTTGATGTTTGAACATGCATTCCTATATCACTATAATATATTCTCTATTACTATTGTTTACATTGTCAAGTGCACAATAAGAGCCCACACAACACTCGAAGTGTAATGCTGATGTGTTGATTGTGAGTTGACTATCCAACTAACACATACTTTAAATTATGATTTATGCTTCTAGAAGTAGCATGCTGGTACTAATAAAATAAGAAGGAACATTAGGATTTAGACTGTTTACACCTTTAAGATTGATACATAAAAAAGATATAAATTATAGAAGAATTGGAGAGTAAAATTGGATTATGTATCTAGGAGAATTCAAGTAACTTCCTCAATGCAGCTAAAACAACAAACATCTTACAACATTTATTACGAATACAGACTAAAATTGTTGAACAACATACATTCCATAGTTTAATTGGACTGATGTTAGCTCCCTAAAACGTCTGATTTAGGTGAATACAAAGTAAGAAAGTTTGTTATTAATGAAATGCTACAATTACTTTAACATTTGCATGAGTATATGAGCTTGTATAATTTTCCTTGGTGTATGAATGAATTATACTAGTTTCAACCATCGTTCCAAAATAAATAAATAAATCAGAGGGGGGAAGAAACAAAAAAAAAGTCACATAGTTGTAGTTTTGTTTCTTTCTGCTTTGCAAATTGAAAAAAAAAATGAACATGATTAGATGTTGCTATGTGCTACTGCAAATATAAGATTAAATTTCGAATATATCGAATTATCGTAATCCGAAAACAAGAATAATTGAACTTGAAAATAAAACTGAATCGAAATGATTCAGATGATCAATATAAATTGTACTGACTATAAACGATGATAATAATACTTTATTATCGAGGATTGATTGTTTCTGAAGTTAAATTATATTATATCGATTTAATATGGTTATTTTATATATGCATTCGAATTAAATTTTAGAATCTATTCCGTAGAGTTCACAATAACGTTATAACATTGGAACATCGGTCGGTACATTAAAATAGGTGTTCATGATTTCAAGTTATGAACCTCGAGATATTTTTAAATGGATAACCTCGAAATCAAATCGAATTAAATTCGATTCAAATCAATTAAATAACCTAACCTATTTTCAGTACTTCAGCAAGCCTACTTTCGTAGACCTAAATTACTTGGTTCCTAAGTGTTCGTCTTCTATAAATCACATGCAAACCCCCTCCCTTTGTTTTCTCTTCTAAAACAAGATTCGATCCAAATCTTTGATCCGCTCAACTCTTCCATCTGCTTTTCTATACGTAACGAGTTTAAATCGAGAATCGCTCCTCTTTATTCATTCATAGTCCATCCAAATGAATGAAGCCACCTCCGGTGACAATTGCGATTTCCCTCTTTCAAAATCAGAGGCTTCGAAATCTAAGAAAATAATAAAATGAAAATAGGAGTCACGATCAAAAACTCTTGATTTTCCGAAACTCGACGGCAAGAGGAATACACTCGCGAATGGGAATCACGATCAAAGATTTCAAGATTATCTGAAGCTCGATAATAGTGCTCGCGATTTTAAGTAGGAAGAGGATCTTTGCTATTTTAGATGAAGTCGATGGTGATATTTTTGGGCAAGTGGAGCTCGAACTCGGTGATTGTTTTGCGGTGGAGGCGGCAGATGTTGAATTATGTTTTATCGCGTTACGCGTTTTCAGGCGGAGGCCGTCAGTATGAGGTGTAGTGTTAAGTTTGTTGGCGTGGTGATGAACGGGGAGAGGCTGCAAAAGAGAGATTGACGGTGGTGATTTCATTCAATCTCGTGAAAAATGGAAGGACGGGTAAAGGTTAGGAAAAGGGCTGGGTGAGTGACTCACCGTAGGAGCAAGGAAATGGCGATCCTGGAAGACTGGGTAGATGGTCGCAGTAATGATGAGGTCATTTGCAGTGGTGTTGAGCTGCAGCAATGCGTATAGGGGATAGAAAAAGGAATGGTGAAGTTTGATTTCGAGTTATTTGTGGAAATGCCGAGGTAGAGAATGGCATATTTTAGGGGTTGATGCAGTTTGGTGATGTCAGGGGTTTTCTTCATGGGTTAGTCGAGGAGTTGACAATTACAGCAAGGTATACGATTTTTAAGAGGTTTAATTTACATAGAATAATTAATTTTATTCATTCGTTAGGATTAATTAAAATGAATAATAGCTTAATCGTTAAATAAAAGAAATGATCATAGGTGCTTTGTAGACTGACTCAAGTGGATGTGTAGCCGAGACAATTTGGAATTTAATTGGATATTCAGCAAATGAAAATCACAGTGAGTAAACTCACTCTTTGGATTCGTTTATAATTTTATTATAAATGAATTTTTATTTTAAATAATTTTTATATGTTGTTTGTCGGTTGTTTGGATGCATTAAAATATTATTGTGGTTGTTATATATATATATATATATATATATATATATATTAGCTATTTAGGCTTGGTGGTTGTGGCTATTACATATATATTGGATCGTTCCCACGGTACCGTTAGCGGATGATTTCCCAATATGCCCCACAATAAATATAGTGGATGACCTTCTATACCGCGATATCCTGCCTTAAAGCAGGATGGGTATTATTTATGTTGGCTGACATCTATGGATGCAGGAAAACTGATTGGAGGGATCCAACTGGATTCCATCAAAAAAAATTATTTGTTTGTTTTCATATATATTATGATATATGATGTGCTAGAAAACCTGTGATTGATAATTGGGTGTTTGAATATCACTAGGCCTAAATATTAATATATAAAAATATCGTAAAAAGAAAATTTGAGATTTAAAAGGGAAAATCTATTTTCTAGAATAGAATTTGAATTTCGAATAAATTGATTGGCTTCGAAAGAAAGGACGACCGGTTGTTCCTAATATTGTTGGATTGAGAGATGAGGTTCCGCGGGAATGTCATCACTCGAAGTTGATGATTTATCCTGGTGGTGACAAGATATATTGGGACATGAAGTTAGCTTACTACTGCGAAGGGATGTAGAGGGATGTTGGAAAGATTATGTCCAAGTGTATGAACTGTCGGCTGGTGAAAGCTGAATAGAAGTAGCCAAGTGGATTGCTCTAGCCGTTGGAAGTTCATACGTGGAAGTGGGAACAGATATCGATGGGTTTTATCGATGGACTACCAAGAACCAAGGTAGGAAACGAAGGAATTTGAGTCACCATTGATCGTTCGATCAAAAGCGCGAGTTTGTTCTTGTTAGATCGACTAGGACAGCATCGAAGTTGGCTGAGCTATATATAAAATGGATAGTTCGATTCCATGGTATCCCGAAGAGCATAGTAAGTGATCGAGATCCATTATTCACAAGTGAATTTTGGAAGGGTTTGCAAGAGACTTTGGGAACCGAGTTATATTTGAGTACGGCTTATCATCCCAAACTGATGGTCAAACCGAGAGGGTTAACCGAGTCTTGGAAGATCTCCTAAGAGCTTGTGTATTGGACTTCGGAGGATCGTGGGAAGACCATCTATTAACAACAACTACCACTAGATCGCTGGGATGGCACCATACGAAGCGTTGTATGATAGGCCATGTAATTCTCCGATATGTTGGTTAGAAACTAGAGATACGTTGATGCATGGGCAGAGATGATCAGAGTGACTTCAGATTGTATCGAGATCGTTCGGTAATGAATGAAGGCAACCCAAGACCATCAGAAGAGTTATGTTGATAAGCGTCAAAAGGATTTGGAGTACGACGTTGGTGACATGGTTTTCGTGAAGATTTCGCCATTGAAGAATGTTGTTCGATTCGGAAGTAAAGGAAAGTTAGCTCCCAGATTCGTTAGACTATTTCCAATATTCAAGCGTATTGGAAAGCTCGCATATAGTTTGGATTTACCCGAGAAGACATCGAGTGTGCACAATGCTTTTCATGTGTCAGTTCTATGGAAATGTGTGCACGATTCGAATGTGGTGGTATCATTGAAACAATATGAAGACCTAGAAGTCGAGTCCGTAGTTACGAGACCTTGTAAGTTGCTTCATATTGTGGGGAACGATACGAAACAACTTAGGAGGAAGATGGTTAAGCTAGTCAAGGTACAACGGAGTGAGGATGATGACGATTGTAGATGGGAAACGGAAGAGAGTATGAAGACGATCTATCCAGCAATCTTCGTTGATATGATCCATTAATGTCGTGTCACCTTACATCATTGTAATGGGTACTATTCGTTAAAATTCTGCGTGCTAGGTTAAGGCTATGGATGCATGGCTTGATGGATTCTAGTTTGGATGGAAAATTGGTTGCTCATGGATGGTAGGCATGCGGAATGGTTTTGGTTGCTTATGTTTGCTTGGGATTTCGGGGGCAAAATTTCTAAAGGAGGAGAGAATGTAACGACCCACGTTTTACGTATCGAAGGATAGTAAAATATTTTTATTTATTCCCTGAGGGTCGTATCATTCTCATATTTTGATACGTTGGTTATGGAGATATGAGACATGTCCATAATTTTTATCAATTTTATTTATGGTCATTTACCCCTGTCAATTTTGTATAGGGAATAACTTTTGAATGGGATCGAATAGGTGATGAGATTGATTTCATTGGAAAGGAAATGATGTTTCCAATTCTATAGAGTGGTCACATTAAAGATTTGGTTTGGCGATTTGGGAGGAATTGTTGTTTTAGTGCTACACAATTTTCTGGATAGGCTAACTAGTCATTAGTGGGTTGATTTGGTGTGGCCCATTAATGGGCTGGTTAGACGACTATAAATAAGGGGTAGAGGCATGGAGAATAGTTTAGTTTCTTCATTTATCTATTTGGTTGGGGTTTGAGATTCTCCCTACTCCTATCAAATACAGCTTTGCTCCATTAATTTCTTAGATCTAGATTGGTAGATTGAAGATCAACATCGAAGAAAGGTAGATCACATCAAAGTGATTGATTCGGAGATCGTTCTTCGCTGTCCGGATTTGTAGATCATCGTTTTAAAGCTATTTTGTGGATTTGGTGAGTGATTAACATCTCTTGCACGGATTCAATCGGGTATATGTGTTGTTTGATTTAATTTTCATCATTGCAAGTTGTTTTTACCTAGATCTAATCGATGTAAGTATGTTTTCAATTCAAATCACCATAAGATATAATCTAGCAACTTAAGACGGTAAATTTCATATGCTAATTCTATGTTTATATCCATTTATTGATTTGATCATTTGTTTAATCGTAACTTGGAGAATTACATATGTTATTGATGATCGTTTGATGTTTTAGTGCTTGATTGATGATTGAGTGATTTTGTTGTTGAATAGTCAGTTGAGTTGCACGAGTTTGAATTGGATTGGTTTCGAGTTTGGATGGATCGGTGAAGAGTTTTAACGGATCAGACGTGATGAAAATCTATTGATTGGGCGAGTTTTGGAATCGGGTAAAGCGAGAAATAATGGTTCAATAGCGTTTCTAAAAGGCTGTGTGCCATGGATCAGAAAGCCATTGGATCGGGCAAGGAATTTTGTATGGGTCGGGCAGGAATTTTCCGTAGATCGGGCAAGTGAAAACAAGTGGATCGACACAGGATTTTTCTTAGGTCGTACGTGGAAAAAAAACCGATGGAGCACAACGTTCCTAAAACGCCGTGAATAAGGGTGGATTGATCATGAAAATCTGATGGATCAGGCACGATTTTTCAATGGATCAGGCATGGTTTTTCAGTGGATCGGGCAAGGTTTAAAATAACGGATCGGGAAGAAAGACAGCGTTTTATAAACATTGTGGAAAGGGAGATGAAATGTTGTGAATGGTGAACTATAGCATTTGGTTGAAACGCTATGAAAAGTGACGGATCGTTATACATAGCAAATTGATGAGCGCTGTGTATCCACTATCGACCAAACAACGTTTATTTTGGTTCGACATTGGACGTGGGTTTGAATTGAATTCAAATGGGAATATTCGAAGTGTTGTGAAGTGTTAGTTGATCGTCGTAATGCCGCGATTATGAAGACGACTCAAAGATGTGAGTTCGTAGATAATGGTCGCTCGAGAAGACGCCTGAGCTATGGGAAGTCGTCGGTTATGATGACAAGAGATATTGAAGGCCGAGGAATTATCGTTGTCGTAGGTTCTAACGGACTCAAAGCAGGGGTATAATATGGACGCCTAAAAGACTATAAGATAATCGAGTAGCCTGGGTATCGATCAAAGGCCTAAATACGTATCGGTGAAAGGTTTACGAAGTTTTGCTAGAACCGGGGTTACCATTAGTCCTTGACGGACGATAAGTTAGGCCATTCATACGATTAACGCTAGTTTCAAGGCAGGATAGGCAGTAATAGCCAGAGTCATGGATGATGATTGCTTATATCGTCTTGTGTAGATTGTTCGACATCGAAGGAAACATCTCTTGGGTGCTTGTCTGATGTTGGTTTAGGCCTTTGGGGCTTGTGCTTGGGGGATGTTGATCTCGATTAGGATGGTCTCCGCTGGGTAACTGGTTGCTATATCTGCTATGTTTTCTATTCTGGTTATTTGTAAAGGTTATCACTGTCAGATGTGGGGAAGACGGGTATAGGTTTCTTCTCTGTTGATATTGGTAGATTGGATGACTGTTCTCATATACCTTATTGATGATGTTAGATAGTTGTTTTATTGCTCATTAAGACTGTTGTATGACTTAATGTTTTATGTTTTTGTGGTGACCCTTACATATTTTTTTTTTAATTTAATTATAATTATCATTTACATAAACTTGGGTCACCTCTCAAGGGTCATCCCCCTTAACTCAATAAATTCGAAGATCCTGTATAGACCAATATAAAAATATCAGTATACAAAATCAAAACTCGACATATGTATGTGAAGACACATAAGTCTCCTTTACTTTATAAATCAAAGTATTATTTGAACATAAAAACAGACTGATTAGTTTATATATATAAATAATCATTACACAACTCAAAAATAGATTTAAGCACGTTTTTCTCTCATAAAATATCCTTTGTAATTCATAAACCCAGCTAACACACTTATATATGTATCAGAATACTGAGGTGTTATAAAACCAAAGCAGCTACCACTATCATGTATTGACTTACACGTAATGGTTTAATCCCTTTTCAACAACAAGTAATTGATTCTTATATGCATCTGTCTTACAGGAAAGTAGTAATATATTTTGGTGATACCTGGCCATATACATATATTTACTTTAGTATGAACTGTCTGTGTAATGGACAGGCATGTGCATACATTACTTGTTATGCCATGCACAATTCAATGACACAGAAGTGCATACAACACTTAATACAACAACCTCTATGTATACAACACCCATTAGGTACCTTTACTAAGTTAACATTTCAGCTTGTATAGTATATACAGAGACTAACTTACACACTTTTGGTTATTCTCGAGAGGTCACTACCATATAATATTGATATGGAATGACCACTCAATACTAGCACAATAATCATAAGTGCACTGATTTTTTACACTTATTACACAATTGCACACATTTAGTCATTCATCTTCATACAATTACATAATCCCATATTATATCATTCATTCTCTGTAATGACCCGCATTTTTCAATGATATAATAATTAATTTATTTAATTATTTAAATAGTGGTTTAGAGAATTTAATGGCCGTTTAATTAAATAACTTGGAATATTTAATTAAAATAATAATTAAATAATATATTTAATTCTGAAATAATCAGAATTGGCTGAAATGGCGATATGGTGTGAATTGGGAAATTCAAAATATACAATTCAGTTTAGAATTGAATTATGATAACGAATATATTTAATTAATGATAGTTGAACGTATAAATTATAATATAATTATAATCGAGCTCGAAATAGCGCTGTAGTTCATTATTTGGTGATTTGAACTTCAACTGGATATACAGAACCCGTTTTAAATCGGATTTCTGTGAAACAAGAAACGTTAGGAGCTGGTGAAGCATATTTTTCTAATGGAAGAGAAAAATCAGGATTTCGTCATGTAGATTTTGATTTATGTCCAAATCAAATTTTAGAAAAGTCGCTGTGGAATTCCTTTGAAATTTATAAATATTTATTTATATTTATAAAAGGAATTTCATCATAAATCGAATATCGATTTAAATCGAGATTTGAAATATCAAGTTAGAAATTCATAGAGGAATATTATAGAGTTGTATGATATTCTGCTGTGAATATATACGATAATATTTATTTTTAAATATTAAATTTAATTGTTTTTAAATATATTTATATATTTAAAGGGGTTATTTAGGGCTTTAAAAATAGCCACTTTTGCAAACGAAGTGGAATTCGACGAAACTAATTTTGTTGGATCCGCAACATCAAATTATTGTTAGATTCCAAGTTCCGTGATTTTTGGGGTCACTGTGTGGCCCTACGGATTTTTAGAGTGAAAAACAGTCAGTATTTTGACGGTTAAAAATACGCTGTGTGAGCAAACGGAGTTTGAATTCGACGAAACCAGTTTCGTTGGGTTCGTAATGTCGAACTCTAGCTATATGTCCAGTTTCGTGATTTTTGTGTGTCGTGTGTGATCACACGAATTTTTAGAAAGCAAAAACGAGTATAAAATGAATAAAATAAATAAAAATAAAAATATCCTAAGTATGTGTGGACCTAAAGAAGGCCACATGCTCACCTTTCTCAGCCACTACTTAGGAGATGGAAAATCAAACTCCACGTCTTCAATAAAATGGGTATAAAATCAAATACTCCAAGCCGCCACCAGTTTGTTTTCCAACCTGAAAAATCCTCAAGTTCTAAAATCAAAAACAAATCGAGTAAAATCCTATAAATCCTATAAACCATATATTTGCATCCGGGGATCATGACTCTTCAAGTCTATACAGTTTTTGATGAGTTTGATCATCCTTTTCCATGCTGGAAAGTTATACAGCAAAGCTAGGGTTGTCGATTTCGAAGTGTTGGAGCATTAATTCAAAGAACATGCTTTGATTTTGGAATGCCAATGAAGAACCGCACCTCTGTGACCTTTTTGGGGTGATGCCGGTAAATTTTCTGTCGATGGATTTTCGGTGTTGGCGTCAGTACGGGCTAGACGATGGGGCGGTGGTGTGATCGAGGTGAACGAGAGCTTGAAGGAGATGAGATTGGAGGTGTTCGTTTCAGAAACCGTGGAGACATGGATGGAGATTTGGGGAAGTTTGAAATCCGAAATGTCTGAGGTACTAGAAACAAGGATCAGAGAAGAGGGAACTCCTTCTTGAGCGGGCCGTGGTTTTAGAGTTGGTTGTTGGGCCATATACAAAGGTTAAGGCCACTTTTATTTCAATAGAAATAGATTAATTAAATTAATGTTGTATTATAACTTGTATAATATATAACATCACCATACATTATCCAAATTCAGTGAAATAAGATCCGTTGGGATCGTATGGACGGACACTACCCAATGGGACTGACTGGGAGTGGATTGGAGCTCGTTTGAATTTATGGCATATTAAATTGTTTGATTCAAATCAAACAACAGTTTAACGTTCTTTAATGATGAACTACCAATGTGAGTAAAACTCACCAACTCTGAACAGTTATATTTTTATAACATATTTTTAGAACTGTTAATCATATGTTGATTGCTGTATGTTAACTGTTTGGTTGAATTGCTTGTGTATCGGTTGAAATTATAGATAACGATATATATATATATATATAATTCGTTAATCAAATATTGATTCTGTTTAGCAGAATATTTCATATTGAAATGAAATCGATGTTATTATGTTGTTTAACATCTGTGATGCAGGGAAACAGTTTGGAGGAATCCAACTGGATTCCTCAATATTTATTTTACTGTTTTCATATATTGTAATATATGATGTGATATAAAATCTGTTTGATGATGTGTGTTTAAAATGATACCGAACATTGTGATTTGGTATTTTAAATACCATAAGAAATATTGGCATGTAGAAAAGGGATTTTCAAAGTATATTTTGAAAATAAATTAATTATATAAAATCAATGGATTTTGTATATAAAAGGAAAAATGATTTTATATAAGGAAATAATTATAAAATCAAAAGAGTTAAAAAGGAAAATATTTGTAAAACAAATATAAAGGAAATTATTTGTAAAACAAATATAAAGGGAATATATTTGTAAACCAAATACAAAGGATGATATTTGCAAAACAAATAGAAAAAAGAAATATTTGTAAAACATTTACAAATAGAATTGAAAGGGAAATATTTGTAAAACATTTACAAATAGATTTAATGGAAATATTTATTATAGGAAATAAATAGAAAGATGAAAAAGAGATATTTATTTGTTAAATAAATAGAAAGATGAAAAGGAGATATTTATTTGTTAAATAAATAGAAAAGATAAAAGAAATATTTATTTGTTAAATAAATAGAATTGAAAAGGGAATAGTTATATGTTAAGTAAACAAATAGAAAAGGAAATGATTCAAAGGAATAAATCAAAGGAGTTAATTCAAAACAGTAAATCGAAATGAGTTAATCAAATATTAGTTATTCGATTAGAGTAAATCGAATAGAGTAAATAAGTAGAGTTAACCAGTTAGAGTTAATCAGTTAGAGTTAAATCGATAGAGTTAATTAAATAGAGTTAATCAAATTTGAGTTAATCGAATATTAGTTATTCGAATAAAGTTAAAAGGAGTAATCGAATATTAGTTATTCGAATAAAGTTAAAAGGAGTTATCGAATATTAGTTATTCGAATAAAGTTAAAAGGAGTTATCGAATATTAGTTATTCGAATAAAGTTAAAAGGAGTTATCGAATATTAGTTATTCGAATAAAGATAAAAGGAGTTAATCGATGTTAGTTTAATCGAAAGGAGTTAATCGATGTTAGTATAATCGAAAGGAGTTATCGATGTTTGTTTAATCGAAAGGAGTTAATCGAATTTAGTTATTCGAAAGTGAGATTATCGAATATAAGTTATTCGAAAGGAGGTTATAGATATTCAAAAGAAAGAGATCGAATATAAGTTATTCGAAGTGAGTTAATCGAATATTGGTTATTCGAAGTGAGTTAATCGAATATTGGTTATTCGAAGTGAGTTATCGAATCTGGTTATTCGATAGGAGTTATTGAATCTAGTTATTCGAAAGGAGTTAATCGAATATAGTTTATTCGAATAAAATTAAAGGAGTTAATCGAATATAGTTTATTCGAATTGAATTAAAGGAGTTATCGAATATAGTTTATTTGAAAGGAGTTAAGTGAAAAGAGTAAATCAAAAAGAGTTAATCAAATAGAGTAAATCAATAAGAGTTAATCCAAAAGAGTTAATCCAATAGAGTTAATTGATAAGAGTTAATCGAATAGAGTTAATCGAATATAGTTTGTTTGAAGAAAGGTTTTTCGAATCTAGTTATTCGTAAGAGAGATTATCGAATATAGTTATTCGAAGGGATGAATTATCGAATAGAGATTTATTCGAAAGATAGTTGCGTAAGGAAGTTTGTTAAAGGTTTAAAAGATAAACTTTGTCTATTCTGAAGTTAAAACGTTGTTCAGTTAAGATCTGAGAGGTAATTATACCCCAACTTGATTGACTTCCTTCTTAACTAAGGAATGGCTAAGGTTTGATAGTGAATGATTGTTAAATCAATTTAATAAATGGTTTGAGTTAGCATGGCGATGTTAGATTTAAACATCAGTTTAAATCCAGCGATGGAGCTTTGGAAATGTTTTCCAAACAAGAATCAGAAATGTTTCTGATAATAGAAACTAAGAAATGTTGAATATATGGAAACAGGAGATAAGTGAATTAATTTAAAAGGGTTAAATGTTCAATGATGATTGATCGATATAATTTCCATTTGGAAATAATATCGTTGTTTGCACATGTGTTTTTCTTTGATAGTTAACTCACCGACTATCGAAGTTTTTGACCATTTTAACGTTGTTAATATGGAGAGACCGGTTGGATTATTATCCAAAGAACCACTCTGTATTGGCATAAGCATTGCGAATCATATATGCCAAAGAAAATTGAAGACGGAGTAAATTGCAAGGGCTATTGTATAAATCTTAGATAACAATTGCCTAAGATGGATGTACTGAATAGTGCCTTCGGTTTGTCCAGTCCTAGAACAACTTGTATGGAAGAAGGTCTGACAGAGTATATCCAATAGATCGCGTAAGTTGATCTCTTCAAACGTATTCACGTTTGGTGGCGGAGGAATTCGTTTTTCTTAGCTGTATACCCGAGTTATTTTTGGATAAATCAATTTGTGATTTGGCGGGTATGACGATGTGACATTCTAAGTGAATGAAGATGTGACATGTAAAACATAAGCGTAGCTTCTAGCCTCACATCCGGTAAATGACAGAAATCGGGCAGGTTGCATGGCTGTGTAGGTCGCCCCTATTAGGGTGTATAATCACCTGATCTAGAGTTTCATTTACTTCTACAAATCTATTGTCGATGTTGTCCCATTCGGGAAACGGTTGTTGATCCCGACCGTTGGTGATATACATTTGATACACTCAAGCGAAATGAGTGGTCGGTCATGTGTGGCCGGGTTGCAAGATGTTCTTGTTGAACCCAGTGTATTCCTCTCTAGAAGTACACTAGCGAATGGTGGTTCCATCCCTTGTCATAGTTGGAAATCCATTACCCAATACGTGCTTGCGGTTTTGATTGTATACTATATATGTAGAACGTGAGATGAAAGCGTTTCTGCTAGATGATTATTATATTGTTGTGTATAGACATTATTATAATATCAAAAGGGTTTTTGATATAAAGACATTTGGGTTCTCATAAGGGAAAAACCCGTTCCGTTATACGGCGTGGTCTTATGAGATATCATTTACTTGCTTGAACTGTTTTAAACTGTTTTACTCACACCAGTCCAATGACTGACCCAGAGTTTATTTTGTTTTGTTTTCCCTAAACTCTTGGGTGCCCAATTTTGTACGGGCAGTCAAGTAGTCGGGATTTGCAGATACTTAAAGAGCTGGAGCAGGAGGCTTTAGGATCATACAGCTATTGTTTATTTCCGCTGTGTTGTAAGTGCTGTAATTGATAATGATATGTATATTCAAGTAAAAATCTTTTATTTCAAGGATATGCTATCTATTATATGTTATTCGTTCCGTTGTGAGGTTCGTGTTACTCTGATGTTGTGTTCTTCTTCTTCTTCTATTCTAAGTTTCTATCTTATCTATTCTCACCCTCTAATTTCTTTCATTAACTACCGGTATTTTTGATCCTTGGATGTTCGATATGTGTTATATATCGGATAACCAAGATCGACTTTTTCCGGGTCGTTACATTCTCTTTGCTCTGCTCATAATTTAACTTACAACCCAGTTTATATATGTCATCATACCATAATATATACACAAAATCATAGAATCAATACAAGTTACAAATACATGCAACACTGTGATTTAATTAACTACCCTACACATTATTAACTGCCAACCTTGATTTTTCCCCCTTACTTTAAAAAATGCATCGATACTTGTAAAAACACCTTCCCGGACTGCTTCGTTTGAATGAGACACCCTAAGAGATTCCGTGGGCAATCAGCAGGGTCAGACTTCATATGTCTGGTAAGAGTATATCTTATAAATCATTTGGTAATTTAAACTATGGTTTACATTTTGTACTATATGATGCACGGTGTACAAATTCCTATTGTGATATACATTTTCAAATAAATCATTCTTTGGACATACTAAAAACTGTATAAACAATTACATACAAATGGTTATGCAATCATCAAAACAAAGCACATCTTAATTAATTTTAGTGAATAGCAATTTACCTATTCTAATCAGTCATAACATAAATGTATGCACATATCAGGTCTGTCCAGTTTACTTAATAAATCACCCACATGACAGTTTTACTCCTGAAATATATACATATACATATATATATATATATACACACATATGCATATACATATATATACGCATACATTTCCAAGTCTGTATACATACATATACATCTACTTAATTCCAGATTTACCCAAATTTTCATATCAGCCAATATGGATAAAATCAAACATCCCCATCTGTTAATAATATTTGGTCGACATAATTAGTACTAACTTCTTATTCTCTGGATGACATAAATATACACATACATTTCCATGCATATATATACATATAAATCCATTGAACTTTATAACCGTCTGTCAAATTAGTTATAATACATATATACATACATTTTTATGTATGTATACATATACATATACATATACTTGGTTTAATAACCATCTGGCAGATCATTTCTGCTATACACACACACACACACATTTATATGCATGTATGCATATACGTATACTTCCCAACATACCCTTATCTCATAGCACATACAATCCCAAATAGATTGAGATTAAATCATGTATATAACAGTTTGTAACAAAGAAGTACCACCATGTAAATCTTTCTAGCTTTTATTTATTTATAAATGAAGATGCCATATAATATAATTGCGTTATTCAAGCAAATAGAGAACACACCACACAAATTATCTTTCATATGCTTATTCATATATATATATATATATATATATATTCATGTATAATCAAGCAACCATACAATTATATCTTTCATGCATATAGATCCCAAATCCCCCCCCCCCCATTTTCATGTGTTATTCTAGCTTATGTCTTATCTACACCTAACACCATGAATTAGGACTGACCTATGTTATCATTGGGTCACAAAACCTAGAAAACCATGTATTGAACACTACTGCATGTTGTCTGGTCTTTATTCCAGCACACAGAAGCCTTCAGGGCTAGCATTAAGCCGCATGTGTATACCTAACATCCGCACTGATGAGAGATAGATCAACACAACAGGTGACAAGCACCTAAACCTGATCCAATTTCTTGTTATTAGTTAGGAATTTAGACTATATTATCCTAACCTCCCCACACACACCCAACATGATGCATGCAGACCCCATCGAGATGATGAATAGACTCACACATATATATCCAATATAAAGAAATACAAACAAACATTCAATAAACAATCAGGTTCATACATCATTATTAATCATATCAAACATCCATAGTTTACATTAACATGAGATAATGATAGTTATAAACTTATCTTCTATCAGGAGATCAAATTATATGGATCATAATTGTTTTTCCATTGCCATGTGCATAGAACAGAGATATTAGGATATCTACAGTCCATTTATTTTCTCTTTATCAAATATATAATTTTGACTTAGAGAAACTTAAGTATAAACAAATCAGCACATGAATTTCTCTATTGCTTTGTTTATACTATAACCCTAGAAATAAACATAAGCTCAAAAGCCCACTTGCTCAAACTGCTTGTTTCTAGGTGCAAAATTCCACTACACAACAATGCAAATAAGGATTCTTTTCATTATTAATCAGATATGTATATATTGTTCTAGCATAACAAACATCAACATGAATCCATTCAAATCATAAAAGTATACATTCATCAGGTCCACGAAATCATTCAATCATACAACCATCAAATCATATACTGATTTAACAAACAACATATATATTTTTATTATACTAATCATATAGCAGAAATACGCATATAAAAGATGCCTAAAAATAAGACTTAATGCAAATTTAAAATGAGATATACTCATAGAGATTTACTCTCGATTCCTAATCTTTATAGATCTCGATTAGACTTTGGCCATCCTAGTTTTGTTGTCGCTTTCCCTCTCGAATCCACGCTCTAATTTCTTGCGAAAGGATTGCTTTCTATTATTTTTGGTTAATTTAATTTCTAGGGCTTCAGCCATTTTTATTTTCTTATTTGTTGATTGAGAGGATAATAAAACCGGTGGCATCATTTTCTGTTAATACTCTAAGTTATGCGGCTAGGGTTTTCACCTTGGCTAATACCCACTTTACCTCTAGGTTATATTAACCATTTACAATAATTTGGCCAATTTTTATAACACTTGAGCCTATATTTTATGTTATACTTTAACACACAATTAAACGTGTACATTTATGCACAAGTCAATGCACAACACAACTACTTATCAGATGCATCTATAAATGAAATTGCTTGTGAGACAATATTATTTTATAGCCATAAATTTATGGGTTATTACAGTTTCTTCTTATTACCTTGGGCTGTTCGTCCAGTTGTGGATGGGCAGACTGAGTACCAGGTAACTGATCTTAGTGGGGACGATGCTGCAGATCGATGATGAGCTGGAGGCTTACGTACTATTTCCTACGACCTACTATTTGTTGTTTTCCACTGTTATGTTGATATATTCTCTGAGTGACTTGTAGTAAGGCATTTTGTACAGACTCTTATACTATAATCTGACGTTGTATGGATATTTCATGATGATATGAAAAAATTTAAGATTCTGCTCAATTCTGCTTCACTATTATTGCCTTTAGTATATGTTCTATATTATATTTTATCCTTGCGCTGTGAGTTATACGACATGTCTTGCGTATATTATTCTACCCTGATGATCATCCATAGCTGTTGGGCATGTCGTTCAACGCATTTTTCCTCTTGTTAGGTGCAGGAGTTATGGGCGGTCGTCACATATTTTTACTTGATCATTTTCTTATTATGATTAATATATTTTATGTCTTATATCTTTAGAATAATTTTATCCTATATTTATATTTATTTCCTCCTATGTAATGATTTCTCAACAGTTTAACGGAGCCATAGCATTTTCACCGTTATAATTTTATTTTCATAAATCTCAATTATTAACATCGTTAGTGCATGTGACATATCTTTAATATAGCATAACATTCTTCTATTTGTATATTTAATCCTAAATTGAGGTATTCATTTTTTTATAATAACAAGTTCTTGTTTTCTGGCTCATTATCAACAAATTTTGTTTGAATATTCGTTTACAATTGGCTTTTTTATTTATACTCAAATTGTCTTAGATTTTAGACTAAACTACATGAACTTATAATTTAAAGACTTAAAGGATTGATTTTTGGTAATTTTTAATTTTATGTTGATTTATCTCAATTTTTCTTGCAATAATATGTATATAAAAATATTTAGCTTTTTATATACTTTTTAGACAATTCTTCGTAGGTGTTGCACTAATTTCACAAAGAAATTAGCATTTACACTATTGTTATTTTGCTTAAACACGTCCCAAATATCAGCTATACCACTAGTGCATGTAAGATACCATCAAAATCATATAACCTTCTTATATTTGTTTATTTCATCCTAGTTTGAGTTTTTCATTCATAAGTTATAAGTGAACAATTGTTTTTGGTTCATTATTAACTAACTTTGTTTAATTTACTTCTTAGGTTTGACTTTTTTTGTTTGTATTCTTTTTTAGTTTTAGACTAAGCTAATGGAATTAAAAATATGGAGATTTGAAGGATTGATTTTTAGGAGATTTTCCAACTCTGTGTTAAGTTACCTCTAATTAGTATCAGAGGGAATTATGGTGTAATATTAAAAAAATTCAGTAATGTATATGTTAGGAAAATTGCGCCTTTGCGGAAGCGACCAGGATCTTATTCACCCAATTATTTAAAGATGATTTTAATGAAAAACAACATAGATACGAAATTACACACTCAAACACAAGATATTCCACCCAATCACCCTCTTTATTGATTCTAAATAACAAATTTTGTTTATACTTAATAGACCAAAAACCAAAAGTAAACAAATTACAATTGAATCAATAACCTTATTGAGAAAGGGAAAGAATATTTAGACGATTACAACTTTTGTTGGAGAAGGAGAACAATGAAGAACGACGACAAACCCTTGGATCAACTATTTCGGTCTCAATCCAATAATATAATCCAAACCTAGATGTTGTTTTTATAGGAGAATAAAAGGTCTAAGAAAAATATCCAATTTTCCCCTTAGAATATATTCCTAAAATAACCAGTCAAAAAACAGGAAACCTTCCTCTTCGTCAATGTTCCTAAAATAACCCGTCAAAAACAGGAAATCTGCCTTTTTCTTCAAACTCAGGTCCACACACCTTCTACACTACAAAGCACTTACCAAAACACATCGTCTTAAAAATTTATGCAACTGAATAAGCATGGTTTATAAAATAAAATAAATAAAAATAATAATGGATTTGTCCATTGGAAGGACATGCCCTCCCCTCCCCTCTCCCGATGATTTTACATGCCTTACGCTATTGATCTACATTTTGTTTGAACTACATGCTTTCAAATCCAATTTATTTCATTCTAGACTTGTATTGCACACCACTAATCATATTCGATATTGCTATTATTAGTATATATTGGTTCTCTACTAATCACTTTTATAACTTTGGGTAGCTATTCTTCAATTATGTTTAGAACTATTAGTACGTCTTCAGTCAAGCCTTGTTGACGATGTTTTGTTTATTTTATATTCAAATATTCCATCAGTTCTTCTCTTGCTTAGGAGCAAATATCATCATTTGAAAAAGAAAAGAAAATCCAACCTTCTCATTTTCAAGTTAGCAGTCTTGCCATCTATATGCCGATGTTTTGTAAGTTTAACTTTGAGGGTTAGCAGTCTTGCCATCTATATGCCGATGTTTTGTAAGTTTAACTTTGAGGGTTTTGCGCCTCTTAGTTATCGAAATTTAGACGCTTTTTGATTAGAAAATCGATGCTAACTTGATTTTTTTTTTCTTTTTTAATCTAATTGTCATACCAGCTGTTCGGTATAATTTCTAGAAAAATTTGTACAAGATAGCAAATACCAAAGTGTTGTCATATAATTTTGCCTACCAATGACTAAACCTACTGGCTATATAACCTTCCTCAATAGCTCCATGACCAAATATTCCCTTATCTTTGTCATAATTTGAAGGGATAAAATTCTGGATTTTGTGTCATATTTCAAAATTCAAAAATTAAAATCCAAACGAAATGCAATACACGCTTAAGCGAGCAATTAGCATTTATTAGTTAATATATTTATATTTTATAATCTGGATTAGATAAGTTAGCAATGTCATTCACTTGACAAACCAAATTAATGCTAAAATCATGAGACATCAAACTAAAATTAAAATCGTACACACAAAATAATATAAAATCATGGAGTTCACACAAAAATCGTACGAACCACCATCTGAATGTCTCTCCAAACCCAATTAACAAATAAATGACACCGAATGGATGCATTGAATCACGTACACTTGTACAACTCATAGCCTTGGACTTGGATAGAATACGAAAGCTTGTGCCCAAAAAGATCTTGCTGCGCGTTAAAGGCTGAGCTTTTTGGCCCACCATTCCTATTTGAATATTTGCGTAGATTATTAAGATATCAATTTTGGTTATAGTACATAATTATAAAAGGCATTGCGTATCTTATATTTTAAAAGATACTCCCATCTTTTTCATATAAACTAGTACAGGAAAAGGATGGTTTGTACCACGTAGAATATATCGTTGGCAATTGGATCATGTCAGAGGACTAATTGACTTTTCTCAAAGGACTGTTTGTTTTACAGCTCTCCTTGTTTTGTGGATTCCCATGTTCGAAAAATCTAAATTGGTGTCACCAAAATTCTCTGTTCCTCTACATCAAACCAATAAAAATACCTAATTTTTATTTTTTCCACTTAAGTCCAAAAATAAAAAAAGATTTAATTGCAAATGGTGGAATTCAGGGGGTGCTTATTGGTTGGGCATAGGGGGACAGAGAATTTTGGGAAGAGGTGATTTTATTTGACTGAGCATTAGATTATTTTTTGCTCCGTTACAACTCTAAATGTAAGGGAGTTAGTTTACTCGTCAAACATTCAACACTACAATTGTAAATTCAGAACGTTTAGTTGCCGTTCGCAATGAAATGTTGTCACCTTTGTGTTCGCGTTCGACGCGTAAGATGCGCTGGACGCCAACGGTTTATTTTTCAACATTCTCATTCGAGCGAGCTGTTTAAATGCAGCACTACCCCACATACTTCCTCAATCTCCAACCAGCATCGCATCTGCGTCAACTGTTTCTTTCACCACTGCCGACGCCAGTTACTATTCGGACTGGAAGACTATTTGCTATCCGCCTTCTGATCAGCCCTCTAGGCGCACATACACAGCGTGGCAGGTCGAGTCGCTCTTTTGTGCCCCCCCCCCCACCCCAATGTGTCGAATCTTGCTACTCGTTTCTACAACATTGTTCGAGAAGTGATAAATGTCGAGCGATGAGAGATTATGCCGATTTTCCGCAATTATCCGTGAAATGTGGAGATTGTCAAAAATCTTACTGACGATGATATACCGGTGTTTATTTTAGCGGAGCTGAGAAAATTGGAGCATCATCACCATATGTAGTCTTTTATTTTGTTTTATTTTCAGTGTACTAGTTGTATTCATGTTTGTATTTCTGTTTGTTCAATGAATTGTAGTCGTTTTCTTTTGTGCAATTATTATTTAATTAACTCAAAACAAATAAGTTAACATATATATACCACGTTCAAATACCCCGTTCGTAGTAAAAAATGCATTTCTTGTTCACAACAGTGTCACACTCAAATTGTCCTGTTACCGTTCCCCACAAATGCACTTATTTTTCAAGTGTCAAGTATTGCTGCGTAAAAAGAACATTACCAGTCCGTCAATCTCGTTACATCCTAGTATTGACGCATAATGATAGATACACTTAATATGGTTTGAAATCACATGGACCCAGCCAATCAGGGCCCCCTGATTTTCTTTCTTTTGCAGTTAAACTCCTGAAAAAATGTGGGTCTAATTGCAAAATATGGAAATCAGGGCCCCTTGATTTTCTGGGTCCAAGGGACCATGCTCTTTTCAGTCCAGGTGATCTGCTCCCACTTTATACACAAGACTATTTGAACACAAAATTAAATACGAATTTACATACAAAATCCCAACCCGTTAGATCATGTATTTCTTACACGGAGGGGTGAAATTCAGAGAGCAGTATCATACGTATACACACACACACACACACACACACACACACACATATATATATATATATATATATATATATATATACACACACACACACACACACACACATATATGTATGTATGTATATGTATGAGAAAGTCTATTTGGACACAAAATTTAGGCATAATTGGTGACACAATGAATTTATACCATTGGATAATCCCATGAATTCCACTCCTCCATTTAAAGACAAAACGATCTAACAATTGTGGTTAATTTTATGTTTAAATAGTCTCTCCTTATTTATGCATACATGCACACAGGCACACACACACACATATGTATATATATGTATATATATATATATGTGTGTGTGTGTGTGTGTATATATATACACACACACACACACACACACACACACCCCTACTACTACTGAGGCAAGAATGCTTGTCTGAACATGCTTAGTTTTTTTAATTCATTTTTGTTAAATATTATATAATAATAAAATGCCCAAAAAAAAAAAAAAAACTGAAAAGAATTAAGAGAAATTGCATAAAGAATAAAGTTAGCAAAATATTTTAACAAAACACATTGAGATTTGTTTTTTGTGAAAAGTAAGGGATATTTCCTTAAAACAAAACTTTATACATGACGGGTCATTGTCTTATGTTCCATGCAAAGCGGGTCCTTAAAACAGTTGCAATGTGGTTTCCGTGATTTGTTGCTCCTATGCTTGAAAGAAATAAAATTCAAAAAAAGTGTAAACATTAAAAAAAGTGTAAACATTAAAAAAGATTACTAAAAAGGAAAAAAATTACAAAAGTATCTGCTTTCATTATGAAAAAAATGCGAACATATGTATAACTATTGCAACCATTAATATAGTGTTTTGCAGGCTTCTCTCAGTGTATCAAAAATCTACAGACATGTCTGTAATTTTCTTATGATGTCGCTTCTTTGTTTGCTTTTTTTTTTTGAAAGTAAGCTAATTTTCATTTATATGCAATTCACATTTTTTTTGGATGTTTTTTCTGAAATAATGTCAAATTGAATAAGTGTTTACATTAAATTTTAAATTTTAAAACATTCAGTAAAAATTGCTTAAAAGTATTCAATTAATACCTTACTACAATGGCTATATGATATATTTAGAACAAAACATAATAAATTTCAGTCACGGATCACAAAACATCAAACACAAACATATGTACACACATACATCAAATATGATACATAGAGTAATACAAAAGAGGTGATGTGATCACCAAGTACAAAATATACATCAGATCCTCACCAAAAGAATATGTACATCTAAATTGAATGTCATAAAAGAAACTATACAAAAACTAAGCGACTAGTCCCCAAAGCTGATAAAAAGGTCCAAGATGATACTGTAAGCAAAGCTAAGAAACCGAATCTACAACTCGGTTTGATCCTAGCAATGAATACACGGGTCAGACTAGTTTGAATATGATGATTAGTGGTAAATGATAAATATAATATAAAGTAAGGAAACATTCCTTTGGTCATAAAGTAATGAAACTCAAATATGTTCAAACCTCAAAAGTTATCTCATAAATAAACACAGATGTTTCTTTTTTGTTGTATAACTCAGATTTTAACCCAAATTTAATTCTCGTAAAACACTAGAAGGAAACCCAACAAATCAGAGAAATCACATAACACTAGAACTCATTTAAGAGTTCAAACACATAAATGAAATCACCTTATTTATCAAAATCCACATATATCTTGGATTTAACGTAGATTGGCTGGCTGAAGCTAAGCCGCACGTGCAAATCACAGTTGACACAAGCCTGCCAAATACTATATCTCAGATACCGTACAAATACAGACGACCCGAAGTTCAAGCACATATGGCTCAAAAGCCTAGCACAGACGACTCAAAGATCAAACACAGATGGCTTAAAAGCTAAGCGTGGATGACTTGATGGTCTAATACTGGCGTTACCACAGAATGTGTCACATGCCCTCATACAGTAATCGAAAAGTAGTAATTGGGCATCCTATACCATTTGTTCTCACTTATCAGTTTACACCTCGCAAGTCAATTCCACATAAGGAAAAGAAACATGTAAGCCACAATAGCGTCGAATAGACAAGTTTGGAATTAACCGAAATAATAAACATTTGTGTCCCATGACACACATCTTACTAAAATGTTTGAATACCAATCTTGCTTTTTCGAGTGATGCAAAATTGTGTGATTTTATATAAGAAAATACTTTATAGAAAATCGGTTTTCATTTAAAAACATTACGAGAAAACGATTTCGAAATCTCTTTATAAATTTACAAATATATATATTAATATTAATATATTTATATATAAATTGCTTTAAAATCATTTTACTTATGAAGATAGGGATAAATTATAAACTACCTTTGAAAACAATAAATTGAAAATCATGCAAGTATACTCAGAAATCACCATGAAAACAACATGGAATGAATGATTAAAATTCTTTCAACTCCAAACTATGGATTTTCATAAATCTGAGCTTCAGTATAGTAAAAGCAATCCAAAACAGATAGAAATAACTTGGTTTACTCTTTGAATAAAATCATTCTAACACTCAAGGTTTATATATGAATTTTTCATCAAACCCATGTCATTTATTCCAAGAAAATGCATGATTTGGTTATAAATATAGAAAAATTTCACCCGCCTAAGTAAAGAACTGTTATAAATAATGACCATCTCCAATAGTCCAAAGATAGGAGTCGTTAGAATATTCTGAACCATTCATCATTCAACTGTTCTCGAGTCGGCCCATGTTGAAAGTTCATATACTTCAGTCATCGATAGACAGTCGAACTGCCGAATTGAAAAAATTGGGTGAAGTATTCTCACGTTCCCCTTCTAGTTTACCTACTACTGTACCAAAGTGAATATGATCTCCACCAGATATATGTAATGCTTTAGCTAGTACATGAAAATGCATACCATGATTTTTCTAATTACACTAAGATGAGCCTCGAGATCATGCTCGAAAAATACTAAAAGTTGCACAAAATTAGTGCAATTTGCATCACAGGGGAGGACATTGCCTAGGCGTTTTACCCAGGCTATGCCGACACCACGAGCTTCTTATGTCGACATAGGTGCTCCTTGTGTCAACACAAAGCATGGGAATGCTTAGGCACGTCAATAACCTCTCGTGTCATACTATAGCACTGTAAATGGAGGTCATAATGACCTCAGATACATTCGAAACTCAACACATAGAATAGATAAAATTGGTTATCTACAAAAACAAAAATCTGAGGAATCCATCAATAATCGAAAGAGATACGAAAGCTCAAACATGTACTCAACTCGTTTTTGGATTGTGTGCTTAGAAATCAACGCATAGACCACAAATTTTGCCAAAACACCACTTCAATTTTCAATAAAAACAAGAATCCAAATTAGAATATGCGAGGAAAGCCAACCTTAGATTTCCAGCAAGATATTGAGTTGAAACTTCGAAGATTTTGCCCAACTGAAAGACTGTTAGGCTCTTTTGCTATCTTCAGCACCTGAAATTTTCATTATAGTAACATGTAGGGAATGTTTTCCATATACTGCAAAAAAAAAGCTTGAATTGAAACAACTGAGATAAAATTGTAGTTTATAGGGTGATTACCTATCTTAATACTTAAATTCAACACTTATTTTTTGCTTTAGAATAGGATTTGAGCTTGGGGATTGAATTTTTCAACAAGGAAAGTGTTTTCTATTACTGTAAAACTCATGAAGAAGAAAAATGCTTTACTATAGAGGAAGGCTACGTACGAAACAATTGTCTTCGGATTTTCCTCCACCAATTAACCATTTAAGGCCTAATTAGGCTTATGGAAGTTAATTAGTGGTTGGTTATGTCCAAGTGAGACGATTAAAGGCTATATAGCCTTTAATCATAAAAATACCATTGTTTAAAGCTCTTTTACAGCCAATTACTTCATTTTGCTTCGGATTTATACAATTTTACAATAGTAAAATTTTACTGCATGTTTATACAACCATTTTACCCTCTTTAATATATTTTTTACGCTTGTTTACTCAAAAATTCGCATTTTATTCAAATTGCACATTTTAATGTTCTCTTTGCACAAAATTTCATTTCCCACTTACTAAAATTTGCAAAACACATTGTTTTAACTTAAAAAAAATTCATTCACCTACAATTTTTTTTAATGTTCCAGTGAGTATTTTTTACCCTATATTTACATGTTTTAATTTTTTATTTCTACAACAACTTGCTCAAAAACACGATTTTCATTAGATTGTCATTTGTGTTAATACTACATTTTGTTAAAAAAAAAGTAATAGGAATTTTATAAATTCCTATTTATCCTTATTTCACACACATTATAAATTTTTTAAACCTTATTCTCTTTTAATCAAGTTCTAAAATCACTCCAAACACATATTTTAAATTTGTTTTCCACAAATTTCCACGAACCAAATATTCATTTCCAAAGATCAAAACATTTCTTGTTTTCTAATTTACCCCAAGCAACAACAAAAGCCCAAACTAAATATTTGGATAATTTATTCAAAGTATTCTCCCTAAATATTAACTCTAACTTGATTAATTAATTATCTTCTCTTATTATAATTTATTAATAATGTCATTAACATGCAATCACAAAACCGGGTTGTTACAGACTCCTTCTTATATAAATTGCATCCCCGCAATTTCCTTAAAAGAGGGTTGTAATCAACACAATTATATCTTAATTCAAAGGAACATACACAAAATAAAGGTAGGTGGGGATATTGTAATTTCTTACCTGCACCCTTGGAATATAGAAAATCTGGATATGTCCACTCGATAAATTATATAGTTTCCCATGTTCAATCAATGGGACTATTGGACCATTGAATTTTCACAAGCGGAACGCTCTTGTACCAAAGGTGCTTAACCTCTAAAGTGAGAACACTAATTGGATGCTAAGAATATGACAAATCAGGTGAAACCTCAATCCCCTCAAAAGCACTAGAATCAGTCACAAAATCTAAATCCCGTAGACACTTCCACAGTTGAGAGACATGAAGCACGTTATGAACACCGAAGAACCGATCTGGATATGCTACTCTATAGGCGATGGGGCTGGTGCACTCTAAGATAGAAAATGGCCTAATGTATCGCGGTGCCAATTTCCCAGTCCTACTAAAACGTACCACTCCTATAAGAGGAGAAGCTCAAATGTAGACATGATCCCCAACGGAAAAATAAAAAGGCTTCGTGTGATTGTCTATGTAGTATTTTTGGCAACTCTAGGCTTCTTTAATTCTCTCCCTAATGAGCACAATCTTCTTAGAAGCTTCTCAAATAGAATCACGGAATAAAATTATTTTTTCCCTAAACTCAAGCCAATATGAGGAAGATCGACATGGCCATCCTGATAAAGCTTCAAAATATGTCATGCCAATAGATGATTGGTAGCTATTATTTAAGAAAACTCAACCAAGAGAATGTGATCCTCCCAGCTTTCCCCAGAACAAAAAAATGCAAGCTTGAAGCAAGTCTTTTTGATATATGATTCACCCTCTCAGTCTGTCCATCAAACTGTGGGTGATAAGCGGTGCTGAAATTGAGCTTTGTGCCCAAAGATGACTGAAGGCTCTACCAGAAATGACTCGTAAAAGGAGGGTCATAATTGCACACAATTGAACATAAAATACCATGCAATCTTACAACCTCTTTAATATAGAGCTTAGCGAGATGAGACGCTGACCTATTAGACCTGATCGGAATAAAATGTATAGACTTAGTAAGACAGTCCACGATCACCCAAATGTTAGTACGACCCAACCTCGATCAAGGTAAGACATCGATGAAATACATGGAGGTCTGGTCCTACTTCCACATCTGTACCTCCAAAGGCAGCAGAAGACCACTCGGTTGCTGATGCTCGTCTTTCACGAGCTGACAAGTAATGCAACTGCTTACATAACTTGCCATGTCCCGCTTCAATCCATCCTAAAAATATACTCGACTAATGTTCACATACATCTTGCTGCTACTGATGAATAGTATACTTGGAGCGATGACATTCAGATAGAATGTCCCACCTAAGCTCTAGACTAGATAGCACAATAATCTGGTTCTTTTGAAGACAACCTTGTGAATCAGCACTAAAGTCCCTCAACGCCTTATCATGGTACTCTGGTTGGCACCGATGGATAAGAGAAATAATATCTGGATCATGCCAGCGTGCCTCGGCAATGCAGTCAAGCAAGATGGGTCGGGCATACATGCTTATTAATAAATCTAGAGAATCAGATGATGGTGCTCAATCATGAATGTCACAATGTGAATAAACCTCTAAGATATTCGATTCTGCAATCATCATGGAAACAATGGATGAATGCTTATGGCTCAAAGCATCAGCTACTCGATTCTCTTTCCCTGAGTATACCAAATATCAAAATCATAAGCGGTGAAGAACTCGAGCCACCGTAGGTGTCGCATATTGAGCTCCTTCTGAGAAAATAAGCACTTAAGATATTTATGATCGGCAAAAAGAGTAAAGTTCTCACCTAAAAGATAGTGATGCCAAATCTTCAATGCGAAGACAATGGCTGCAACTCAAGATCATAGGTAACATATCGAGCCTCGTTCAGATGTAATTTCCTAGAGGTGTTGGTAACTACTCTATCCCTCTACGTAAGAATGACTCCAAGACCGCTATGATTAACATCGGTATACATGATAAGATCTTAGTTCCCCTTGGAACCACTAAAATAGGTGCATGAGTGAGAAGTTCTCTTAGTTGTTTAAAGGAAGTCTCACATTTATAGTTCCATGGAAATGGATGCCTTACGGGTAAGGCTAGTGAGTGACAATACAATACGAGAGAAGTCTCGAATGAAAATTGATGCATTTAATATTGGATCATGAACCATCTCTTGTGCCTATTACAAATGTTTTGAAAATTCTCATGTAAATCTTGTTCTGAAATTGAATGACTGTTGTTCTTATAAAAAAGGTATGAATTGTTAAATTTATCAGTTTGGGATGGTGATTTAATCTAAAATTTTGTGCTTTGTTTTCATTGACCACTATGGATAATTAGGAGCCCCAAGTGGTATCGGTCTTAGATACTTTGAAAATTTGTCATTCAACTGGTTGAATTGTTAAATCCGAGTCTTATCTTGTATATATCATTTAAATCCCTCTTGTAATTGATATTTTCAATTTTAAAATCATTTAACGATTATTTATTCAGAAATTGATATCAATAACCAAATTGAATAGTATTTAGAACTCATCAAAAGTATTATCAGATTTTTTTGAAATTGTGATGAGTTGTGACTGTAGTATATTTCAAAGCAAGAGGAAATTTATTTAAATTTTCATGATGATCGAACAGTTCTTATAATATCTTTGAATTGACGCTTATTTCACGATTGTCTTCTTTTTTTATTGTCATTCTGTCATCCATCATGATTTTATATTAATGTGGAGAGTTTATTTTTTTTTAAATCTTCATAAATATACAGTGTCAAAATTTGTGATGGAATTGTGATTATATTGTTTTTTTCAAAAAAGAGATAATTCCAAAAATCCCAGTAAAGTTGAGCATACTTCATAATACGATTAATTTAGAAATTTATTTCAATACCATTTCTGTACCTACCATATTTCTATCATCCATTTTGTTTTTATATACCAAGGAGATTTTGTATAATAAGTATTTCTCTAACCTCGTTTAAAAATCCAAGATCTGGTCATGCATGGTTATGAGATTACTTATAATTTAAGCTGCAACTGACCTCATTTAAAATTCCAGGATCTGGTTATGCGTGGTTAGTGTGCTCTTAAAATTAAAATTAAAAGAAAAAGGAAAATAAATATATAAAAATATATATGAAATCCGCCTTGATGTGTAAAAACCATCCCATCAATCCAATTTCAAACTTGTGGAATGTATTAATATTTTATGATATATTATGATTTGTTGATTAATAGTCATTGGGATTTGAGATTATTTGATTTTATCACTTAATTTTAATTTATAATAGTAGTCCAAATCCATTGCTATTTTTTGTGCTCGTTTTTTTAAAATTAATTTGAAATAATTGAAATTCGTTGTTTTAAAACTCTCCCCATTATATAAAGCTCATCATATATCCATCTTTCTACAATGTGAAATTTGCTTCTAGTTCTTAGTATATTATGATTTTTGTTTGATTGAATGAATTTTTTGATGAATGTTCTCTCACTTGAGCTAATTTTATATCTCTAATAAATTTTTCATCACTATTTTGATTTTTATATCCTTTTGATGATAACAAAATAGGGAGAACGAGTTAAGATTTTGATCGATGAGTGAATATTTCATAAATATTTAATATTGAAATTTCATTTTGTTTTATTCTTTTCACTCATGCACATATATAGGGGGAGTTCCGTTGTACGGGGAGCATACATATAGGGGGAGTTCTTCACTTCACCGTCAAACACATTTATTGTATTCAAAATCTTTTTATATGTTTGTCATCATCAAAATAGGGAGATTATTGTATATAACAATTATATGATTTTTGTTTAATGATAACACACACACACACACACATATATATATAATTATAATTATAAATGTGTTTGCAATTGTGCTATTCTATTAAATCAGAGACAAAATCAAATATTTATATTTAAATTGAAAACTACTGCACAAGAATATAAATATTCAAACAGTATTTTATTTAAATATATTATTTTATTTCAACATTGCAATAGTACATATTTTTCTAACTCTGTTATTTGTACATCTTACTATAATATAATACATCCAAATTTATTTATTACAATGGCTCCTCATTACAACACTCAGTCACTCAGTTACATTTCATTTACAAACACAATTACATTTAGTTACAATCCACTATGTTGTACAAACTCCTGTACAGTCACTCATTTATATACAATTACACACTTGTCTTCAGTCTGTCCTCACAGTCAGTCCAGTCGCCTACTTACCTGTCATAGAAATACACATAGTAAACTGGAACAAAAATAATTTTAAATTCTAGCAGATATAATTTTATTTTAACATTTATTTATCTCAGAATTTTGGTGTGTTCCTCATCATATTTAATGACTTGATATGATGTGTATACTCATCTGTCTGTGTCTAGACAGCTTGTGATACTCACAGAGATTCACAGTAAATACCACAAACATATATATATATATATATATATATATATGTGTGTGTGTGTGTGTGTTTGCAATTGTGCAGTCCTATTAAGTCAGAGACATAATTAAATATTTATATTTAATCTGAAAACTATTGCACAAGAATTTAAATATTCAAAAAGTATTTTATTTAAATAAAATATTTTATCTCTACATTGCAATAGTACATATTTTTCTAACTCCGCTATTTGTACATCTCATTGAAATATAATACATTCAATTTTATTTATTACATTGGCTCCTCACTACAACACTCAATCACTCAGTTACATTTCATTTACAGACATAATTACATTTAGTTACAATCCACTATGTTGTACAAACTCCAATACAGCACTCACTCATATACAGTTACATACATTTGTCTTCATTCTGTCCTTACAGCCAGTCCAATCACCTGCTTACCTGTCGTAGAAACACACATTGTAAACTGGAACAAAAATGATTTTAAATTGTAACGTCCCGCATTTTTTATCGGTTTGTATTTGAACATTTAAATCAGTTTAAATATTGAATTCGTAATATCAGTGGATTTATATATTAATTAAAATGAATTGAACACATAAAAATATATATTAATTATAATCGAGCCCGTAATATCGCGGTAGTTCATAATTTAACGTTTCGAACTTCAACTGAGTGTACATGACCCATTTTAAATCGGATTTCTGCGAAACAAGAAAAGTTGGAATCTGTTGAACTATATCTTTCTAATAGAAGTGAAAAATCAAAATTTCGCGTTATAGATTGCGAGTTATATCAAAATCAAATTTTCAAATAGCCGCTATAGAATCGTTTATCGACCGTAACGGTTTATTTGATATAACTAGACACTAGTTTCGATTTTGGACAAGCCCTTTGAGACGTAGTGATAATTTAATTTTTAGAATTTTACTGTAATTTTTAATTTGTAAAATGAGCAACTTTATATTTAGAGTATTTTACACCCTGTATCAGTATTTTGGGGTTTCACAATATGAGTCAATCTACCGATATTTTTATATTTTTGGGATCGTGGCACATTGCTCATCGCAACAGTATTTTTATTTTGTCGATAATAGTTCATAAACGTACGAAATTTTATGCAATGGCATACCCTAAATATAAAGATAAAATATATAAAAAGAAAATCTATACAAGTATCCTAACCTATCTCATCAAATAAATTTCTGTCGAACCGCTATATCTTTTCAAGTCTAAAGCTAGGGAAGCTAAAGCATGCTGATGCCTTAAAAATCAAACTGCTACCTTACCCTTTCTTTTCACATTTAATTTTCCTATCAATGAAGTTAAGTACCATTAGGCTTGCAGATGCCTATACTAGGCAAAGTAAAGAAATCCATTACTTTGCAGCTAAGTCATCGTATTATCTTTAGCCCATCTCCTCTCATAAATGACTTGTCGTTTTTCATCAAGTAAACAACAAACCTATCCTATATGACCTATTAATTGGTTGCCTAGTAATCCCTTGTATATATACGCACGGATTCTTCCCATTGCCTAAAACGAAAGCCCAAACCCAACGAATAAAAATGGTGAACCAAATCTTTTAATCAAACTAAATAATAAAAATCCTTTCAGATATTCGAAGGGGTTAGAAACAACTCGGTTTGGATTCATGCAAGTACTGATGGATGAGGGGTTGTTGGAGGCATTGTAGCTCGCGATAGAAAGAAGAGTGAGATGTTTCCGTTTTGAAATTTATGAAAGAGGAGAAGGAGTATAGGTAGTTTAAATAAGCAACGTTTGGTGAGAGCACGGATCATGTGAGGGTGTGGGATATGCATGGCCAGAACGGTTGGTATAGGAAGTTTAACGCATGTAGCATGAGGAGAGTGGCATTGGTTTGATTTTTCGTTACATGGATGTAGTTGCCGTTCGTCAAGAAGAAAAGAGCGGCAATTGGATTGGCGGAGCATGCGAATCTGGAGATAAACGGAAAGATGTTGGCGTAAGTTTCAACAAAATTTTGAAGTGTACGGGTGCAGCCATTCCTTTGTTGCGGGGGTATATAGGCGGGCGGAAATGGTTGTAGGGTTATAGTTTGAAGTTCACACAACAGTGCGTGTGTTCATGGAAGGGTGATGAGTCCTGTACCACTATTTGATCTAAGCATGGGAGGGGAGTTTTACATGCGTTTTATGTTGAAGAGTATGAAAACGTGAGGGGTATCAATGGAAGGAGAGGCGTACATGCATGGAAATGTGAGGAGTACAGGCGCAAGGGAAAGTTTCAAATGCATGGGGGTGATGGAGTGTGAAATGGCAAACATTGGGGAACTTGAAAACAATAGTTTGGGAAGGCGGTCTTGCTGCACGATGGTTAATGGAGTGGCACCGGTTTCAGACAGGATTTGAATGGAGGTCTGGATGGAGAAAGTTGGCTATTAGAGAGGAAGAAGTGGCGGAGGTTAGGAAGTTGCGTGTTCTCGGTACAGTAGGTAGGAATGAAAATTGTTGCATGCGATTGAGTTAGGAAGTTGGGCCGATGTGGTGACTGTAAGCCCATTTAGATGGAAAGGAAATAAATTAAATTTAAAAGAAGTGGGAGCATGGTTTCCGGTTGGGTATAAGGGCGGGCGACTGATTGGGGATGGTGAAGTATACAACATGGAGGCAATACAAGGGCGGACGTAGTTTTATTTAAAAAGGCTTTGGGCCGAATTCGATTAGAAGGTGAAGCCCGGTCTTACAACAAAAAAATAAAATAAAAATAAAAGGGCCAGAGTTATATAAAATAAATAAAAGAAGGTGGAATAGGCAATGGTGTGAATGATATTGGAGCTTGCATGGTGGTACCAATGATGGTGTGACGGCCCGCCTCGCACCAGCCTGCATTTCCTCCAAAAGTGCGCTGTACACATGCCCGACTAGCACAAGACGGTCGTCAGAAGAAAGGAAAGAAGGGAACGAACTAATCAAAGAACCTGTAGAATGTCTCACAGCGCATGGAATAAAATATAATAATAACATACTTGACATAAAACAGGTGAGACAGTGCATAAGCTGATAACTAAAACCAACATCAATCTCAAAGCAACGGAAATCCAAATACAGCTTATTACAATTTTCTAAATTTACTGTCTCTAAGCAAAAGAAAGCTAAAGTAGAAGATACACCAACAATGCCCAAGCAGTGATCTTCAACAACACAGGGAGAATATTATGTATATAGTACGTGGAAGCCTCCTGCTCGTCTCCGGACCATCTACCCGTGCATCACCAGCTAACCTGTCTCTAGTCTGCTCGTGTGAGCACCCAGAGTAATAAGAAGAGACATAAAACTCTGGGTCAGACATAAAGCCTGGTATGAGCGATAAGCATCTAAACAGGGAAATAACAGGTATACTAAACCATACCTGAACCTGGACCTGCAACCAAAGAGTTAGTACCACATACCGTACAATACTCCAAGGTGCCATAATAAATAGTGTAAGAATACGGGGTGGGGTGTGCATGTCACAACGATAGCAAACAAATCATGCATAGCAACCATTCTCGCATCTCTCACTCAGTGCGTAAAGCGTACGGCATCTACCACTTTGAAACACTAGACAAACTGAGGCAACGACGAATCCCGACTTGTAGAAACCCTGCTATGACCAAGCCAAACACTTGGAGTCATGACCAAACATTTCAATGACCCACTTCATTGGTCGTAGCCCTTGGTTCTACCAATGCCATAATGGCCCTGAATCCGCCTTCGTACCTCCTACCATAGTGGTCCAAAGCTATAGGTGTCGATAACTCCTTAGCACGCGTCCCGCAGCAAAGCCCAACCATGAAGCGAACTCATTGATTCCCATCTAAATCTTGAGCTCTAACTTCTCATCTGGACTTCCTTTGCATCTCGGGTTTTGGTCGAATTGGAGTGGGTCTTCAGAAGAGTTGTCACGCAGTAACAGTCCTAGAATTCGGTTCGGTTCGGTGATCATTGCCCTCGTCTGTTCGGTTCGGGTTTCTTCGCTCCGGGTCGGGTCGGTGTCCTTCTCCGGGTCGGGTCGGGTTGCTGCTTCCCTTCGAGTTCATGCTCCTCCTTCGACCAGCTTCCTCGTTTCCCATCTACTCTGATCCGATCCGATCCGATCCCTTCGTCTTGCTCCAGTCGTAGCCTCCCATTCGTGAGTCGATCCGATCTGGCCTCTATTATGCTTCCGATCCGATCCGCTCCATAGTTCCGATCCGATCTGCTCCATCACTCCGATCCGATCTTCTGTCCAACTCCAACTCTAAGCAATGGCCTTCCTTCCTGCCAAACTTCTATGTGCCAAACTCCAGTTCGGGTCGGGTTTCTCGCCCAGTTCACATATCCGATCCGAGCCCCTACTCCGATCCGATCCGGTTCGGAACATGCACTTTTCTGCAACTTTTCCAGCAACTTGTTTACGCCGTTCGACGACGTTTTTGACAAATCTAACTATTCTAATCAATCACAATTCATGTCAAATAGTCATAGCAACATGTAAGAACAACCACAAACACCTAACAACAATTCAAATGAACCAAAATGGATCAAAAGTGGCTAAAACCTCACATTTTCCTATAATCCTTCTTAATCATGTTTAAGCATACGATTAGCAAAACACATCGAAATTAACCCAAATTTCTAACAGAGCCTTAAAACATTATTTTAGAATTTTAAGAATTTTTCCAGAATTTATTTACATATAAATTCGCTAATCTTCACTAATTACCCCTAATCACCGTAATTAGTGCAAAAACTATGCAAATCACTCACCTTGGCCACAAATGAAATTCTCAGAACTGAAACTCCTCTGATTTGGGGTGAATACTGATGTCTAACAGCGGCTCCAACCTTGCTTTGGTGTTTTTCTCCCTAATTTGGTGTTGCTAAGCCTAATCTTCAATTAGAGAGTGATTTGGGGTGTTTTAGATGTAGGAAGCCATTACTAAGGTCTTCAAGGAGGTTTGTGGCGGCTCAAAACTGAAATGAAAGTGATAACCTAACCCTAATCAGACCTCCTAACCCTCTAAACCCGAAATTCCCCTTGGGCCTAGCTGCTAATCACCCGTTTAAGCCCAACTAAGCTGTCTTTCACCATCTGAAACTTGTTTCAGCCATATCTCCCAAACGGTAAGTCCGTTTGGCTAATGTGACCACTCTACGGAAAGAGAAACCATCATCCGGAGCCAATGGAAGTGGTTTCAGGTCAAAATTCCTTTCCAGTCAAAAGTTATGGCCAAAACAGTGATAACTAGGGGTAAAATGGTCATTTAAAAATCGGGAAAAATCATGAACATGGGAAATGACCCCAATAGTCGTCTCCCAAAGTTACATGACCATACGACTTCGTATGTGAAAGAAATAAATATTCTACGATCCTATGATGCGTAGAATGCGGGTCGTTACACTCTCCCCCCCTTAAGAAATTTCGTCCCCGAAATTCCTTAACCCAAAACATACAAAGGATCCCGCATGCCTAACAACCACATATAACAAAAATCAAACATGCAAAACAAGCAAACAAGCCTATCCTAACATGCGGAAAAACTAAATCGAAGTCAAAATCTTACCAGGCAAAGAGTTCAGGATAAGTCTTCCTAATGTTCTCCTCTGTCTCCCAAGTACAATCATTCTCGTCCTCACCCCACTGAACCTTGATTAGTTTCACCGCCTTCCTTCGAAGTTGCTTCATGTCGTGCTCGACAATACGGGCCGGCTTGCGGTTCCCAACCGCCTCGGGTTCTACTTCGAAGTCCTCCAACTGATCAGGTGAAATAGTCATATCTGAGTCGTGAACGAACTTCCTTAGTTGGGAAACATGAAATACGTTATGAACTCCCGCCATCTTCTTCGGTAAGTCAATTCTATATGCCAAATTCCCGACTAATTCAAGAACATGGAATGGGCCAACAAACCTTGGTGCCAACTTGCCTCTCCTGCCAAATCGTATTACGCTCTTCAACGGAGAAATCTTGACAAACACCAAGTCGCCAACGGAGAATTTTAAGTCTCTCCTCCTCTTATCAGCATAACTCTTCTGCCTATCCTGGGCAGCCTTCATTCGTTGTTGAATGACCTTGATCTTATCCGACGTTTCTCTCACCACCTCTGGTCCAAGCACAAACTTCTCGCCAGTCTCTATCCAACATGATGGTGAGTTGCATGGCCTTCCATACAAAGCTTCAAACGGAGCCATACCGATACTGGATTGGTAACTATTATTATATGCAAACTCTACTAGATGCAAATGGTCATCCCATGATCCACCAAAGTCCAACATACATGCCCTCAAGAGATCTTCCAAAATACGATTCACCCTTTCCGTCTGACCGTCGTTCTGAGGATGATATGCGGTACTGAGATGTAACTCTGACCCTAGCGCCTCTTGCAAGCTCTTCCAAAACCCACTAGTGAACAACGGGTCTCGGTCGCTCACAATGCTTTTAGGTACTCCATGAAATCTCACTACCCACTTCATATACAATTCTGCTAACTTAGCTGTCGTTCTTGTCGATTTGACTGGTATAAACCTTGCACTTTTAGTCAGTCGGTCTACAATCACCCAAATGCTATCATATCCCGATCTAGTCCTTGGTAAACCATCGACGAAATCCATCGAGACTTGCTCCCATTTCCATTCGGGAATTTCTAATGGCTGTAACAGACCACTAGGCTTCTTTTGCTCGGCTTTAACTAGCTGGCAATTCATGCACTTGGATATAAACTTCCCAACGTCTCTTTTCATTCCTTCCCAGTAGTAAGTCTGCTTCATATCTCGATACATTTTGTTACCACCGGGGTGTATAGTCAGTCTTGAGTGATGACATTCTCTAAGCACTTCTTCTCTCAATCCATTGACATTGGGTACAACGAGCTTTCCATTCCTTCTAAGCCATCCATCTTGATCAAGCCCATACTTGCTCACCTCCTCATCGACACCCATCTCTAACTTGGAGATGATTTCCAATAGGTTAGGATCGTCCCTCTGACTAGAGCCGATCCGCTCAATCAAAGTGGGTCTGATCGTCAAACTCGCTAACATTTCTGGATCCAATTCGCACTTTGGTCTGAAATCAAACCCCGCGATAAACTCCAGTTGCTTCCATTCAAGGAACATAGCCCCTAAGCTGGCATGTCTTCTACTCAATGCATCAGCCACCGCATTGCCCTTTCCTGGTGTGTATGCGATGTCAAAATCATAGGAAGCTAAGAACTCTAACCATCTCTGCTGACGGAGATTTAAATCCTTCTGGGAGAATAGATACTTTAACGACTTATGATCCGTAAATAGCTCAAACCTTTCTCCCAAGAGATAGTGTCTCCACATCTTTAACGCGAACACGATCGCTGCCAATTCTAAATCATGGGTAGGGTATCTTCTCTCGTGCGGTTTCAATTGCCGACTTGCATAAGCTACAACCCTACCGCCTTGCATCAATACAGCACCCAGTCCGGTACCACAGGCATCCGTGTATACCGTCATCCCTTCATCCCCCTTAGGAATGACTAACACTGGTGCGCTTGTCAACTTGTCCTTTAGGCTTTTGAATGCATTCTCGCACCTTTCATCCCAGACAAAAGCTTGATTCTTCTTGGTCAACTGGGTCAATGGTGCTGCTATCTTGGAGAAACCTTGGATAAACTTACGATAATATCCAGCTAATCCCAAGAAACTTCTTACATCAGTTGCATTCTTGGGCGTAGGCCAATCTTGTACCGTAGCCACCTTCGCTGGGTCCACGGCAATACCATTCTCTGATACAACATGGCCCAAGAACCTCACTTCCCTCTTCCAGAAGTGACACTTAGAAAACTTTGCTTTCAATTGGTGTTTTCTCAACACCTCCATCGCTACTCTTAAATGTTCCTTGTGTTCTTCCTCTGTCCTCGAATAGACCAAAATATCATCAACGAACACAAGGACAAACTTATTCAAATGATCTCTGAATACCCTATTCATAAGATCCACAAAATATGCTGGGGCATTGGTCAGCCCGAATGGCATGACCAACCACTCATAAAACCCAGACGGCGTCCGAAATGCCGTTTTAGCTATACTCTCAGCTTCCACTCTAAGCTGATGAAAACCTGTCGCGAGATCCAACTGAGAAAATACTCTCGCGCCACTCAACTGATCAAACAAATCATCTATCCGCGGTAGAGGATACTTGTTCTTCCTCGTCACTTTATTCAATTCGCGGTAGTCTACACACAAACGAAGGGAACCATCCGCCTTGGTAGCAAACACAACTGGTGCTCCCCATTCAGAAACACTCCTTCTGATAAATCCCTTCTTCAAAAGATCGCTGACTTGCACCTCGAGCTCTCGCTGCTCCCTTGGTGCCATACGACGAAGTGGCATCACTATAGGCCTGGCATCTTTTACCAAATCAATACGGAACTCAATCTCTCGGTGTGGTGGAAGTCCGGTCACTTCTTCGAAAACATCCGGATACTGGCCAACCACGGGCAAACCTGACAACTCACTATGCGGAATGTCGAGGGAGTTTAGAAAACTAGCCAATACCCCCTTACTGGGTAGACCACCAAACACTATCCTCCGCCCATCATTCGCTCTAGCTGTCACCAACAAGCCCTCACAGTCTACCACCACCCCGTATCTTTGGAGCCAATCTACTCCCAAAATAATGCCAAACCCAGTAAAGCCCAAAACAAAGCAATCACAAACAAACATGCATCCATGACTCGATAGAACCACATTACGACAAATCATGCTAAGACTAGTCGAACCACCAATCGGGTTCGTCACTACCAAAGGTCTATCGACAATCTCGGGCTCCAATCCCAACCTATCTACCAGGTCACTAGATATGAAAGAACTGGAAGCTCCGGTATCAAACAAAACTCTAACAGGAACATCATAAATAGAAAGCATACCTTGAATGACGACAGTCTTTCCCTTCTCCGCCGCAGTTGGGGCATTCGACGAAGAAGGAATAGCATTAAGAGCATATGCTTTCACCATTTGCTTTTCCTTAGGGGGCTGTGGACACTTGTCCTTGTGATGTCCCAATTGGCCACAATTGAAGCACTTCCTATCCGCTGGCTTGGCCCGACAATTACTAGCATAATGGCCCTTCTTACCACAGCTGAAGCACTCCACATCTTGCTTATTCTTTTTCTTCTGGCCATCCTTAGCCTGATTCTGCTTTCTCTTATTCTGGGAACCACCCTTGCCTCCACCACTTGCTTGTGGTTTTGGCTCTTCTGCAGATGCAACCTCAGTCTTCGACTTAGGGTAGAGACTTTCTGATCTTAACGCTTTCCCCACAATCGATTCAAACGTCTCATCGATGTGGTTAATAAGTTTTTCCCCCAAGTACTGATCCAAACCAGTTATGAATTTCTCATTCTTTTTCTCGGCAGTATCAATAAGAGATAAACCATATTTTGACAAAGTGTCAAATTCAGCAATATACTCCGAGACAGCTCTGCCATTCTGCTTGAGCTCCAAGAACTTCTTAAACAGCATTGACTTCTGAGCAGCTGGAATGAACTTCTCGCTAAAGCGGGCCTTAAACTGCTCCCAAGTAATCTGGTCTTCGGGAGTAGCTGCTTTTATAGCATTCCACCAATTCATTGCCCGCCCTTGCAGCTGACGGGACGCTAGCTTTCTCTTCATCGCATCCTCGATGCCCAAATCCTCGAAGATACGTTCGCAGCTATCCAACCAATCTTGAACATCTGTGGCCGACTCCGTTCCGTGGAACGGCTTCCCACCAAGGCTAGTATAATCCTTATTCAGCATGGCGAAGTCGACCCTCGGCGCCTGCACTATTGGACCACCACCATTTCCGCCATTGGGAGCTGCCCTCTGAACATCCCTAAGCATCTCTCTCATGAGGTCTGTAAACATCGCCCTCATGTCAACAGCATTCCCATTATTGGCTCCCCTACCAACACCTCCAGTATCTCGGCTCATCGTCAATCTGAAAAAGGAAATGATTAACGACTCCATAGTGGTGCTAGTGTAGTACGACTTCATCCTTATACTACTAATAGTATATATATATATATAGCTTTTAAAAACCAAAGTAATCACAAATACGCTCTCTCGTATACGTATATTATCTCTCCCTGATAACTTCCCTAGGCTAACTACGCAACCTATCGCTCTGATACCAAGTGTGACGGCCCGCCTCGCACCAGCCTGCATTTCCTCCAAAAGTGCGCTGTACACATGCCCGACTAGCACAAGACGGTCGTCAGAAGAAAGGAAAGAAGGGAACGAACTAATCAAAGAACCTGTAGAATGTCTCACAGCGCATGGAATAAAATATAATAATAACATACTTGACATAAAACAGGTGAGACAGTGCATAAGCTGATAACTAAAACCAACATCAATCTCAAAGCAGCGGAAATCCAAATACAGCTTATTACAATTTTCTAAATTTACTGTCTCTAAGCAAAAGAAAGCTAAAGTAGAAGATACACCAACAATGCCCAAGCAGTGATCTTCAACAACACAGGGAGAATATTATGTATATAGTACGTGGAAGCCTCCTGCTCGTCTCCGGACCATCTACCCGTGCATCACCAGCTAACCTGTCTCTAGTCTGCTCGTGTGAGCACCCAGAGTAATAAGAAGAGACATAAAACTCTGGGTCAGACATAAAGCCTGGTATGAGCGATAAGCATCTAAACAGGGAAATAACAGGTATACTAAACCATACCTGAACCTGGACCTGCAACCAAAGAGTTAGTACCACATACCGTACAATACTCCAAGGTGCCATAATAAATAGTGTAAGAATACGGGGTGGGGTGTGCATGTCACAACGATAGCAAACAAATCATGCATAGCAACCATTCTCGCATCTCTCACTCAGTGCGTAAAGCGTACGGCATCTACCACTTTGAAACACTAGACAAACTGAGGCAACGACGAATCCCGACTTGTAGAAACCCTGCTATGACCAAGCCAAACACTTGGAGTCATGACCAAACATTTCAATGACCCACTTCATTGGTCGTAGCCCTTGGTTCTACCAATGCCATAATGGCCCTGAATCCGCCTTCGTACCTCCTACCATAGTGGTCCAAAGCTATAGGTGTCGATAACTCCTTAGCACGCGTCCCGCAGCAAAGCCCAACCATGAAGCGAACTCATTGATTCCCATCTAAATCTTGAGCTCTAACTTCTCATCTGGACTTCCTTTGCATCTCGGGTTTTGGTCGAATTGGAGTGGGTCTTCAGAAGAGTTGTCACGCAGTAACAGTTCTAGAATTCGGTTCGGTTCGGTGATCATTGCCCTCGTCTGTTCGGTTCGGGTTTCTTCGCTCCGGGTCGGGTCGGTGTCCTTCTCCGGGTCGGGTCGGGTTGCTGCTTCCCTTCGAGTTCATGCTCCTCCTTCGACCAGCTTCCTCGTTTCCCATCTACTCTGATCCGATCCGATCCGATCCCTTCGTCTTGCTCCAGTCGTAGCCTCCCATTCGTGAGTCGATCCGATCTGGCCTCTATTATGCTTCCGATCCGATCCGCTCCATAGTTCCGATCCGATCTGCTCCATCACTCCGATCCGATCTTCTGTCCAACTCCAACTCTAAGCAATGGCCTTCCTTCCTGCCAAACTTCTATGTGCCAAACTCCAGTTCGGGTCGGGTTTCTCGCCCAGTTCACATATCCGATCCGAGCCCCTACTCCGATCCGATCCGGTTCGGAACATGCACTTTTCTGCAACTTTTCCAGCAACTTGTTTACGCCGTTCGACGACGTTTTTGACAAATCTAACTATTCTAATCAATCACAATTCATGTCAAATAGTCATAGCAACATGTAAGAACAACCACAAACACCTAACAACAATTCAAATGAACCAAAATGGATCAAAAGTGGCTAAAACCTCACATTTTCCTATAATCCTTCTTAATCATGTTTAAGCATACGATTAGCAAAACACATCGAAATTAACCCAAATTTCTAACAGAGCCTTAAAACATTATTTTAGAATTTTAAGAATTTTTCCAGAATTTATTTACATATAAATTCGCTAATCTTCACTAATTACCCCTAATCACCGTAATTAGTGCAAAAACTATGCAAATCACTCACCTTGGCCACAAATGAAATTCTCAGAACTGAAACTCCTCTGATTTGGGGTGAATACTGATGTCTAACAGCGGCTCCAACCTTGCTTTGGTGTTTTTCTCCCTAATTTGGTGTTGCTAAGCCTAATCTTCAATTAGAGAGTGATTTGGGGTGTTTTAGATGTAGGAAGCCATTACTAAGGTCTTCAAGGAGGTTTGTGGCGGCTCAAAACTGAAATGAAAGTGATAACCTAACCCTAATCAGACCTCCTAACCCTCTAAACCCGAAATTCCCCTTGGGCCTAGCTGCTAATCACCCGTTTAAGCCCAACTAAGCTGTCTTTCACCATCTGAAACTTGTTTCAGCCATATCTCCCAAACGGTAAGTCCGTTTGGCTAATGTGACCACTCTACGGAAAGAGAAACCATCATCCGGAGCCAATGGAAGTGGTTTCAGGTCAAAATTCCTTTCCAGTCAAAAGTTATGGCCAAAACAGTGATAACTAGGGGTAAAATGGTCATTTAAAAATCGGGAAAAATCATGAACATGGGAAATGACCCCAATAGTCGTCTCCCAAAGTTACATGACCATACGACTTCGTATGTGAAAGAAATAAATATTCTACGATCCTATGATGCGTAGAATGCGGGTCGTTACAGATGGCAAGGCTGTGTACAACCACATATCGTATATACTTGGGAGTGGGGGTATTCTTTTGTATCAAGGGATAAAGAACTGTGCAAACTTGGGTTCATTCAGATCATAAAGTCACAGGCTACGTACTAGAGTTAATCTAGAGCGGTTTTGAAGCTCGTTTGAATTTATGGCGAAATAGAACGACTGATGTGAATCAACTGACGCAAATCGTTATTTAACAGTTAACACGCAAAGGTGAGTAAATTCACTAACTCTGATCTATTTTAAAATAATATAATTATATTTTAACATTGGTTGAATGCTATGTGATGGCCGTTTAGGTAGATCACAATAAAATTGGTTGAAAAATATATATCGTTGCATATGTATACATCATTGACTGGATATTGATCGATATAATATTCCATAGTATGGAATTAGTGTTAATTGTGTTAACTAACACGTGTGGATACGGAAAACCGGTTGGAGGAATCCTCAATATTTATATGTACTGTTGTTTTATATTTTTATATATTGCACTGTTTGAACCCAAATGACATTTAAAACCCTGCGTGGATATAGATGTTGAATGGAAATTCAACATTTATTTTGATTTAATCAATAAATGATATCGATTAAGAAGTGGCAACAATCGACCATAAACCCATCTTTAAGTTAAGAAGTTGATTGGCCGTCAGAAAAATCAACGAAGTTAAGTTATAAAAATTTTATTTTTATATAATTAAGGCAATATTTTTAGATTAATTTTATTAATATGATGGTAAGGAGTAATTACGACCAGTTAACAAATTAACTGATGATTTAAAGTTGATTAAATCAACTGTTTTGGTAGAAATTGATTATTTGATTTATTAATCTTCAATTAATCAAATAATAATGATTATAGAAATTGATTGTTTAAGTAATTAGGATTCATTAATTACCCTTTTAATTAATGAAGTCTTAAATAATTATTGAACTAATATAATTAGTTATTGTAAAGTAAGCAACCAATCTATTTTAGATTAATGATGAAGTAAACTGTTTACTTCAGCAATGATAAAGTAAATATTATTTAATTATTTTAAATTAAATAACTGTTTCTTAAATGGATTTCATTTAAGAGGATATTGAGTTTGTAATAAGATGTTTACTTGAATTGGGTATAATAATTCGAATAAAAAGTAAATTGTCAAAAGAGAAGAATGTTATTGATTTTTGATAAGAGAGGTTTTGAATGGAATTGTATAAGGAAGACGAAGCGAAGAGTTAATGACTAATGTAAATAATTATAAACAACCGAGTTTCCAAAATAAGAATATGGCGTCATAAACCCATATTTAAAATAAAGCAAGAAATACGGTTTAATTGATATTATTAGTAATAAGGATTTTAGAGTTACGGATTTATATCTGTTCTAAGGTAAGAACGTTGTCGATCAAGATCTGAGAGGTAATTAAAATACCCCAACTTGAATGGCTTCACTATTATCAAGGGATGATATTAGTTTGTAACGGACAGAGACATCGAGATTAGTTATAAAATGGAACATAGCAGCGTATTGCAAGTTTTGAACTACAACGATAAAATAACGTTGTTGACTAGGTTTAAGCGTGGCTGTTTTGTCGAGATTAGTTATAAAGGGGAATATTGCAGCGTATTGCAAGTTTTTACTATAACGATAAATTAACGTTGTTAACCAAGCTTAAGCGTGATTATTATATATAACACTATTCCCTAGTAAGGTTGGAAATTCACTTATCCCAAGTAATAAGAAAATAATTATGTTTTTCCTCGAAGAAGTGTAAATGAATTATATGAAGTCAGAAGTTTAAGTAAATAATTGAGATTTGATATTTATTACCCATACTGAAGAAAACTCTCTAAATTATGGAAATGTTTTCCAATGTAAATAACATATATTTTCTAATATACCGGAAATAAGAAATGTGCAAGGATGAGAATGTTTTTCGAACATTAACAATATATATATCTGGAATATGGGAGAATAAAGGTTTTTAATAACTGAAATGTTTACCAAGAAATGTGAAGGGCTAAACGGGTTTTGGAAAATATCTGGGAAGATATGGAAAATTGGGAAAGTAATGTTAAATAAAAGGTCTAGTGATTTATTTGATGCTTAGTGTAAATTTTGAATGAATATTTGTTTTACTTCGATAGTTAAATAGCCGACCATCGAAGTATTTTGACCATCGTTGTCAATACAGAGAGATCGGTTGGATATATTATCCGAAAACCACTCTGTATAGGCATAAGCGTTGTGAATTAGATTATGCTGAAGATAATTGAAGACGGAGTGAAATGCAAGGGTCGTTCTGTTCTAGAATGGTGCTATAAGTTTCTCCAGTCCCAGGACAACTTGTACAGACGAGTGTCTGACAGAGTATACCTAATAAATCACGTACGGCTGATCTCTTAAAAGTATTGCGTCTGGTAGTGGAGGAATTCGTTTCTCTTAGCTTTTTATACCCGTGATATTTTTGGAAACCAATTTGTGATTTGGTGGGTATGACAATGTGGCATTCAAAGAAAGTGAAGGTGTGATTTGTCAAGAGATACGTTATAGCCTCAAGCCTCATCAACCGGGAAATGACAAAATTTGGCCAGGCAGCATGGCTATGTGGGTCGCCCCCATTAGGGTGTATTGTCACCATCTAGAGAATATTCATATTTGTTACTTTTTTTCGCTTCTGTATCTCCCAGGAACGGTTATGTTGCTAGCAACCGTAGGTGACAATATATTCGATACACTCAAGAGAAATGAGTGGCCGGTCATGTGTGGCCGGGTTGCAAGACGTTCTTGTTGAACCCAGTGTATTCCTCTCTAGAGATACACTATTGGCAGGTGGTTCCATACCTTGTCAGTCGGAGACCAATCTCCAATAAGCGCCCGCAGGTTTGATTGTATATTATATATGTGGAGCGTGAGATGCGAGCATTCTGCTAGATTTTATTTACTTGTGATTAGACACTATTATAATATCAGAAAAATATTGGTTTTGAAAATGTTTTGGGTTATAGTAAGGTAAAAATCGTTCATATTTATGTGTGGGGTGGTCTTACTATTATCTTTTTCTTTCAAAAGGATTTTTCAAAGTTAAACCGAATGGTTGGAGTTTACTCACACTAGTCCCATGACTGACCCAGAGTTTATTTTGTTTTGTTTTCCCTAAACTCTTGGGTGTCCAAATTTGTACGGGCAGTCAAGTATTTAGGATTTTACAGATACTTGGAGGAGCTTGGAGCATGAGGCTTCAACACTAATTACATATAGAGTTTATTTTCGTTGTGATACACATATGATGTACTCTGATGACATATGTAAGTACAAATACAGTTTATATTTTAAAGTTATGTTATATATTATATTTTATTCGTTCCACTGTGAGATTCGTGCTTACTCTGATTTTGTCCTATTGTGATCTTCTTCATCTTCTATTCAAACTATCTTTCTTTCTATTTCTCACCCTCTGACTTCTTTCTAATAACGATCTGATGTTTCTGATATCTAAATACTCGACATGGGTTTTGTGTCGATTTTCAGGGTCGAAAGTCCCGTGGTCGCTACATAAATTCTAGCGGATATAATTTTATTTTAATATTTATTTATCTCATAATTTTGGTGTGTTTCTCATCATATTTCATGACTTGATATGATATGTATATTCATATATCTGTGTTTAGACAGCTTGTGATACTCACAAAGATTCTCTGTAAATACCACAAGGTAGACATTGTCTCTAGTGCTCACACGTATATATATTCTTCACATACATGTATACACATACATGTGTATGTGTATACACATATATTTTTGTGTAGGGGCAATACGATCAAATATCAGTGAGTGAACATGAATCAAGAAATTCAGTGCAAGTGCAGACACAAACACGCATATATACACACATTTGTGCATACACACACACACACATAGAAGCAACAATGGTTCAGCAAGATCAAAATAGCTATAAAATGCAACAAAACAGGTACAACAAGTTATTGGATCAAAGATGCCTCAAACACAAGACACACACACGCATATATATACATACATACATATATACATATACATATACATATACATATATATATATATATATATATATATGTATATATATATATATATTGAAATTGTTCAGGAGGGAAACCAACCGGAGTCGTAAAACCCTCCCTAGTGCACCTAGCTAGCCTGCAAGCACCACATAAGTGGCTGATCTTAGCGTATGCACACGGTAATCTCTTAGAGTGTCATTCCGGGTTTTGAACTCGCGTCACTGTTACCATGGCACAAAGTCCGTAATCCTTGGGATACCGCTGCAGACTATTTTTGTGTGTGTGTGTGTGTGCATGGAACGTAAACATGAACAATTTCAACATCAATTGCAGTAAGCTCAAAATACTCAAGTGACATGGGTTACATTCATTCCAAGTTTAAATTACAGCATGCCGAGTAGCTAGGAAAATCAAGCATAGCAAATGACACATGCTTGACTCAGGATTAAATGGCAACTGGAATGCACAGAGGCATGACAAAGTCAAGTGGTGCACAAGCATGGCAGCAACAATATATAGAAAGAGCATAACAGAGGTGGTTCAAATATTTATACAAATCGAGTTGCATGAAAAAGCAAAGTAGCAATTGCATCAGGGTAAAAGGCATGCATAAGAATGCATGAAGAAATACACAATGATACATGAAAAGCAATGCAACAACAATGAAGATAAGTGCACACGCGCGCGCGCACACACACACACACACACACACACACACACTATATATATATATATATATATATGTATGTGTGTGTATGTGTCTGTATATTTATACATATATACATGGTAGTCCCTAATGCAGGCAAGTGAATAAGCATTTGCAAATGTGCATCTATAACATGGGTCACAACTGCCATAGTTCAAGTTGGTGCAACAAGTTTAGGTGCAGATGCAGAGATCTGACAAATACATGAGTTTGACGGTGCAAACTCGTGTAAATAGACTAATGAAAAATATACATGTGACACATGCAGGTGAATCAAGAATCAAAGCCAATGTGGGTGAAAAGCACAAAAAACCAAGATTAGTTGCTTAAGCCAAAATATTTTAGCCAAGTTAAGAGCAAATTCATGTACAAGCTTAGACATGGCAAGACCAAGACCCAGATACATATAATAGGCCCACACAAATGTATGCATAGGTGTAACTTCATGGCTACAGACACGCAGTCAAGCCAGATTGGCATCAAAATACAAGAGTGTATTACATGTGTACATACAAAGACAGTTTCATTTTCATGTACATAGTACTACTGCAAGGGATCAAAGCCAACTCAGTTCAACATTCGCGTGTGTACAAGTCAACATGAGAGCACACACATGTATGGATAAATCAAAGGGGAGTGCAACAACAATGAACACATCCAAGCTCAAAACAACAATGGTCAGTGAACAACCAGTAGATGCAAACATGTCAGGACAATTGATTGAAAAATGAAGAAAGCAATTATTTCTGCATGTATCGATTTTGTGACAAGAAGTTTACAAATGCAGTATTTTTCAATGCTAAAAGAAGATAGGTTTCAAAATTCAAATCATTCTCAACAACAATCTTTCAAAAATCACAGTATGGTTTTAGTGCAAAAAAAAACTATTCAAATCGTTTCCTAAAATCAACACATGCAAACTCGGTAAGTTTGCATTTACATAAAACATTTCAATCCTTCCAGAAATTCATAAGTTTTGTTTTGAAAAGAATATTTCACATTTCAGCATACATGGAAAAGATTCAATAATAGAAAATAAACCATGAATTTATCTTCATAATTTAAGGAAAATCGAAGACAATTTTAGACAAGAAATAATTCGAGTGTTCCCTAAAATCAAGATTGCATTCACATGTTCAAAATCATTCAGCATTCATTCCAGCAATCAACAAGCTATTCAAGGCAAGATATCAGTCACACAATGAATCAAACCAAGTCAAATTCGTGAAATCAGAGAAGTTTTAAGGTTTGTATAACCCTATATATATACTAACCGATTCATCACTGACAAAGTTATTGAAACCACAAAAAAATCAAAAGAAAAAGGGAATCAAAACCAGAAATTACTCACAAAGTTTTGATCGCAAGGGAGATCAAATCAATAGACGAGCAAGCAACAAATATTCGAGCTTCAAACAAAATTTCCGGAGCAATCATTTTCGGAGACGATTTGATTTGGGGCCAAACCCTATATTTTATTTTCGGCTGCCATCAAAGAAAACAGAGGAAGCTAGGGTTTTGTCTTAATTTATTTTGAATTGTTTTTTATTTTCTATTGTAAATCTTTCATCAGTTTTCTAGTTTGTATTTAAAACTAATGATTACTAGTTATAGGATTTATAGCTAGGGTTTAAGAGTTACGATTTTTAATTCGGGGAAAAAAAATCTGATTTTGGGTATAAAGATCAGTGCAGAGTTTTGAGCGTAGGATTAGAACAGGAGAAGGATTTGCAAGTTTATAGAGTTTTGTAAGTGAGATCTCTTTTAATACCTAGTAAAATCTGTGTCATTTACTTTCTGCATTTATTTTCTCTATTGAAATCTGTGCTGTGATAATTTTAATATTTCATAAAACTTTGACAAGCCCTACTCACTCCCCTCTAAGGTTAATCTAGATCCAGCATATGTCCTAAGAATAGCATGCAATGCCGAAAACAAGAAGCTATGTAGGATGTCAAATATCATCAATTCACCACATATCTAATGGCACATTGCAACTAATCTTCCTACCTCCACTCCTACAGGTACAAACACAACGACAAATTGGAGGCAACGATTCTTTTTCTCCTCACATTTGTTTACATTTTCAATTTATAATCCTTAATTAAAATGGGAATTGTATATCCTATTATGAATTTGTAAGTTCTGGCACACAAGGAAATGTATAATCAATTTTACATATACTATCAAGAGCAATTCTATCCATGGTCACTTGCGCGACTGTGGATTAATACTTTCAGACCCCCTAGAGTAGTTACGGTTGGCCCGTGCTTTTTTTTTTTTTTTTTTTTTTTTTTTTTTTTTGCGTGCACCACTACTTTCTTTTTTCTACTATTAATAAGTAAATATATTTGACTATGACTTGACTCATGACTTGCATATGACTTTTGCAAGTTATGTTTTTGGGTACGTTCATGACTTTTCTTCCCAAGAACTGAAATCAATAACATGCGTATGTCGCACGTCACTTCAGAGTAGCATACTTCTTATGGGACTTCCTAAGACGAACCAAGTCCATAACTAGCAAAGGTGTAGAAGTTTTCTCGCAACACGTTAAGTGTACTGCGGTGTGTGAACCGTTGATTTCAGCGAGGTCCACACGGACCCTAAGAAATCAATGGTTCAGATGCCGCAGTATAGTAAATGCGGGGTTAACAGACTCATGTTCCTAGCAAAGGCTTGTTTGTCTTGCATAATTTTAGATTTGCAAAGAAACTTGTTAATATTATGTTGTATGAGGGGTATGTGTATATATGTTTAGCAACTAACATTACTTTGCAGCGAATAATATACACATATAACATTGTTTTGTTTTGAGGCCTAATTTTTTACCAGTGCCCTCAATTCACAAAAAAAAGGATAAAAAAGAGAAGACTAATCAATTTCCTCCAATCTTGCCTTGATATGCTAATATTGTTGGAATATTTCTTCAATTGGGCCACATATGTAAAATAAAATGTGTTATGCTAATTTGGTGTAAAGCATAATTAAAGTGATCTAATTTTAGATTAGAATTAATAGGCTTAAAGTTTAAGTTATCATAGTCCTAATGTGTAGATACCGGGGCATTTTATAATTTGTTGAAGGGCCAAATTACAAAATGTCAACTCTATAAATAAAGGGTTATGGTCCCCGAATTACATAAGCCTTAGCAACTCTCTAACCTCTTCTATGGAGAGCTGATTTCAAATCTTGGGTTTGTGTCAATTTGGAAGCCTAAACCAAATTATATCTTCTTCTTAGCAACCAAATATGGATTCAGGTATTGCCATGATTAACTACGGATTCAGGTACGCTTCTGCTAATATATTTCTGTTTTGTTCTCAATTAAATCAATATGGGTTACATATTTGGATCTAGGGTTTCACAATTGGATATTGTTAAAGTATATTGAAATCTTAACAAGTGGTATCAGAGCCAACCATTATTGATTCTATTGGGAAATTTTTGTTTTTTTTTCATTTATACATGTTGTTTTGCCATTTCAGAACAGAGGTTGAATTGTGTTTTCAATTCATACGGTTTATATGTTATGTTTTCATTTCACAACAGGTTGACTTTATTAACCGCGGCTAAATTTTTTTTGTTTTAATTTTTTTTTTTTTGAAGCAGTTTCCTTAGCTTAAAGAAAAATTATCTTCAACATCGTCTTATTATGTTTCTTAATTTACTTCTTCTTTATAAAAGAAAACAAATCTTGTACTTTAAGCGAAGAAGCAACCGCAGTTGAATCAAAGATAATGATTCTCTTTAAAGACAATGATATTACTTTATTTCTCCCTCCAAACTCAACATCCTCAAAAAACTATTGCATTTCCAGCTTTAAAACTTTTCCTTAGTGTGGGTTCATAATGATTATAAACATTAAATCCCTTATAATATTAATAAAGTATTTTCTATCTTTATGAACCTACACTAAGGAAAAGTTTTAAAGCGGGAAATGCAATAGTTTTTTGAGGATGTTGAGTTTGGGGGGAGAAATAAAGTAATATCATTGTCTTTAAAGAGAATCATTATCTTTGATTCAACTGCGATTGCTTCTTCGCTTAAAGTTTAAGATTTGTTTTCTTTTATTAAGAAGAAGTAAAATAAGAAACATAATAAGACGATGTTGAAGATAATTTTTTGGAGCAGTATCCTTAGCTTAAAGAAAAATTATCTTCAACATCGTCTTATTATGTTACTTATTTTACTTCTTCTTAATAAAAGAAAACAAATTTTAAACTTTAAGCGAAGAAGCAACCGCAGTTGAATCAAAGATAATGATTCTCTGTATATTACTTTATTTCTCCCCTCAAACTCAACATCCTCAAAAAACTATTGCATTTCCCACTTTAAAACTTTTCCTTAGTGTGGGTTCATAAAGATAGAAAATAATTTATTAATATTCTAAGAAATTTAAAGTTTTATAATCTTTATGAACCCACACTAAGGAAAAGTTTTAAAGCGGCAAATGCAATAGTTTTTTGAGGATGTTGAGTTTGGGGGGAGAAATAAAGTAATATCATTGTCTTTAAAGAGAATCATTATCTTTGATTCAACTGCGGTTGCTTCTTCGCTTAAAGTTTAAGATTTGTTTCTTTTATTAAGAAGAAGTAAATTAAGAAACATAATAAGATAATGTTGAAGATAATTTTTCTTTAAGCTAAAGATACTGCTTCAAAAAAAAAAAAAAACTCAACAACCTCAAAATGCATGATCGCTAAGGAAATCCACCTAAATGGGAAGAAATGCTATTTCAGATTATTATGTAGTATTTCTTCATAAAGTTAAATAATGGATTGACAAAAATGATGCGCTATGGACTTACATCAATCCATGTAGGGAACTAATTTAAAATGTGGATTTAAGAAATGCACATATAGCATAAATCTGTATAGATAATAAAGTTTGAAATCTCCCTCTAACTTAAGTAGTAAGATCATTGGTTATGAATAACTATTCAAAGCCAAAAGGGATCATGTGGGTAATATTGAATTTTATAAGGCACTTTTATTGAAATCACTATTATTAAAAGGAAATTTTATTTTCTTCAAAGAATGTTTCATTTTGGACTTAGTAAACGATTCTTTAGAATCGATCGCTTTGGAGCTTACTACATTTTGTACTTTTGAGCATTATTTAATGGAGATTAAAGTTATGTTTCTCAATCGAGACATTGATGAAACTACTTAAGAAACTCATTTATGGATTAGTATTTTGTATTTGGGATTCAAATACACCATTATTGTTCATGGGGTGATATTTGGATTATTACAAAAGAATTAGGAAGATAAATGCTTAAAAGAGTCGGTATGTAAACTGCGAATCAGTTGATTTTCTTTTACCAAACAGATAAATGCTACTATCCTTGAAATTAAAGAAATGTAAAAGATTTCTCATACATTTGCAGTGTGAATTCTAATGCGTACTAATGTATATACAGATATGGATATGCGTGTATTTTTTGGCAGATACCTTACTGATATTAAAAGTGGATCAATGATTTAGTAGCCAAAATGGTTATGATATATATGATATATCTTTAAAAGACAAAATAAAAGATTATATGCTCATAGATAAAAGATCGGATCAGGTGGAGATCATAAACAATTACGATCCGGATATTTTGGATGTCATTACTATAAAAGATCCACCTCTAGCAATGATAATATATTTTATGGGTGAAACTATATAAGGGAAAAGTGTCATTTAGGCACTTATAGTTTTCGCCATTTTGAAAATATCGTCTTTGGTTAGTTATAAGAGATCCAAATATGGAAAATAAAAATGAAAATTTGTCACAAGACTCCAGTTATAGATAAAGAATTGAAAGACCAAGTAATATTGTGACAGTAAAGAATATATTATTTTCCAATAAGGGAAGAGCGCAAAACATATTGTAATTCATAGAGCACACTTAGACAAACTCCATTATGGCGGATCCGCTTACCAAAAGGTTATCACCTAAGGTCTTTCATGAGCATGTAGCTCAATTGGTGTAACTTTTATGTAAGGATATTTTGGTTCAGGGGGAGTTTGTATTTGGTATTGTCATATGACTCATTGCTCTATACTTCAACTACAGATATATGCATATCAAATTCTTTTTCTGATCAGAAATAAAGTAATGAATTTTTCTTTGCACTCAGGTTGTTTAAATATTAAACATTTGATCTCACTAAAGAAGGACTAGTTGGAAATAGACATGTATAGATCACATTTCATGTAATTTCCATGCTACGCATCCATGATTGATCTATGTCGTTTGATTGTATTGATAGATGTGACCATTGATTGGCTTAGTTACGATAAATGTAACGAATGCCGTTTTGACCATTTGTCAACCCAATTAATGGACGAGATTGTTTTAGATACACCATATGTTATAAATAGCAAATTTTGGAGCTCATAAAGTTAAACACATTTTAAGATTATTTCATATGTGACCCGGGGGGAGATTGTTGGAATATTTCGTCAATTGGGTCACATATGTAAAATAAAATGAGTTGTACTATTTTAGTGTAAAGCCTAATTAAAGTGATCTAATTTTGGATTAGAATTAATAGGCTTAAAATTTAAGTTATCATGGTCCTAATGTGTAGATATCGGGGCATTTTATAATTTGTTGAAGGGCCGAATTACAAAATGTCAACTCTATAAATAAAGGGTTATGGTCCCCGAATTACACAAGCCTTAGCAACTTTCTAACCTCTTCTACGGAGAGCTGATTTTAAATCTAGAGTTTGTGTCAATTTCGAAGCCTAAACCAAATTATATCTTCTTCTTAGCAATCAAATATGGATTCAGGTATTGCCATGATTGACTGCGGATTCAGGTACGCTTCCGCTAATATATTTCTGTTTTGTTCTCAATTAAATCAATATGAGTTACATATTTGGATCTAGGGTTTCACAATTGGATATTGTTAAAGTATACTGAAATCCTAACAAATATAGCTTCTAATTTTGGCGTATTAAAGAGAACATTCAATAAGGGTTGTTAATGCAAAAACTTGCACTAAACAAACTAAAGTGTAGGTAGAGATGTGGTGTACACTTTTAAAAATTTAACCATACATCTGGGTAATATATAGCTGGCTAACTAGTTTGATAATCGGTCACAATACTGTTTTTTAACCTACCTAACCATGGTCTAACCTCCAATGATTCATAGACCTGCAATGTTTATGAATCGTGTGAATCACTATGATTTAAAAATCAATCAGCCTTCAATCGTGCATGAATTCAGGTCGAACCTTCAAACCAACGGTTCGACCATCAGCTTTAGAAAATTAAATCACAATTTTGTTTCCTCTTAATTTCTCACCGTTCAGTTCTCTCTTATTCTCATCATTTGTATTGACTTGTAGAAAATTAATAAATATATATTACGAAAATCAGTTACTTTCCAAAATTTAACCATAATCAACCATTTAGATTTTTCATTGTTCTTAATTTCCCTGAAATCATTGTAAAAATCGTCAAGTTTGTCATCATTAAACTTCCATCATCGTTCATTGTTATGCTTTATACACATTATAGTGTGCTGATGCACTACAGTAACATATAAATTCAATTATTAAGATTTATGACCGTCTATAACTCAAATGTATAGCATTTTTATTTTAGTATTATTGCATAGCAATGTATAACTTGCTGGTAAATGTATAAATTTTAGAACGGTTCATCAAATTTTTGTTGAGTTAATTTTTAAGTGTACGACATCATCAAATATATTTAGAACAAGTGAACTAGACGTTAGTAATTAAGTATTTATCCAATTTTTAGAAGCTCCACAAACCAACCTAGATTTCCTTTTCTTCTGCTTAATTGCTCTATATTACTGAAACGAAATCGCGGGGATCAAGAATTGCAAGAGAAATATATGATTCATATAACTCATGGCTGGTCAGTCATCAACCCATAACTTGTGGAAACGTAACAGTGCAAAAGAGATTTGCATATCGCTGTTGTAGAGTTGATCACTGTCTGCTGCGGTTGTTAAGAGCAATGTGATATCAATGCTTGCAACAAAAGAGGACTATTCTAGGTTAAGAGGTTGCTACAGTTAGCTGCTCAGTTTTTCTCCTTCTATGATTTTCTAAGCAAAGCCGACACATGCCAAAATTAACGAGTAGTCCATGTCAGAAACATGCATATTATAAGCAACACGTAAATCTCCACATTTGCTGTCATTAAATGATAATTAATCAATATTTAATATTGCAGAATCTCCGATGGATGGAGGTAACATGGCTTTCACAGATATGATGCTGGTACATACTTATATTCTATATATCATAATTAACAAATGGAACTAACCAACTTGCAGATGCATGCATTCTCTTCTTAAACTAATCTTAAGACAGCTAGTCCGTACCTTAAGCGTACGACTTTATCTAATATTATCTTATATATTAGTTTAAAATGATCTCCCACTGGCATGCATTCTCTTTTATCAAATATTAACACATGATTGGTGCATTATTTTACTGTATGTATATCCTTAACTAGATGCAATATAGGGTATACCGGAACATATTTCTTAGCTTAATTCACGCCTCTAGGCTCGTTTTGAAAAACAACAACGCATTTAGCTTTATTATTTGAAACTTCATTACAGAAATATATCTTTTTTGGGTTCACTGAAGGCGAGTGAGTTTTGGGAACTCGCCTTCAGTAAACCCAAAACAAAACAACAATACTTCATCCCAACAAAGAGTACGCAGAACAGTCCTACATTGTTCGTTTCTAAATAATTTATGAATAACAAAACGTTGTAGCTAGTGCTATTTCGACTATTCCTTTTTCATTAAAATCGGCGTTTAATTTATATTAACAACGATTTATATATATAATTTAATCGACGTCTAGAATCATATATATTCAATTAATTTTTCAAACATAATAAAACGGACTGCCACAACGTTATGAGCTCGTTTTTAATTATACTATAAATTATACATTCAAACATAGCGAATTTCATAAACCAAATTACAACAAATATTAACTAAAAAATTGATTGCAACAAATTTTAACACAGAAATAAGTACTAAAACTTAGGATTCAACAGATATAAACACAGAAAATAATAATAAAATATAGGATAGAACAGATGCTAACACGAGACTAGTACTAAAACTTAGGATATAACAAATGTTAACTAGGAAAATATTACGCAAGCAAACTACATCTCATGTTCATGCTCTTGGGATTTTAAGTCGCCTAATCATTATGGTTAAACCGCAACTATTTAATAACATTTTGGAGACGTCTAATCTCTTGTTCGAGTTCGTTTGCATATGTTATTCCCCTTGGGCACAACGGTTCGTCTATCCATTCTGTGTAATTGAATTCATTCAGATAGAATGGAAATTTCTCAATGCGACGACCAATATTATTGTCATCTGCTCAAACCACAACTTCAATCGGATAATCGCAGTAGCAACAAACTTGTTAAGAATCAACTTCATATTCATAAGGAATTGGAACATGTGGTACTTGATATACCTCTACTTCTTTTCATGGTTGAACGACCGACTGTTCATACGAATGTTGAACATTTGGTACGTGAGCTTGATGTGGAGGTTGTACGTTCCGCTGTTCAAACGGTGGTTTAACCTGGGGTCTCATTTGGCTTAGAAACTAGAATTCGTCCGCAAGCTCCTAAAGTCGCATCTGTTCATACGCATGTTCATCAGAGTTTGGAGATGATGGCCAGGAAGGCATAATTGTGGGAATGCACAGAGTAATTGGAAACAAAGTCGTTGGAGAGGTAAGTTATGAGTAATTTGACAGAGGTATATAGCTGCATAGCGTACAAGTGAATAAAAGGTAAAACAAAGAATGATGTGAACGGTCGCTGGTACAACTTTGTTTTACGTGCTGCCCGACACTGTTTCGTCTGACGTAATACTGTAGGGAATCTGTTTTACGTACTGCTTTAACCCTGCACTGACTAGTCGTATCAGGAGAGATTCATCACTCCTTGGTTTTGAGGGGTCGTCACATGTACACTGCTTTAACCCTGTACTGACTAGTGTACTCCATGTACACTTTTGACGCATGAGATCCTTGTTTAAATTTTCAACGTTAGATGTAATGTTGCTATTTCTTTGTTGTTATTTCTACTTGTTGTATCTTAGTTTTAAGTAGTGAGATATTTATTTACTTAGTTTGCATCAAGGTTTACGGTTTTTATCAGCAATGTTCGTACTTTCAGGAATTTTAATATTTTGCATTACATAATTGAGAAGCTTACAACAACGACAATTACAACATTAAGAAATGCAAAATACAATCATATGAACTACAACAACTGAACACACAAACATCAAATTCAAAGCACAATAAAAACATTAAGCTAGTTTCCACATACACCTACCACGGTCTTCGAAAAAATCCAGCTCTAGTTGGCTTACCAACATTCTTGTTCAAGCGTCTTATTTCGGCTTGCGCTTCCAGTGCATATTAAACTCCACGTTTGCAGATCAGAGGGTCAATCAACTGCTTAAAGTAACAACAATCAATTTCATCAGGAAAAACCTTGTGGTCCTTGTAGGCTTCACAACCGAAAAAATGACGACCAACATTTTTTTCGGTTCTCGAAACAACCACGACCGATTCTTCTCCACAACGGCAAATTGGGTTGGATCCACTCGGACCTAATGGCTCGACAACGCGCCCTTCAACTACGCTTTCTTTTCCAGGTTGTTGACTTGCTACAGCCTCATCGTCATTTTCCCAGTTGCTCATAGCTCAAATTGTTAATGTTGAGTAAATGAATTATGAGCTTACAGAGCATAAAACTTGGTCGTATAAATACATCTTTGAATTTAACTTTATATCAGTGCTATAGTGTTCCCCAGGGGATAATTTTTGAAGTGAGCATACTGATTAGTCCTATCACTTCAGCCCCATAAATATCATACTGAGTAGTCATATCAGTTCGATCCTATATTTAACTTTAGCTTAAGGGGGCATCACATGCACACTGTTAGTCGCATCAGGAGAGATTCATCACTCCTTGGTTTAAGGGGTTGTCACATGTACACTGTTTTAACCCTACACTGAATAGTCTACAACTGTTTCATCACGTGTAATGATTAATGCTTCAAATAAGCCTCTCTCTCTTATTAAAGACCAGCCAACCTCTCTTCCTCTCTTCATCACTCCTTGGTTTTTTGTAGAGTAGTTCACTGTCAAAATGGCTAACTGGGAATAATACAACGATATCATGGTTCAAATGTATAATGAGTATGAACGTGGTAAACAACCCGCAGAAGATGTCGACTTTATGCCTGAAACGCAAATGAGAGTCCAAGTAGATGCCGTAGAGGTAGAGTCTGAACTCTTTGGTACAACGTAGCCAAACGTTGTTGTCCAGCACACCAAACCGATTCAAAAATCCCTCAATGCTCAGTTGAGGGAAGTTCTTGCTCGACAAAACCCCGATAGGTCAAGCTTCAACATGACGGGTCGTTCAGTCCTTTGCTATTGAGGAGTCGAATGTAATGTGCTTGTTTTTAAAAGTCAAATGAATGCAGGTCGTCGCTTTTACGGTTGCAAAGCGTACATTCATACACAAAATCACCAAGGGTTGCAGAGTTGTAATATTTTTTCATGGATCGATCCACCTTTAACAGGGAGGGGTGTCCAATACGCACTTGAGATGCAAGCTAAGGCTAATTGCTTGGAAAGAATGAATGTGGCAATTAAGAATGAAATGCTTCATGGGTGCTATGGTTCATTTCAAAACTATGGGTCATAGTTATATTGTATTGGGTCATGGTTACGTTGTATTGTTGGGTTTAAGTTATGTTGTATTGTTGGGTCTAAGTTATGTTGGTCTTATTTGTGTTGTTTTGTAGGCTCTTGGTTATGTTGTACTGGGTCATAGTAATATGTTTTTATCGAATTGGATGAACGCAGTTTATATGTTGTATGTTGTTCTTGTAAAATTGTTTGGCATGTTTAAAATGGTTTTTAAATAGTTCAAAACCGAAGGCGAGTTTCCAAAACTCGCACAAATGCGAGTTTTCAAAACATGCCTTCACAACTCCCCACACCAAAACAAGTCTATTTCTGTAATAATTTTAGAAACATGACTGAATCCGTTATACTTTTCAAAAACAAGCCTACACACGTGAATTTTCCTATTTCTTATGATATTTTGAATTGTAACAGTAATAATACGTAAATGATTGAATGCAAGAACCTTGAAGTGAAGTATTCATGGCATCAGGGCGGAAATGGAGTAATATATTATCAAGAAATACGTACCCCTCCCGCCATCCCTCCACCCCCCTCCCCCCCCCCACACACATTGGTGGTAACTGGTTCTGTACTCTTTGTTTTTCTGAGCTTTTATTGATAATTAGCTCTTTACCCTACCTATTAATCACCTAAGAGATTAATATGGATGAATAAGATAAAATACTAATTACTGGATCAACAGACTACCAAATCAGAAGGTACTATTAATAATATACTGCAGAAATTGGCACCTTCTCGAACATAATAACGTAGCGTTTAGAGCATCCCAAGCCGATGTGGGTTGGGAAGAAACTGAACCCCAACGGGGGTCAGCTTGTCAGTTCTGGGTTGCTTTGGCAAACCCGAAGGTTGCCAAAGAAACCTAGTTGGTTGCTTTGAAAAGGGGCCATAGCCGGCTTATTTAAAGCCGACTAAGGGGGTAAATCGATGAATTATTTATAGAAAATTATACATAAGCTAGATGTATGTATGCATATATGTATGTATCATACTACAAAATAATGAGAGGTTTAGTTAAATAATTTAATTGATAAATATTAAATATCAAGAGAGAATTAAGCAGAAAAGAGAAGATAAGTGGAAATAATAAGTGGAAATATAACGAATGTAAGAAGATGAAAAACAATTTGAGAAGTATGCAATCTAACGGTCTGTTTTGCAGCGTTGTGCGGTTATACTAGATAATAAGTGGAAATATAACGAATGTAAGAAGATGAAAAACAATTTGAGAAGTAAATCAAAACTAGAAGATTGAACATTTTTATAGCAGTATTTGTAAGTGACTTATGGAGGCTCTATGCGCCTCAAAATCTTCTAAATAATTCAAGAAAATGACTTTGGACATAGGTAATTTAAGGTCCATCAAATTGGTTATAGGTTAATGGTTTGCTAATCAAATTACCAAATTAATGGGTATCAGAATGATTGATGTCAAATAACTTGACATCAAACCGATGAAAATGGGATCGGTTGGAGTCGGATTAGTTAAAATTCATTAGAAAGAATCATAAAAAGAACAAACTCGATCATGCTAATCTTTGCGGTACCAACCAAATAATATGGATTGTTATGTTGCTTCTGGACTATATAATTGGTTCCATGTTGACTAACTAGTTAATTCTTTCTTTATTTTATTTTTATCATTTGCAACTCCTTTCTCTTCTAATATCCATTTCTCTCTACATCCCTTTTCATTATTCTTATCGTTCATATATCCAGTTAGTAATTGTAGATTGAACCAAGTAATTTCGATGATCATTATCTGCAAATTAACCATCGACTTTATTAAAATAGTGAACAATACATCTTAGCCACATAATGTGCATAGTAACTCGTCGTTTAAGGGTGCAAATTTAGTGATTATGAAGTAAGACTTTGCTTTGATGATCTATAAGCACTTGTTTTACATTCACTGTCATGCTTTGGCAAAAGAATGCTTAGGTTTAACATTTTAAATGGTTTAAATAGAGGATTGTTAAAAGGACTCCATGTTTGGTTAAGGGGAGGATCAATTTTTATTTATTGTATAATTGTTATGGGGAGGACAAAATAAATTAGCCTCCCCTTAAACATATAAATTAAAATTCCAATTTTAACCCCATACAATCCTTATTAATATAAACCATAAAACCTTAATTAATGCTTACAACTTAATGCTGCACATAAAAATAAAAAATGATGTAGTTAATGTAATAGAGACACAAGAAAGATTGTGGCTGATTAGAAGTCATCAAATCAGGTAATTAATTGTAATTTTATATTGTAATTTGTATGGTTAATTTAAAATAAATGCATAAATGAAAATTTTGATCTAATATGCTGCATCGAATTTATGTAATTGAGATGCTTAGTAATTAGCACATTTGTTACTTGGGATGAATTTAATAAGTTAGTATTTAATATAAGTGATGAGTCAGGGGTAGTTAGATCTCCTTTTCTTTTTCTTTTTAAATAAACCAGACCCCCCTTAACAATTATTTTTTAACTTGGAGTCCCCCTTAAATTTATCCTCCCTTTAACCAAATATGGGGTCCCTTTAACAATCCCCTTTAAATATTGCTAGGGATCAAATTGCACTTTGTAACTCACGATCAAAATCTATTTGTTCAAGAGAATCAATATAAGAAAATAATCTATGAATGTTAAAAATCATTACAGATAAATTTATATATTAGTTATATTAATTTGTTGATCATTTATAAGGAAAAGCTCAATCTATACATCAACGGGGACTAAGTCACCCAACGATTTTCACCTCCACCTCTCCTTTTAACCATGTTCTTCGTTTCCTTCCATTTCTTCGTCACTTTCCACCCCTCTTCCTAGTTTTCCTCGTCGTTATTAAATCGAGCTTTCACATCTCCTTATTAGAACCCCTTCTCTTTGTTTCCTCCATGCTCCAGATCTCGCTACCACCTAATTTAGTTTGCATCTGATTTTGTCACGTCCTCTCCGGTTTAGATCTTGCTAATCCTCTTTGCCTCTCCGACCTCTTCTGGATCTCTCTCCGACTGTGCTTTCCCCTTGACATCCTTTTATGCTAGGCTATCCTCCATTACTGTGTAGCAGTTTCAATCTGGAGATGGTTTTGGATCAATTTATTGATGAGCATGGCTAGGGTTTCGATGATTTCGATGATATCATTCTCACAACTTCGGCTGCATAATTGGTTTGGTAGTCTGGCTGTAATTTTGGGTAATTTGATCATGTTATGCATTGCTTTTTCAATAGTGTGCTGATAAGAGCACCCCAATTTCTTCTTATTAATACCGTTACTAAAAAATACCATAAAATTTTGTGCTACACTCTTCCTAATAACAAACTTTTTAAGGGGCTACCAAATACATTATTTTTATTTATTTTTGAATAACGAGCAACTGACCAACACTGTTTTTTGGGCCGATCAATAGTGGTTCGACTATTGATGACCATGTAAAATGGCATTGGTCGGCGGTTGTTTGCCATGTGAAACAATTTTGCATGGTGGTCGATTGCCATGTGAATTGTGTGTGGTATTTGGATGTACATAAAATTTATTATTCTTATTATTTTTATTTGCGGTACCAGGAAGAGGAAAACAGTGTTCCCATAGCATCACACTTTCAATATGCTCCTTGTTTTATCGAGATGGCTCTATTTTTTTCCAGCATTGGTTTGTGAGTTTAGGTATGGCCTGTTTGCAATGCAATGAAGGCCTACTTTTTATTGGAATTGTAACGCTTGGTGATAACAACTTTCCTTCTTGCTTCACTATCTGCTGGTTTTACTACGTCAGTGGCCGAGTTTATGTGTAATTTTCATATGGTATCCTGTGTTCTCTGATGTGTTCGTGGCAATTGGTTTTTGCTATTGTGAAGCTTGTGATAATTTGTTTAGAGATTGTGATGCTTCATAACAAGTTAGGTAGGTCTGGTTGTCTAAGTCCATGCGAGTATGTAATGTCATCTTATGCTAGATGCTGTAGTTTGGTTTTTCCAACTTCCTCTACGTAATTTGATTTATGGTTATGTTCTCACTCTACATAGTGATTTTAATTTGTTTATTGATTGTCCGTAGGCATTTATTGGTCTATGTTAGTTATGCTGGGTTATGTCAGGATGTAACGATTGTGCTCCCTACGTCGAGTTAAGTGACTTATAACAGTCAAGACTTATTCTAGCTCATGTTCTATAAGCGTGTTTAGTTTCCTTCATAGTAGTTGGTCCACTCTAAAACCGAATGTATAGTGGTCGGTCCACTCTAAAAACCAAATGTATTAGATAAGTAATCTATATCTCTCTTGTACCTATAAGTATTTATTATTTCTTATACTAAAAAGTGTTACGAATCACTATAAAAGCCGGTCGGCTTTGCTAAAAAAAATTTATTGATCATTCATGAACCTAGATTTTTATTCTATAAGTATGTATAAAGATATATATATTGTTTGAATATTAAATGTTGGAATATGCAAAAAATATTTATCTTATTTATCATGCATTAGATTTTTTTATGTATTATAATTATTGACGACAAAAATGGTCCTCACACCCAAAGATTCTCTGAACTCGAGAATTAGTGTTCTGCATATGTGAACATAAAGTGTGAAAACCAGAAAATAACACAAAGGTTTATAGTGGTTCGGTCCGTGAGGGACTTACGTACGCTTAAGGAGATTGTTGATCTTTATTCAGAAAAGAGAATTAGAAGCATTGAACATCATCATGGCATTTGTTTACAAGTCTTTCTATGTATTTGCGAGTCATATTTTTAATATGACAAGTCTTGGAAAAAAGCAAGTAATATTCTTCTTCCTCTAAGGCTATGCTGCCATTAATGGTGTCCTAGGAGCTTGTAGAGCTGTCAAGTTATTCAAATCCAACCCTTATGGAGAATGGGAAAAGGTATTTATTGGTAGTGGGTTAGGTGGGATTTGGGGACTACATAGCAGATATTCGCATCGCAGAATCGTAGAAGCCAAAAATTCGCATCCTTCCCTCGCGTTCAGGCAGGAAATCGCATCCCCTAGGTAGGACGCGAATTTTTGCATCCCAAGGGATGCGGAAATCCGCATCCCAGAGGGATGTGGTTTGTTTGTCTTCGGGAGGGGGAGCACGGTCGTATCCCAGAGGGATGCGATGCTTCTGAGGAGTGTGATGCAGAGGGATGCAGAACTTCGATGGAGTGATGCGAAGTAGAGGCGAGCTTTGGGATGCGATGCGAGGCAATGTGATACGAAAAGGTGATGCCGAGTGATGCGAAGTCAAGGGATTTAGAATGTGGGATGCTATATTCTCATTTTGAGGTGTTGTGAGGCTAACATGCACGCGATTCCCTCCAAGGTTGGACCCTCAACATTCTACGACATTTTGGGCTTTGGTTCCGAGCGGCGGGCCAAGTCAAGTGGGCCTGGTATGATTTGGGAATGGACCAAAAGGCCAGTTAACACTTGCTCCCAAAGTACGTCTTGTCTTGACATGATGTGCATTGAGTTGAAAAGATTGTCTTTGGAAACTGGAAAGATCTCCAAGCTATTGGGCATTTGGTCGCGATCGTTCTGTTGAGGATGCCAAGGTTTCCGATTCTTTAGTAGCAACTTCGAACTTTTAATTCCTGTCGACTAATGAAATTAAACGTTAGTTGTCGACTCCCGTTTATGTCGTTGCGTAAACGAGTCATTGTCGACGCAGTGCCGCATGTACGCTCACACGTTTTTATGTGATATTACGTGATGTGATTGGAGTTTGAAAATAAAATATGGGCAATAAGTGTGTTGTTAGTTTACAGCTACGTGAGTCGTATTCAAAGACAATATCGAGTTGTGGATTCGATCGCTTGTCGTACGTTCTTAAGTCATTTGGACTTATGAGCGCACTATCGGTTAGCGAATCGGATCGGCGTCGACTGTCATAACATAAAAGTTTCGTACACATGGTTGTAATCAGAGTCGTGAGTCAGAAATTCCTCGAAGTTTGGAAATTTCATTCTCATTTACTCACCATGTTCATATATGCATATATATATATATACACACACACACACACAAACATATAAGTCATATGATATACACAAACATGTATATACGTTTTTATTTGATGTTTGTTTTTTGTTAAAAAAAACTTCGCATCCCGGTAAGAGATATGAAATCTCGTATCTAGGAGGAATGCGATATTTCGTATCCCTAGGGGGAATGTGAAGTTTCGCATCCCTGAAGGGATGCAAAATTCCGCATCCTCTAAGGGATACGAATATTCATTCGGCCCTGGCCCACTCCTCATAATCCCTATATAAAAACTTGAACGGTTTCTCCCCTCCTCCACCTTGCTCCTATTCTCGCATCTGAACCGCCATGCCTTTTTTCCCTATAGAACTCGAAACGAACGATTAGGTGGGTGACTTTCGAATAGGTTTAACGATTTCTATTCAAAATCGGAGTTTCTCTTCGAATTCGAGCTCCAACCTCGACAAAAGGAGGAGGGCGAATTCGACGGGTACGATCCAAAAGCTTGTGTTTTTGAGGTAAAATCGGGGGAGGAGGGGAAGGGACAAGGCGGGGTGGAGAAGGAATCAGGAGATGTGGAACACGGACCGCTTCGTTGGGGATGCGGGTCATCGCATCAGGGTGAAGTGATTTCTCGCATCCTTGGGGTGCGGTTCCTCGCGTCCGAAGGGATGTAGTTTCTCGCATCCGAGGGATGCGAGATCTCGCATCCGGAGGATGCGATTTCTCGTACCCAATGGATGTGATTTCTCGGATCCGAGGAGAGATTTTACATCTATGGGATGTGACGTTTTGCCTCCTCCAAGGATGCGATGCGAGTTTTGGCTGGGTTGCAACTTTGGCGTATGGGAGATGCGAATTCTCATGAGAACTAGAGAGGGATGCGATTTTCAAAGGCTGAGAGGGATGCAATTTTCGCATCCCTAGGACTTAAGAAATCTCAACCCTTCCTGGTTTGAACGCGTACCACTAGTCCCGGCGAGAAGTTCGGATTCCAAGTGCTTTAGCTATTGGATTTGCATTGTTTTCGCGACTCGATGTGATTTAGGGTTTGCACATAGGATTCAGAGCGCAAAACTTGGACTATGAACGTAAGACCGGAGCATCGAACTTAAGATTCGTTTCCCAGTTGCAATCACGACGTGGTCGTGACTTGATGTGAATCCGACGATATCGATCGACAATGATGATGGTTTCAGTTTTAAAAGTTAGTGATCGTCGTCGTTCCCCAAATTCATTTAACATAGTCATATTAGCATTGCACTTCACAACGCGTACATGTTAGTTTACACTAACACGATGGGTACAAAATTTCAATGCGTTGTCTAATGCAACTATATTAAAAGTATAACTTAGCAATGGAAACAACATCGTCCAAGAAACAATAGACTTTGGAAACCCAATCTTCTCAGCACTCGCCATCCCAATCCGGGTCAATTAGGTGTACTAGTTCGGGGGACAGCAAGCTTGAGACTTCTGGAGGGTCCGCCCCTTCCCAGTTCCCAGGTTCACCGAAAGCGCCGACCAAGGTTTGCAGCCGAAAGACTTACAACAAACAGTTGAGCACCCAACTGAACCATCAGAGCCTAAAGGAACTATTAAAAGTGAGGAGAATCATGAGGAGGAATAAAACATAAATATCAAGGATGGAGACACCCTCGAGGCTTCAAATACGATGGCAGATGCCTTTATTGTCGACAATCTACCGGATTCGGTGCCTTCACTTTTGGATGAAACTGCGCTGAGGCACATCTTTAACACCCCGTAAATTCATAAGCATCAATAATAAATTAAATAATTAACAACAAGCAACTAAATGATATGGCTGAAAAATGAGATTTTGCAACTTTTGGAATTTGGCTATGAAACTCTTTTATTTGGATTCGTGACAATATTCTAAATCGTTTTCATATATAATATGATGAAAACGGTCAATGTATGAAGAAGATATAAACAAATGAATTTGAACAATGTATATAGAAAAAATAATATAATTATGTGAATATTATATATATTGTCCAAATAATAATTTAAAATAAAAGAGGGAAATTCAAAATTTGACTTTGGAGATAAGATCTAAGGGACAACGTATATTGGATATATGGAAAAGAATGAAGCAAATTAAGAACATAACTAATAAAATAAATAGCTTAGCAATGTAGCAAGATTGGGCATTCCAACCCCGAAGGGGTCGCCGCTAGGCGGTAGGGGAGCCCAGTTCTGCTTCAGTGGATAAGGGTTTTCTAAGAGGATATATTTATATGTTTGGCTTGGATTAATTTTTATTAATTCGATGGCTCCTGCTCACACGAGCAAGTATAAATAAACTCTCAAACATCACAGTAGAAACCCTAATCTTTTATACCTTTGCCTCCATGCTATTGAATTCCATAGAAAAACAAAGAGAATAGGGTGAAGGTTTCTTCTACATCTGTAACCCTTTTCTATATCTCTCTATTTTAATTTATCTATATTTAGGATTACGGAATTTAGCATAAACAATTATGTATAAGAATCTAATTATATGTTTCTTATATGTATATTGTTAGGAGAAGAATCAGACCTCACTTGAATGCTAAGAACCATTGCAGATCTTGAAATTCTACCACATCTCCACCTAATTTGTGAGTGAATCTAGTTTTGCTTAAAGGCATACTCATGTTTTTAATAGTTTGCCATATGAATTGATATGCCTATGAAGATTAGGTTATTTGATAATATGAACATGAAAATCCCTAAATCTTTTATCTTGTAATCACCCATGAAATTGTCATAATGAATTGGATTTGTGGAATTATGGTTTTTATATTGGATTAAAGGTAAATATGAGTTTTGTACTATTACTTATATTTTTTGAAATTCACCGTTATTATCATTAGATTTAGCCTAAAAAGGTTTGAATTTGAATTATTTCGTAATTGAAATTGGTTTGGATCCTATTTTGGGTGTGAACGCATTCATAAATTGTAATAAGTCAAATGTAAATTTTTTTGGGTATATAACACCACAAAAAGGGTGAACTAGGTGAAATATGGATTGTAAATATACATGTGTGAATGTTATACTCTATTGTAATTTAATATTGAAATCATTTCCACAAGCCTAGGATGCAAGTTTAAAATTTTATGTATATATGTTTTTCCATCCACTGCTACTTGTTATGTTATCATACTGTTATTAGGCCTATGTGGTAGCTGTAAAAGTATGGAAAAACCAATTTGAATGCCTTAATTTTGATAAGATGACAATTGCCACCTCGTCAGAATATTTACACGTTTGTATGAACGTTACGTTAATTAGGCGCTATTATTATATTACTTATATCAACGTAATTAACGTTATCTTAGCGTAATAAATGCGATTATGTTAGAGTTTGAATTTGAAATGTCCCTTTAACAAATATACACATATTTTTTTTGCTTGTGTGTGCGTAGACTTAGAATGGCTTGTATATATACAAACAATTGACACATAGACACATGGTTAGTTGCCATTTGTGGTAGAAGCCTGCCCCGAACCGACCGACATATCCAGCAACCACATGTGGGCTCAACTAATGTGAGATGTCTAGGTGCCATGGGCCATTCATAAACTTAGCACACTAGGTACGTGGTTATACCGACTTGTAGTAGAAGCCCGCATGAAATCTACCGACATATCCAGTATCTACAGGTATATGGTTTAATGTGAGAGGTCTAGTGTGTGTGTGTGTGTGTGCAAGTCTGATGTATGAAAACAAATAGGTTTACTATTCCTTAAGAAGGTCTTAAGTGGATGACTCACCTTTTCTGTCTAATTTGGGTCTTAAGTGGTTAGGACTCGGATACCTACGAAGGTTTATTCCTTGGAGAGGAACTAAAGTCATGGAACCCACCCGTATTAATATTAGGGTAGATCTTTGGTTACTCCTTTAAAAGTGGTTAGGCATAAAAAGGTAATGAAGTGGAGTAGTTCACAGGGATGTCCACTTCCTCTAGAAGCTTGTAGTTCTGAGATTTTTGAAATAATGGTACATCTTATTTGAATACTATATTTTCTCTTTCCGCTGTGTGAGATTTCCATTCGAAGTATACGTTATTATCATCTGTGCAAATGTAATCCTTACAGGAACCAACGACCCGTTTAGAGTGGCTCTAAGTTTCGATGGGCCTCTTCTAGGTCAAAATTTAGGCCCATTCTGGGCGGTTTGTTACATCATCTAGACAAGATTCATCATGCCTTGGGAAGATGTTCACGCCCCCCAAAAGGAGGACAGGGAGCACGCACCTCTAGAAGGGTACAATACCTGGAACAGGTTTATGTGTACTTCTGGGTGCGTGCCCCCACCTTGCGGTTTTATCCGAGATGTTGCGTCACTTTCGTTTAGCACCAACGCAGCTTCATCCGAATGGGTATGCCTTCCTTCTTGGCACCTGTCGCTTATTCAGGGAGCATCTGCACATTGAACCCACCGGAGAGGACATCCGGTTTTTATTTCAGATAAAAAGGAAAGTGTAACCAACTTTTTGTAAAAGCTACCACGGATTAGATCGAAGCCCAATATCCAAAAATGCACCCTTCATCAATGCACAACCAGCCAATTCAGACACTTCATACCCCAGAAGGCCCAACCAAAGCTCGGTCCAAACATGCCCTCTTCAGGCATCGACTCGAGTCAGTTCCCTCTAGCCAATAACCTGCTCACTCCAAAAGATTCGCTCTCCCCCGTCGTCCGAGTAAATCGCTCCCATAAAAGTCACATCGATCGAGTATCTTAGATCTGCATGGAAATATCCAGCTAAGTCTTTTAAATGCTCCACCCAACTTTCAAGGCAAAAAAGGTGGTCAACCATATCCGACAGAGCTCTACTTTTGATACACCTCACCTCGAGTGCCACGTAAGCTGTTATTTCCGAGGATATTATTAATGAGTAGTGGAATGGGTCTTACCGCCGCAATTACTACCAGTGAACGAGCACCATGTGTCCGAGCTCCAAAAAAGAGGAAGGCCACGTAACGACCCGCTCAGCCCAGTACTTTGCCTATAAATATCACAAAGCTCAAAGGAGAAAGGAGCTTATTTTTAGATACTCTACTTTCCCCTTAAGACTTCTGACTCTCACGACTAATTCACAAAATAGCCATTCTTTTTCTTCTCCATTCCTGAAAGAAAAAGCTTTGTTTTTGTAATCAAAAGAAAGAAAATATGTATAAAGTGGACGTAGGCACTGACTTTTGCCGAACCACTATAAAAATCTTGCATATGTTCCATGTTCTATTTACTTTTTTGCACTCTATAATTGTTATTCGTGTGTCATTCGCACGATTGGGGGTTGACTGTCACTAATTACCAATTTTTGACGTCAACACTTTGGCATGCCAGGAAGGGGATCGAACCTACGACCTTCTGCAAGTTTCAATCCATGGCGAAAAAATGAAAGAATGATGCAACATTTTCTCGTCCCACCAATGCCGATGCTGCCGAGACAAATGCTGCAGAAGCCAGTCAGGAAGCTTCCTCTCATTAAGATGTGCCCCGATATCTTATCCAGGATGACATGTGTAACACCCCGAAAATTTTATAACTGTGAAATTAACAAATTAAAGTATAATTAATTTGAAATCAAAGAACTAAGGGAAACGGGATACGCCATTGCGTTCGTCTCGGAAAAATACGCTAAATAGAGTCCGAGTTTTCGAAAAACGGAGTCCGTATGAAGAAGATATGGCCTTCGGAAGTTTTGAATTAAATTTAAAATTCAAACAGATTAAAATAATTAAAAATCGGGCCCAATGGGCCAGGGCGGATAAACACCCGCCTAGGCCACCCAGGTCGACTGGGCTGTCGACCTGGGCTACCCATGTCGACAGGGCTGTCGACAGCCCTGTCGACAGGGGTATCGACCTGGTCGAGCCCAGCCAACCTGGCTGGCCAGGTCCGTGTTTGGCCGATTTTCTGTGGTCTGCTTTGTCATTAGGGCTAGGTGGCAAGTTTTAATTGGTCTCTCTATCGAATGAATGGCTACGATCAATCCAGGCAACATCAATGGTCCTAATCAGTTCCTAACCTCTATATAAACAACCCTAGACTAAACCCTAATCTATTCATTCAAAAATAAGATCATAGCCGCCATGTTGCTGAGGAACGACAAAGAGTAGCCGCCAACTAGAGTGAGAATTAGGAGGAAAGTTCTAAAGCCTAAAGCAATTCAAGCAAATCAAATCAAACCTCATCTTCTTATTCATAAATTAGAGAATTCGCCGCAACCATTGTAAGTAGAGTATTACTTTGGTATGAACAAATGATTGTGTAGATATGTATACTTGATTTGTGGCGACAAAGTAATTCATATTTGTGCGTTGGAATATTGTATACGTTTGGATATTCTTGAATTATGTTGTTCATTATGAAAAAACTACATGCGGTAGTTTTATGCAAGTATGACGTTTGGATATTCGCAAAATATGTAATTTATGTTGAAGCTACATGTGTGTAGTTGTTAATCATGCAAGTTTAGGGTTTTGCTACTATGCCGTCATAATGTGTATTTTTACACGAACATCATTTTGGTGAGGAAATTGGAATAAGTTTAGGTTGTTATAATCCATATGAAGTTATGTTGATAATTGGGCATCATGGTCTATGTATTAAGCCATGCCTTGTATTAGAAAACCTATGTGCAAACTTATGAATATGACTAGGCTATGATTGATATTTGACCATGTTAGTTCTATATTGTTAGCAAGAATTATATGATGACATATGTGAGACATGGCTAGGTTAGACTCAAAAATCCCTTTTAGCAAGTTTAAAGCAAACACCATGCTTATGTTTGATATTATGCCATGCCTATGTTAGAAACATTTATGCCATGCTTATGTTTGATATTATGCCATGCCTATGTTAGAAACACTTATGCCATGCTTATTATGCCATGCCTATGTTAGAAACATTTATGCCATGCTTATGTTTGACATTATGCCATGCCTATGTTAGAAACATTTATGCCATGCTTATGTTTGATATTAGGCCTAAATAAAATATAAGTTTATGTTGTAGTTAAGCCTATGCAAGTTCACATGCTTTGATTCATATCACCTATGCTTTATGACCAAAGTATATGTTATCACTATGCAAGTACACCAGTTTCTATTTTGTATTTCCAACGTCATATTGCAAGTTCATGCGCTCACCTTCCCCTCTTTGTGTGTGTGTCACGCTTTAAGCCTCCCCTTTTCGCATGGCTAAATTGGGCTTTAAAAGGCTAAGCCCAATATATATAAACGGACGTGTAAAACGGAGGAAAATAACGTTGGGTTAAAATTACTAATGAATGAAAATATAAAATAGAAGGGCCCAAGTTCAAGAATGGGTTGGGCCCATGATTGGTGTAACCTTTACACCATTAACTTAATAATGGGCCGCAAATATTTACATATAAGAAATAAAGAGGAAAGACAAAATATGTAAATGTAGAACATACGATGTGTTTAACCCGAGGTTGGATTGAGTTGTGATGTAAACCTGCCCGGAACCGCCCGGCTGTCCAGTAGTCACAACAATACCTATCCAATGTGGGAGGTTAAACATGGAGCCCAATAAGGACCCGAGGTTAGACTGAGTTGTGGCGTAAGACTGCCCGGAACCAATCGGCAACAGGCAGCCACAACAATACCTGTCTAATGTGAGAGGTCAGGGCCTTAATAAGACAATTAAGGCTGAGTCAGGATTGTTAGGATTAAGTGAACTAAAGACTTAATCAAAATGGAACATGCTAAACTAAACGGACTGGTGGGGGTTAGGTTAGGAAACACTTAACCAACTTAGCATGTTGGCTAGAGATAGAAAACCTAGTAACGGGGGACCCTTTTCAGCAGTAACCCTAGAAGGTGTATCAGGATACCCTGAAACTAGGCAGGGTGGGGCACGATTACTGGGCTGATTGTAAGAGGTCAAATCGACGGCGGTGGTGTAGCAGTGTAGGTTCTAACGGAGTGCGGGCGTGCACACACTCCGGCGCAGAAAAATAAGGCACTGGACACCAGTAGCATACCTGTGCACTCTAAGGTTGTGTCGGGTTGCCACTATGGGACTTGATACACCCCATGGTGGGACCAGCATAGGTAACTACAACATCGGGAGCCGTAAGACACATGTAACTATGCGAGTAGGAGCCGATCATCATAGAACGGATCACATCACCCTGATTATGGGGTGCCAATTGGAAACTAGTTTAAATGGGTTCAGAGATTAACATGGGGTACGATAGTGTATTCGACCCTAGACAACTTGACCAAGTTTATTGTGCTTGCCCACTTCTTGTTTATACTTATCATACCCAGTTCTTTATTCATAGACAAAATAGTACTAGACTTACTCAGGCTTTATGTCTGACTCTACTTTTCTTTCGTCTTCTTTTCTTCCGTTCCCCCCCCCCAGGTCCACAGGGAGGGAACACAGCAGCTTGACCAACCTTAACATCCAGCTTGAAGAAGAGAAATGTATTGCTTGGACTTTCCTGTTTTGAACTATGGCTTTGGACAATCCACTATGGGGCTTTTGCAGTTTATCTATGTTTTAGTTATGCTTCTTTAAATAATGTACTCAAGACAGATTATGAAAGTGTTATGTTATGTTTTTGGAAAGGATGTTGTTGTAACACGTATTTGACTTTATGAAATAAAAGTTTGTTGTTCTTCCGCTGTTTACAAATATGTGTTCTTATATCTGTCTTGTATATCTGTGACTTGTACTTATAAACCTCCACCAAAATTAGGGCATTCCCTTTGAGAGTGACCCTAACGGAGGTGGGGTGTTTCACTTGGTATCAGAGCATAGGTTTACCAGATAAGATAAAAAGTTTGGAAAATTATTTTCAAAAAGGAAATTTAAAGAAGCATTTTTAAAAGAAAAATATTATTTTATTTTAAAAAGGCAAAGTCCACTCCCCAAAGCCATAGGTACTATCTCTTATCCTTCGTTTTGAATCTATCCTTTTTGTTTCAGCATGTCTGAAGATCTTAACTTGCCAGAAGGGGTGCCAATACCTGGTTGGTTTAGACGGTTCTTAGAAGCAAGGGCCACTCAGCCAGGTCCTACCGTTCCTCCTCCCCCAGCTGCAGGGAATCATCCAGCTGCAGCGGCACCTTTTCCTCCACCTCCTCCTCGGGGAAACACATTTGCTAAGATATGTAAAGATTTTAAAGCTATGGGAGGAAGGGATTTCCATGGAACTGAGTCCTTCGTGGCAGCTAGAAATTGGCTAAAAGAGACGGAGGACCTATTCATCATCTTTGAGGTAGAAGATAGACAAAAAGTACAATTGGCAGTGTGGCTATTGAAGGGCGAGGCTTCCTACTGGTGGGAAGTCACTAATGCTGAAAGACCAGTGGATACATGGGAGGATTTTAGGGCAAGGTTTGAGACCAAATTTCTCTCAGATGCGGAAAGAAGTTTGCAGTTGGAAAAATTCTTATTTCTTAAGCAAGAGGACAAGACAGTCCGAGAGTATGTGAATCAGTTCGATGAGCTGGCTAGGTTTGGGCTTGACCTAGTCAACACCCCGCACAAGAAGGCTCTCCGTTTCGTCAAAGGGTTGAATGAGCCATTACACAGTTTGGCCATGACCCATATACCCATGGGAGCCACGTATGAAAGATTGGTGCAAATGGCATTGCTGAATGAAGAGGATAAGGGCAAGAAGGAGACAAAGGCAGAAAGCTCTCAAGGGAAGAAAGAGGGTTTGCAGCCTAAGAAGACAGACTTTAAGACGGGCGGGAAAGGCAACAAAGAGAAGAGAAAGTGTAATTTCTATGGCAAAGTGGGGAACTTAGTAAAGGACTGCCGGAAAAAGAAGGCCAAGGAGAATGGTGGGTGCTTTTCTTACGGTGAGACAGGCCACAGGGCTAAGGACTGCCAAAAGAAACGAGGACATGGGCAGAGGGCTGGATCCACCCCAGGGGCACAGGTTCATGTGCTGGAAGCGCCACCTCTGCAACAGCGAGGTATAAATACTTCTGTAGAAAGTGTAGTTTATCTTTATGATCACCCCGTTCGCACTTTATTTGATTCTGGCGCATCACACTCCTTTATCTCGTCTGCTTTAGTAGAATCTCTGCACCTAAAAACTAGTATGGTAGAGGACCCCTTAATTGTTTCAAACCCGATTGGGGGCCCAGCTCATTTGTCTATGATCTGTTTGGGATTGAAAATTTCCATTCTAAGCGTAGAATTTCAATGTAGTGCCTTTGTTTTGGGCTTTTCGGGGTATGGTTTGATTTTGGGCATGGATTGGCTATCCAGTAATGGGGCCATCCTTGATTGTGAGAAAAGGGTTGTTAGGCTCCTAACCCAGCTCGGTAATACTTTGGAAATTTCTTGTAATCCCTCGCATGCGGTTATGCTTAGTTATCTTGAATCACTAGATGCCTCTGTTGAAAATTTGCAATCAGTTAGAGTGGTCCGGGAATATCCGGATGTCTTTGAAGAGGTGAAGGGCTTGCCTCCGAAGCGGGAAATAGACTTCCGCATATATCTTGTAGATAATGCAAAGCCCGTTGCGTTGCCCGTTAGACATATGGCTCCACGAGAAAGGAAAGAGCTCAGTAAACAGATTAAAGAGCTTCTAGAAAAGGGGTTCATTAGGAGGAGCATTTCAGAATGGGGCGCTCCAGTGGTGTTCGCTACAAAGGCGGATGGTTCACTCCGTCTATGTGTTGACTATAGGGAGCTCAACAAGCTAACGAAAAAGAATAGGCACCCTCTCCCTAGAATTGACGATTTATTTGACCAGCTTGTAGGAGCGTCTGTTTTCTCCCAACTCGATTTAGCAACCGGTTTTCATCAGCTAAGGGTGGCTGAAGATAGCATCGATAAAACGGCATTCAGAACCCCAGACTGTTTCTTTGAATGGCTTGTCATGCCTTTCGGCTTGACAAATGCACCTGCTTACTTCGTGGACCTGATGAGTAGGGTATTTAGAGATTTCCTCAACAAATTCGTAGTGGTCTTCGTAGATGATATCCTTATCTTCTCAAAGAGTGAAGAGGAACATGCTCAACACTTAAGGGAAATCATGGAAACTTTGCGAGTCCATCAACTAAAAGCCAATTTCTCCAAATGCCACTTTTGGAGAGAGGAGGTGAGGTTCCTTGGGCACATAGTATCCAAACAAGGGTTAGCGGTGGACCCTGCTAAGGTAGTGGCGGTACAGGATTGGAAGACACCTAGGAATGCGACTGAGGTCCGAAGCTTTCTAGGACTAGCGGGTTTCTATCGAAAGTTCATAAGGGATTTTGCGAAAATCTCAGCTCCGCTCACGAAATTGACTAAGAAGAATCTAGTGTTCAATTGGGACTTGGATTGCGAGTTTGCTTTCCAACGACTAAAAAGGGCTCTCACAACAGCCCCAGTTTTGACGCTGCCGGATGGGAGCAAAATGTTCACTGTTTATACGGATGCATGTGGGACAGGGCTAGGCGCCGTCTTAATGCAAGAAGGAAGGGTTGTAGCTTATGGCGGGAGGCAGTTGAAAGCGCATGAAAAGAACTACCCAACCCACGATCTTGAGTTAGCCGCCATCGTCTTTGCACTCAAGTCTTGGAGACACTATCTCCTAGGTGAGAAGTTCGAACTTTACACTGACCATAAATCGTTGAAATATCTTTTCTCGCAGAAGGATCTTAACTTGAGGCAACAAAGATGGATGGAGTTTCTTGCCTCGTACGATTTCGAAATCACCTACACTCCGGGCAAAGGCAACGTAGTGGCAGACGCGTTGAGCCGAAAGAAATTGACCCTAAGCCCGTTGTTTGTTGAAAGACAAAGCCTAGAGTTTATAGCCAGCTTCGACTTTAGGCCTTCCTCTGATTTCGTACCAGGCCTGCTTGCATCGCTCGAAGTGCTCCCGACTTTAGTGGATTCAGTAGGGGCAGCACAACGCGAAGACCCTCAGCTTGTGGAAATGATTGATAGGCTAATTAGGGGTGAGACTTCAAGTCACCTCAACCGATACTCCATCGACGATAAAGGTTTACTAAGGCGAGACGGAAGACTATGCGTCCCACAGACAAAAGATTTAGTAAGGAAGGTTCTCGAGGAAGCACATCACTCCAAGATGACGATACACCCGGGCGGAGATAAAATGTACAAAGACATAAAAAGGACTTTCTTCTGGAACGGCATGAAAAAGGACGTGGCAGAATTCGTTTCTAAGTGTATGGTGTGCCAACAGGTTAAGGCGGAACAGAAAAAGCCTGGCGGACTGCTACATCCTCTAGAGGTCCCGCAGTGGAAGTGGGATAGCATCTCAATGGACTTCATCGATGGGCTGCCTAGGTCTAGGAGAGGCAACACTAGCATTTGGGTAATAGTGGATAGGCTTACTAAAAGCGCCCACTTTTTACCTGTTAAAAGTAAGAGAACTGCCTCATCCCTAGCATCACTTTACCTCAAGGAAATAGTTCGACTCCATGGAATACCATCTAGCATTGTTAGTGACCGAGACCCCATCTTCACCAGTGAGTTTTGGCGGAGTCTGCAAGAAGCAGTAGGAACGCAGTTATGCTTAAGCACATCCTATCATCCCCAAACCGACGGCCAAACAGAGAGAGTGAACAGAGTTTTGGAAGACCTTTTAAGGCTATGCGTCCTCGACTTCGGAGGGACATGGGAAGACCACCTTCCTTTGGTGGAATTTGCCTACAACAACAACTATCAAGCAACCATCGGAATGGCGCCCTTCGAAGCTTTATATGGAAGACCGTGCCGATCGCCCACTTGTTGGTGGGAATCCACGGATAAGCTCATACTTGGACCAGACATGATCCGAGAGACCTCAGAGAAAGTAGACTTAATACGAAGAAGGATGAAGACGGCCCAAGACAGACAAAAGTCCTATGCCGACAAGAGGAGATCCGACCTTGAATTTGAGGTTGGAGACAGAGTTTTTCTCAAGGTATCACCGCTAAGGAACGTTGTTCGTTTTGGAACCACAGGAAAACTAGCACCAAGGTTCGTAGGGCCATTCCCTATTATCGAGAAAATTGGGAAAATGGCCTATAGATTAGAGCTACCCGAGAAGTTGGCTGGAGTCCACAACGTTTTTCACGTTTCACATCTCCGAAAATGTCTACATGAGTCAGCTGAAGTGGTAGAGCCAAATATACTCGAAGAGGCCGAAGTGGAACGCGAAGCAACCATAAGGAAAGTTCCAACTCGCATCTTAGGAACGGAAGTGAAGAAGCTACGCAACCGTGAAGTCAAGCTCGTCAAAGTTCAGTGGAGCGACGCCGAGGGAGACGCGACTTGGGAAACTGAAGCTAGAATACGTACTACCTACCCTTTTCTGTTCGAGGGTACATCCTTGATCTTTCTTTTCCTTAAGTTGCGCTTTTATCTATCTTTTTAGGTATATTTCCTCGACCTTATCTTTTAGGTAGAAACCTTTTGGATGGAAACATGTAGTTGAAACATGTTATGGATGATGGTTGCAAGTGGTTGCAAGTGATTGCTAGTGGTTGCTCGTGGTTGCATATACACACACAATCTAGGTTTTAGATCGGCTCAGTCACTTCATATTGCATATGCATATATGTTTGCATTCGTATATGGTTGAACTTTAATGTGTTGTCATATGGATGTTGCATTTGTATTGAATGATTGTGCACTCATGTAGAATCATGAATAGGAAAATTTGCATACATAATGGATTCATGGCACTTACATAATTCGCATTAAGGAGGTCAACTGAATCAGTAGACCGCCTGATTTTGCATTAGATAAGTACATGTACACACACACTTCGCATATGATCATGAAGCATTAGAAGTCTTTTAAGGACAATGGGTGCTCGTGTTTGATGGATGAGAAGATGGATGATTGGATGTTAGGATATACATTCCTCCTAACTTGAAAATTTCGGGGACGAAATCCTTTTAAGTGGGGGAGAATGTAACACCCCGAAAATTTTATAACTGTGAAATTAACAAATTAAAGTATAATTAATTTGAAATCAAAGAACTAAGGGAAACGGGATACGCCATTGCATTCGTCTCGGAAAAATACGCGAAATAGAGTCTGAGTTTTCGAAAAACGGAGTCCGTATGAAGAAGATATGGCCTTCGGAAGTTTTGAATTAAATTTAAAATTCAAATAGATTAAAATAATTAAAAATCGGGCCCAATGGGCTAGGGCGGATAAACACCCGCCTAGGCCACCCAGGTCGACTGGGCTGTCGACCTGGGCTACCCATGTCGACAGGGCTGTCGACAGCCCTGTCGACAGGGGTATCGACCTGGTCGAGCCCAGCCAACCTGGCTGGCCAGGTCCGTGTTTGGCCGATTTTCTGTGGTCTGCTTTGTCATTAGGGCTAGGTGGCAAGTTTTAATTGGTCTCTCTATCGAATGAATGGCTACGATCAATCCAGGCAACATCAATGGTCCTAATCAGTTCCTAACCTCTATATAAACAACCCTAGACTAAACCCTAATCTATTCATTCAAAAATAAGATCATAGCCGCCATGTTGCTGAGGAACGACAAAGAGTAGCCGCCAACTAGAGAGAGAATTTGGAGGAAAGTTCTAAAGCCTAAAGCAATTCAAGCAAATCGAATCAAACCGCATCTTCTTATTCATAAATTAGAGAATTCGCCGCAACCATTGTAAGTAGAGTATTATTTTGGTATGAACAAATGATTGTGTAGATATGTATACTTGATTTGTGGCGACAAAGTAATTCATATTTGTGCGTTACAATATTGTATACGTTTGGATATTCTTGAATTATGTTGTTCATTATGAAAAAACTACATGCGGTAGTTTTATGCAAGTATGACGTTTGGATATTCGCAAAATATGTAATTTATGTTGAAGCTACAAGTGTGTAGTTGTTAATCATGCAAGTTTGGGGTTTTGCTACTATGCCGTCATAATGTGTATTTTTACACGAACATCATTTTGGTGAGGAAACTGGAATAAGTTTAGGGTGTTATAATCCATATGAAGTTATGTTGATAATTGGGCATCATGGTCTATGTATTAAGCCATGCCTTGTATTAGAAAACCTATGTGCAAACTTATGAATATGACTAGGCTATGATTGATATTTAACCATGGTAGTTCTATATTGTTAGCAAGAATTATATGATGACATATGTGAGACATGGCTAGGTTAGACTCAAAAATCCCTTTTTGCAAGTTTAAAGCAAACACCATGCTTATGTTTGATATTATGCCATGCCTATGTTAGAAATATTTATGCCATGCTTATGTTTGATATTATGCCATGCCTATGTTAGAAACACTTATGCCATGCTTATTATGCCATGCCTATGTTAGAAACATTTATGCCATGCTTATGTTTGACATTATGCCATGCCTATGTTAGAAACATTTATGCCATGCTTATGTTTGATATTAGGCCTAAATAAAATATAAGTTTATGTTGTAGTTAAGCCTATGCAAGCTCACATGCTTTGATTCATATCACCTATGCTTTATGACCAAAGTATATGTTATCACTATGCAAGTACACCAGTTTCTATTTTGTATTTCCAACGTCATATTGCAAGTTCATGCGCTCACCTTCCCCTCTTTGTGTGTGTGTCACGCTTTAAGCCTCCCCTTTTCGCATGGCTAAATTGGGCTTTAAAAGGCTAAGCCCAATATATATAAACGGACGTGTAAAACGGAGGAAAATAACGTTGGGTTAAAATTACTAATGAATGAAAATATAAAATAGAAGGGCCCAAGTTCAAGAATGGGTTGGGCCCATGATTGGTGTAACCTTTACACCATTAACTTAATAATGGGCCGCAAATATTTACATATAAGAAATAAAGAGGAATGACAAAATATATAAATGTAGAACATACGATGTGTTTAACCCGAGGTTGGATTGAGTTGTGATGTAAACCTGCCCGGAACCGCCCGGTTGTCCAGTAGTCACAACAATACCTATCCAATGTGGGAGGTTAAACATGGAGCCCAATAAGGACCCGAGGTTAGACTGAGTTGTGGCGTAAGACTGCCCGGAACCAATCGGCAACAGGCAGCCACAACAATACCTGTCTAGTGTGAGAGGTCAGGGCCTTAATAAGACAATTAAGGCTGAGTCAGGATTGTTAGGATTAAGTGAACTAAAGATTTAATCAAAATGGAACATGCTAAACTAAACGGACTGGTGGGGGTTAGGTTAGGAAACACTTAACCAACTTAGCATGTTGGCTAGAGATAGAAAACCTAGTAACGGGGGACCCTTTTCAGCAGTAACCCTAGAAGGTGTATCGGGATACCCTGAAACTAGGCAGGGTGGGGCACGATTACTGGGCTGATTGTAAGAGGTCAAATCGACGGCGGTGGTGTAGCAGTGTAGGTTCTAACGGAGTGCGGGTGTGCACACACTCCAGCGCAGAAAAATAAGGCACTGGACACCAGTAGCATACCTGTGCACTCTAAGGTTGTGTCGGGTTGCCACTATGGGACTTGATACACCCCATGGTGGGACCAGCATAGGTAACTACAACATCGGGGGCCGTAAGACACATGTAACTATGCGAGTAGGAGCCGATCATCATAGAATGGATCACATCACCCTGATTATGGGGTGCCAATTGGAAACTAGTTTAAATGGGTTCAGAGATTAACATGGGGTACGATAGTGTATTCGACCCTAGACAACTTGACCAAGTTTATTGTGCTTGCCCACTTCTTGTTTATACTTATCATACCCAGTTCTTTATTCATAGACAAAATAGTACTAGACTTACTCAGGCTTTATGTCTGACTCTACTTTTCTTTCGTCTTCTTTTCTTCTGTTTCCCCCCCAGGTCCACAGGGAGGGAACACAGCAGCTTGACCAACCTTAACATCCAGCTTGAAGAAGAGAAATGTATTGCTTGGACTTTCCTATTTTGAACTATGGCTTTGGACAATCCACTATGGGGCTTTTGCAGTTTATCTATGTTTTATTTATGCTTCTTTAAATAATGTACTCAAGACAGATTATGAAAGTGTTATGTTATGTTTTTGGAAAGGATGTTGTTGTAACACGTATTTGACTTTATGAAATAAAAGTTTGTTGTTCTTCCGCTGTTTACAAATATGTGTTCTTATATCTGTCTTGTATATCTGTGACTTGTACTTATAAACCTCCACCAAAATTAGGGCATTCCCTTTGAGAGTGACCCTAACGGAGGTGGGGTGTTTCAACATGGATAAAATCTTGGCCGAGTTCAGACACCATATGACATCGCAGGGTAAACTCCTCGAACAACAGCAAGAGTTGATGGACCACCTTCTCGGTTGAGTGGAGATGAGGCTAAATGCTTCAACATTAATTCCTCCACCAACCGGGATTGGGGAAACAACTGATCTCCGTCTGAACAGAATTAGGCCACTGATCAGATCCCACATTTGCTACCTCCTGACTCGGCTTCACCTCCCAACCAATCACAGCAAGGAGTATCACTTTCAGTGACCAGTGTAGTTGCAGCTGTAGATTCACAGGAGGCTCGCGATCAAGATCTGGGTCGTTCGATCACTTTTCCTCCACTTTTGGGAACAACTCGACCCCCCAGACCATCCGAGCGATCACTGGACCCATCTGAATCTATTCTATTTCCATTTTAACCTGAAATCTAACCACAGACTAATCTAACCACTCTTCCCCTTTAATGAAGAGTTGGCGCGACCTTCCCTTCGAACCATGGAGACCACTCTACCATATCGCCACAATCTTCTGCCCAAGCTCCTCAGGTTGGTCCTCGAGCTCCTAAAAATGAAAAGGACCCCGAGCTCCTAGAAATGGAAAGGACCCCGAGACTAGCACCCACGACATTATCATTAATTAAGTTTAGATTTATTTTTCAGTGTATTTCTATTTCAATAAAATGGACACTTTGATGTACACATGTACGGGGTTAGGATTTCAGTCCTAGGCATGCTCTGGAATCAACATTTGTTCCCCTTAGAATTTATTTTCATTTCCCTGTAATAGTTCTTTAGAAACTATGAATTTTCTTTTGCAAACATGGATTATATTTGAATGATTTAAGCCGAGCATGACAAACACTCGCCCCTTCTAAATATGGTCAACGCGAACGCCTACCACCATACCTGAAAACCTACTCCTTGAGCTGAGTACGGTTAGATCTCTTTAAGATGAGTATGGACTATACTTGCCCCTTCTAAAACTTACCAAATGATCTTACATAAATCGAGCACAGAAAACACTTGCCATAAGCCGAGTATGGTTAATACTGGCTACCTCTATAAGCCGAGTATGGTTAATACTCGCCACCTCCATAAGCCTAGTATGGTTAATGCTCGCCACCTCTATAAGCCGAGTATGGTTAATACTAGCCATTCCTCTAAGCCAAGTGTAACTACTGCTCGTCATTATTTTCAAGTCGAGTATGATTTATACTCGCCCCAAATGAAACTAAAAGCCTTCCCTAGAATGAGAACGGCTCGTGCCATTTCTGTAGGTACTAAATCTCTCGACTGAAGTTTGCAACTTCCTTTCTGGCCTTAATACATTCTTCGATGATTGTCAGTTTTCTGCCCTTAATATGAACTTCTTTAGTCGTCGGTTTTCTGGACTTAATACGACCTACTTCGGTCATCGGTTTTCTGGTCTTAATACATTCATCGGGGCCGTGACCATAGCTACCAAAGAAATTATGCTTCGGACCACATTTCAGAACACACCTCCCTCTACCGAAGAAGATGTATTCTGAGGGGAAAAGTGTTAACCAACTTTTTAGTAAAAGCTATCGTGGATCAGATCGAAGCCCAATATCCAGAAATGCGCCCTGCAGCAATGCACAACCAGCCAATTCGGATAGTTCATACCCCAGAAGGCCCAGCCAAAGCTTGATTCAAATCGGCCATCTTCAAGCACCGGCTCGAGCCAGTTCCCTCCAGTCAATAACTCTCTCACTCTAGAAGATTCACTCTCCCCCATCGACCGAGTAAATCACTCCCATAAAAGGCGTATCGACCGAGTATCTCGAATCAGCATGGAAATATCCAGTTGAGTCGTTTAAATGCTCCACCCAACTTTTGAGGCAAAAAAGGCGGTCAACCATATCCGGACAGAGATCTACTTTTGATACACCTTACCTCAAGTGCCACGTAAGCTATTGTTTCCGAGAATACTATTAATGAGCAGTGGAATGGGTCTTACCACCGCAATTACAATCAGTGAAAAAACTCCACGTGTCCGAGCTCCGAAAAAGAGGAAGGCCACGTAACGACCCACTCAACCTAGTACTTCACCTATAAATATCACAAAGCTCAAAGAAAAAAGGAGCTTCTTTTTGGATACTCTACTCTCCTCTTAAGACTTCTGACTCTCATGGCTAATTCACAAAATAGCCATTCCTTTTCTTCTCCATTCCCAAAAGGAAAAGCTTTGTATTTGTAATCAAATGAAAGATAATATGTATAAAGTGGACGCATGCACTGACTTTTGCCAAACTACTATAAAAATATTGCATGTGTTCCCTGTTCTGTTTACTTTTCTGCACACTATAATTGTTATTCGTGTGTCATTCACACGAACGGGGGTTGATTGTTACTAGTGACCAATTTTTGACGTCAACAAAAAGTTACTAGTGCGCCTTCCTTGTATTACCTAGAGGCGATACACAACACCCGATTCATAGAGGGGTCGTGGATTAGGCTGGGCATTTTCAAGCATGAGTGGTTCTTTGTCCGTTGTCCTCGTGGATTTTCGAGGCGCTAGATGGAAGGAAGTAAGTGTCTTTTATTGCGCCGAGCTTGAAGTTAGTTGTGTCATAGGCTCTGAGTTAACTTTGAGCTTCTGTAACAGAGATTCACCGACACCAAAAGGCACATAGTGCCAGGAGCATCTCAAACTTTTGAGGGCCATCTCGGTTGAAGCTCTCTTTGTAGAGAACATCTTGGATGATGGGGCTCTTCATTAGATGGGCCTACTCCCTGCCAAACGTACAGTGTTTTGCCAGCTGCTGCTGGAAAAGGGAAGATGGCTTCTGAGGGAAAAGGGATTTCTCCTGGATGTAAAAGGAAAGCACCCCTGTAGTGACTAAGCAACACAAGGTCATGAAGACTTAGGAAGGAACTAGTGTAGAAAGCGCCAGTGATACGAAGCCGCCCATTGGAGAAGACGATCTTCTGCCTACTTCTATCCTTTCTACGATCGTTGAGACGAGGGCGTGAGTGTTGGGTAGGCCAGTTTCACCAGTTACGACATATGGGACCACCATGTCACTTGAAATAGTGGACCAGTTTAAGGACTTGGACAAGGTCCCAATCGATGTTACCTTGACTGGGCCCAGCGACACGAGTTCTGGAAGTCTAACACTGAATGTCGGGGAGATAACCCCTTCATGCGGGCCTCAATCTGGTCTGTGGAGAGCTCACTTGGGGCTCACACTCATAAACACAGGTAACAAAGCATTTGTTTGTGTGTGTAGGATGCTCGAGCCTACCTGTGCAGGTGAAATGGTTCGAAGTAGCGGGGACGGTAGATTCTGAGGTCACGGAGATGGAGGCCAGCACCACAAAGGAGCCTGGTGATAAGTGGTTTCAAGAAAGCAACCGACCTGTCCCACTCTTCCAACCGCTCTCAGGGCCATGGCGATGATCGTCGATATAGAGATCAGCCAAGACACTCGGAATCCCCACCACCTATCATCGATCTTCAAGGGCAGATTCAAGGCTTGAGACTATAGGAACAAGACCGCAAACGTTGACACTTCCTTCTCATGCTCCCCCTTTAGTGTTTGCTCATAAATCTATAAGAAAGGGATAGGCCGTAGAACATCGAAGATGGTTAGGTCAAAGGAAGGATCAGAAGCCCAAAAGAACACTCCCGAATAGAGGAAGGCAATCTTGGAAGAGCTATTTCCTAAGTATTATTTTGAGGAGCTGAAATGGATGCTAGACATCTGTCCAATCCCTCGCGAAGGCATTGACTAGGTGTGGAGGAAAGTACATGCTGCCTACTACCAGTGCAAGAAATTCAATAAAGATGTGCGACATCTCTTGGAGTTGATCTTCCGAAAGAATGTGGATATGCAAATCTATGAGCCGACCCTAAAAGCTAAGCAGGATAGTGTCCGAAAACGAGATAAGGTGTTGGGTAAGACAAGTCTTCAAATTGTAACTGTTTCCACGAATCCGAGTAACACACTTAAGTTCTAACTCTTTATTGGTGAAATAATATAATGGAAAGAGAAGTACACGAACCTAGAGAAAGAGGTACAGGATGCCAAGACGACTTTCAAAAACATCATGGCCTCTGTGATGATTGACAACACAACTCTTAAAGGAGAGAACCAAGAGTTGGCAGAGGAAAATCATCATTTACTTAAGGAAAACAAAGAAGTGCACCAGCTTCGAACGAACCACGAGGCCTCAGTGAAGGAAAACCAATGGCCAAAAGCTGAAAATGAAGAGACACAGAGGCTTACGAATGAAAATGCCATGCTAAAGAGGCTCCTAGAGGAGGCTATGAAAGGCAAACAGTCCGCAAAGGCTACTACTAAAGAGGTGTTGAATCAGATGGATGGAATAATGCTGAAAACCACAAGGATGTGGAGGAGCTTGGGATTGAGGTTGAGGACGCTGAGATTAAGGCGAAGTTGGCCCTGGTGCCATATGCTTTGGGAATGTACGTCAAAGCTCTTTGGTTCCGCGGAATCTCGTAGGTCGACGATTACCCCTGGAAACTGGCTCAGGTTTAGGTTAGGTTGCTGGAGTACAAGGCTGAGCTGCGACAGATAGAGGCAGTTGATGAGATTGAGTTCATGTTCTCACACTTGGATGAAGGAGAGCGCTTGGTGCTTCGAGAAGGACAACAACTGCTGAGAGATGATGTCGAGAGGGCGAAGAAGGCAGCGCTTACTATTGCAAAGGGGAAGTCGGTATCAACCGACAGCTTGGTATTGGCTCATGAGTTTGTTGGAGGCAGTTCCCAACAATAGCAAGCTATGCCTTTCATCTCTGCAAGTCGTCAGCAGGTCTCAGCCCCCGCCGAAGATGAATATAGTCCCGATCAATCGGGGTTGGCACTGGGGAGTTCTTCTTAACCAGTAGTTGGAAGCACTATGCCTGCCGCAACTACACCATAGGAGGTGGTAGATAAAGTCCTATTCTCACAAGCGCTTAGGAAGATGGTAGCATAAAGTCGAAGTAGATTAATGTAACACCCCATATTTCTGTTAACACTAAAGTAACAAATTAAATAATATTTAAGTTTAAATGTGAGAATTAAGGGAAATGGGTTACGCCATTGTGTTCGTCTCGGAATTCTGGTTCAGATAGAGTCCGAGTTTGTGTGAATTGGACTTCGTATGAAGAAGTTATGGCGATCGGAAGTTTCAGAAAAATTCAAACAGATTTCAAAAGTTCAAATTCAGACTCAGATTGGGCTAGGCGGGAAAATTCCCGTCAGGGGCCAGGTCGACCAGAGGGTTGACCTGGGGGTCGACCTACCCATACAGGTCGACCAGAGGGTCGACCTGCCCCCCCCCCCCCCCGGGCAGATTTGAGTGATGACGATTTTATGACTAGTTGCTGAGTCATTAGGGTTTCTGGATCGTTCTGATCTGGTCTGAATGGTTGAGGTTAATTCTAGGTTGATCGGATGGCCTAAATTAATCATAAATTCTATATAAACACATGTAGACTCAAACCCTAAAATCAAATAAAAATTAGAACCATGGCCGTCATGTTGTCACCTTGCAACCTAGAGTAGCCACCACAAATTAGAGGGAAAGTGAAGCTAATCAACTCAATTCTATTCAACTCAAATCTAAACAACAAAGAATTTGTCTTCTTCAAAGGAGAGCTAAATCAATTTCAGAACTCAGATTTCAGAACTCAAGACCTTCTTTGAGTTGTGAGTTCAATTTCTTTAATAAGATAATTAATATGTTAATTGGGTTGAGATATAAATTGGATTATATGGCTATATTTGTGAAGCATTGGAAAATGTAATATTGGGTGAATATATGCTAATTGTTCATAATGATATCTTTAGTTTATTTGTATTGTGGATCCTTATCATATGCTTAATCACCTATGCTCAACTCGATTCATAGTTCTATATGCAAGTTTGGATGTTAATTTATATAGGAATCATATGCAAGTTGATGAGAATCATATATAATCCTTAAATGTTTCATGGCATCTATTTTATGTGTAAGTTTGGATCTAAAGTTTAGGTTAAGACATGTGTGAGTTATATGCAAGTATGTATGCGGATTATACAAAATTTTATATGATAGTTTACATGTAGATCTTAATTTACATGTTTAGGTGCAAGTTTACATAATAGTTTATATTTCATAAATCACATATGTAAGTATATATATGTTTGGGGTATGAATCATGTAATGAAAGTTTGAGATTCCTATGCAAGTTCATACCTTTATGTTAAAACTACATAAGTTACGAAAGTACATGTGTTATACACCCATTGTCTATGCAAGTTTAGATGAAACACCTTATTCACACATGCAAGTTCACCCCTTATGTTTAGATCTATATGCCAATTCATGTTATGACTTTTATTCGTAAGTTAGATCTAATTTATATTCTATGGATGTTGTGATGTTTTCTCTCTATTCCATAAGTTAGACTATTCGAGCCTAACGTATATTTCACATTAAACGAACGAACGTACAACGTGGGGGCAATGGGATAAGATCAAAATATTTAAATGAAGAATTGGCTTAAGTGCCTTAAAATGGCATTTAATTAATTTGTGATGTTAATTGGTATAATTTTATATACCATAAGTAGATGGACATAATTAAGGTGTCAATTATGGACATAGTTAAATTTGGAATTGATTGACAATTTAAATTAGGGAATTTGGGGTTAAATGAAATGTGTAATAATAAACTGCCTAAGACACGAGGTAAGACTCGTTTGTGGTGTAAGACTGCCCGGACCCTCCCGGCAAATCCAGCAACCACAAATGCCAGTCTAATGTGGGAGGTCTTAGGCATAAACTAAATGCGTAACAGTTGTAAAGACACGAGGTTAGGCTCATTTGTGGTGTAAGACTGCCCGGACCCGCCCGACAAATCCACCTGCCACAAATGCCAGTCTGATGTGGGAGGTCTTTACAAGGTTACAGTGTTAATGAATTAAGAAACACTTAACCAGATAAACATGTGGTGGGACATGAGGGGGTTAAGTGGGTGCCTTGGGTGGTATGTGAAGTTAAGTGGGTGCCTTAGGTGGCATTTGAAATACGATTAGATGCATTTAACCAAAATTGAAACATGCAAGAATACATGAATAAGAATGGGGTTAAATGGGAAAACCTTAGAGGGGACCAAGCATAGGTGGAAAGCTTGTGTCATGCATGAGGGGGGGGGGCTTTTCAAACCAGTAACCCATTAAGTATCTTTGGGGGCTCGACCCAAGTCGAGGACGGGACACACATACTGGATTTGATTGTAAAATGTCAAAACGGGTCAGTAGTGGCAACACAAGTCCAACGGGTTCATATGCGTGTGTGGGCCCGGGCTGGTAGGTAAGACGTTGTTGCATCGTGTAGATATAAGCCGTGCATTTTCGGTAGTATCGGGTTGCCACTTTGGGGAGTGATACAACCCATTGTGGGGCCAGCACAGGTATCTACGAGTTAGGGAGCCGATCGAATGGGGGTAGTGGGTATACCTAGTGGAGATAGGGGCAGACGACACCGATGAAGGCAGTTAGGGGTACATAAAACTACCATTATCATTATTAAGTTCTGTAGGCGGGATCAACCTTTAGGGTGACTAGTGGTGGTGCAGTATAGTAATTATCTTATAGTGGTTTTGGTGCGCCTTTAACGTTATCTTTGTTCATCTTATTTCCTTTGTTTGCTCTGTCATGCCCATTTATTCACAGTTGTCTCCTTCTTTTCTAACTTATGCCTTATCCTAGTTACTTAATGATTATATTGTTAAAGTTATTGCACTCGCCAGACTTTATGTCTGACCCCCTTGTTTCCACCTCTTTTCTTCCCATCCCCCCAGGTGCTCAGGGTGGGACTAGCACTAGTGGAGCTTGATTTGGACAGCTTTATCTCTTTCTTTGGAAGTTGCTTGGATCGCTGAATTAAAAGTTCCGCCTATCTTATTTATGGCTATTTTATGTTGGGGTTATGTCTTTCATTTTATGTACTCTGATTTAATCAAGATGGATATTATGTACTTGACTCTAGTCCTTGGTTTTTTTATGATGTAATTAAACTTATCTGTTACCGCTGCAATGAATAAAGTTTTAAATTTTTAAGTACTGCCTTATATCTATCTTGTTGTTAAGTTTCTGTTCTATACACACTTAAAACACTCCATAGAAGTTAACGCATTCCCTTTGTGAGTGACATTAATGGACATGGGGTGTCACACGTGGTATTAGAGCTGAAGGTTACCAGAACAAATATGAATTTTGAAACTGTTTTTCAAAAGCATTTTTATAAAGAAACACTTTCAAAAATACGTTTCAAGGAAAGTATTTTCAAGAGAAAAGTTTGTTTTAAAAACATGACCCCCAAGAGCCATATGTCTTCCTTTCAAATTCTTCGTTTGAATCTTTCCTTTTTCGTTTCAGCATGTGTGAGGATCTTAACATTCCGGAGGGTGTACCGATACCAGGATGGTTTAGGAGGTATTTTGGAGGCTAGGGCCACCGCCGTAGGTCCAGCAGATGTTCCTCCTTCCCCAGCTGCACCCGTTCCTCCTCCTCCCCCTCCTCGTGTTGATACTTTTGCAAAGATATGTAAGGACTTTGGGACAATGGGCGGGAAACCTTTTCACGGGTCGGAGACGTTTGTTGAAGATCGAAATTGGCTAAAGGATGGAAGAATTGTTTGGAATCTTTGAGGTAGAAGATGGAAGAAAGGTCCAGTTAGCTGCCGGGTTAATGAAGGATGAGGTCTCGTTTTGGTGGGTGGTCACTAATGGAGAGCAGCCAGTTGATACATGGCCGGATTTCAGGCGTAGGTTTGAGGCAAAGTTTCTCTCACAGGCTGAAGAGAATCTATACATGGAAAGGTTTTTGGCACTGAGGCAGGGGAATCTATCATTGAAAGAATACGTCAACAAGTTCAACAAGTTGGCGAGATTTGGCTTGAACTTGGTGAATACACCCGAAAAGAAGGCCCTGAGATTTGTTAAGGGTTTGAACGAGCCGCTACATGGGTTAGCTATGACCCACATCCCTATGGGGGCCACCTTTGAGAGACTAGTTGATATAGCGCTTATGCATGAAGAGGAGAAAGGCGCCAGTGCTATTAAGGCATCTGAGAAGAAGGGAGATCAAAAGAAACCACAACAACAAAACAAGAAGGGCGGGAAAAACAATAATGGAAAAGGAAAGAAGAAGTGCTTTAATTGTGGGACACCAGGCCATCTGAGTAAAGAATGTAGGAAAAAGAAGAAGACTGGCTGTTTCCACTGTGGAGAGGCAGGTCATCTAGTTAAGGACTGCCCAAGAAAACAGGGGCAAGGGAAAAAACTTCTGGAGGGAAGCTTCAGGCTCTCATGGCACCAGGGCAGGCAAGGGAGCAGGTCCAGGCTCTCGCGGTCCCACCGTTGCAAGAACGAGGTAGAAACATTCCCGTTGAAAGTTAAGTTTTTCTGTTTGATCATCTTGTTCGTACTTTGTTTGACTCCGGCGCTTCACACTCGTTTGTGTCTGCTTCGTTAGTTGAAACATTGCACCTAAATACTAGCTTAGTTTCGGATCCCATAGTAGTCTCAAATCCTATTGGTGGTTCGGCTCATCTTTCTATGATTTGTTGGGATTTGAGAGTGTCTATCTTGGGCATTGGGTTTGAATGCAACGCCTTTGTTCTTGGCATCATGGGCTATGGCTTGATTCTAGGTTTGGATTGACTAACTAGATACGGTGCTATCCTAGATTGTGAAAGAAGGGTAGTTAAATTGTTGACTCATTATGGAAAGACCCTTGATATTTCTTATGACCCTAGAGGATCGGTGATGATTAGTTATCTTGAGTCACTTGACGCATCCAATGATGATTTACATTCTGTTCGTATAGTCAGTGAATATGTTGATGTCTTCGATGAGGTGAGGGGTCTACCTCCAAAACGTGAGGTAGACTTTCGTATTTATCTTGTAGACAATGCAAAACCAGTATCTCTACCAGTATGCCACATGGCTCCTCGTGAGAGGAGGGAGCTCAATAAGCAAGTAGGGGAGTTGCTTGAGAAGGGGTTCATAAGACGTAGTATATCGGAGTGGGGTGCTTCAGTAGTATTTGCCACGAAGGCGGATGGATCCCTTAGACTTTGTGTGGACTATAGAGAACTTAATAAACTTACTAAGAGGAATAGGCACCCACTGCCGAGGATTGACAATCTCTTCGATCAATTAGTTGGCGCCTCAGTGTTTTCGCAGTTGGACTTAGCCATTGGTTTCCATCAGTTGAGGGTGGCTGAGGATAGCATAGACAAGACTGCCTTTAGGACTCCGGACGGTTTCTATGAGTGGCTTGTGATGCCCTTCGGTTTGATAACCCCCCCCCCCGGCATACTTTGTTGACTTAATTAGTAGGGTGCTTAGGGAGTACCTTAATAAATTCGTGGTGGTCTTTATGGATGACATCTTGATCTTTTCTAAGAGCGAGGAAGAGCATGCCCTACATCTTAGAGAAGTGTTGGAGACCCTTCGAGCGCACAACCTTAAAGCTAAATTATCTAAATGTCACTTTTGGAGGAAGGAAGTGCGATTCTTAGGGCACATGGTTTCCAAAGAAGGGATAACTGTAGATCCCGCGAAGGTGGTGGCCATCCAAGATTGGAAGGTCCCTAAAAATTCTACCGAGGTGAGAAGTTTCTTTGGGTTGGCTGGCTACTATAGGAATTTTATCAAGGACTTCGCAAAGATATCAGCCCCATTGACACGCTTAACGAAGAAGAACCTGGTTTTCACGTGAAACGTAGATTGTGATGATGCGTTCCAATGTTTAAAGAGAGCTTTGACCACAACCCCAGTCTTAGTGTTGCCAGATGGGAGTAAGCCATTTACCGTTTACACCAATGCTTGTGGGACAGGACTAGGTGCAGTTTTAATGCAAGAGGGGAGGGTAATAGCCTATGGAGGAAGGCAGTTGAGAGTGCATGAGAGAAATTACCCTACACATGACCTAGAGTTGGTCGCTATTGTTTTTGCGCTTAAGTCTTGGCGCCATTATCTTCTTGGCGAGAAACTCGAATTGTTCACATACCACAAATCGCTGAAATACTTGTTCTCTCAGAAGGACTTGAACTTAAGGCAGCAAAGGTGGATGGAATTCTTAGCGTCCTACGATTTCGAGAAAGCATATACCCCTGGCAAGGGTAACGTGGTGGCAGACACCTTAAGTAGGAAAAGGTTGTCCTTGAGTCCGTTGTTTGTTGAACGGAGAAGCTTAAAGTTCATCTCTAGTTTGACTTTAGTCCTTCCATTGACTATGTACCCAGTTTGCTAGCACCCTTAGAGGTCAGACCTACGCTTTTGGGACGGATTGGTGAGGCACAGCGAGATGACCCACAGTTGGTTGAGTTAATAGAGAAGCTCATAAGGGGGGAGTCATTGAGCCATCTCAGTAGGTATACCCTAGATGATAAGGGTTGGTTACGTAGGGACGGTAGACTTTGTGTACCATGGGACGAGAACTTGAGGAAGACCATTCTTGATGATGCACATCGTTCGAAGATGACCATTCATCCCGGCGGAGACAAGATGTACATGGACATGAGACGAGTTTACTTTTGGGCCGGTATGAAGAGGGATGGGACCGGGTTTGTCGCTAGATGCTTGGTGTGCCAACAAGTAAAAGCAGAGCAAAAGAAGCCCGGTGGGTTGCTTCACCCATTGGAGGTCCCACAATGGAAGTGGGAGAGTGTCTCGGTGGACTTTCTTGATGGGTTACCGAGATCGAGGAAGGGTAATACGGGGATTTGGGTCGTGGTAGACAGACTTACTAAGAGCGCCCATTTCATTCCCGTGAAGAGTTAGAGGACTGCTCCATGGTTATCCTCCGTATACGTTCGAGAGATAGTTCGTTTGCACGGTGTTCCTTCTAGCATAGTGAGCGATCAAGATCCTATCTTTACTAGCGAGTTTTGGAAGAGCTTGCAAGAGGCGGTAGGGACTCAGTTATTTTTGAGCACTGCATATCATCCTCAGACGGAAAGCCAAACCGAGAGGGTGAATTGTATTCTAGAGGACCTTTTGAGGTTGTGTGTCTTGGACTTCGGAGGTACATGGGAGGAGCATCTTCCTTTGGTGGAGTTCGCGTATAATAATAGTTTTCAGTCTAGCATTGGCATGGCACCTTTCGAGGCTCTTTATGGACGGCCATGTCGTTCACCTACATGTTGGTGGGAATCTACGGGTAAGATCTTACTTGGGCCCAATATGATTAGAGAGACTTCAGAGAAGATCGATTTGATTCGAAGGAGGATGAAGACGGCGCAAGATAGGCAGAAATCTTATGCGAACAAGAGGAGGTCATATCTTGAGTTTGATATTGGGGACATGATCTTTATCAAGGTGTCTCCATTACAGAATGTTGTTCGCTTTGGGTCCGTTGGGAGGTTAGCACCAAGTTTCGTAGGGTCGTTTCCTATTAAGGAGAGGATTGGGCAGATGGCGTATAGAGTGGAGTTGCCCGAGAGACTTAGTGGTGTACACGATGTATTCCGTGTATCACATTTGAGGAAGTGCTTGTTTGAGACCGCGGAAGTGGTAGAGCTGAGCTTGCTTAGAGAAGTGGAGATAGAGCGTGATGCGACGATTCAATGAGATCCTACATGCATTCTTGGGTCAGAGATTAAGAAGTTGAGGAATCGAGAGGTCAAGCTAGTCAAAGTGCAATGGGGAGATGATGAAAGCGACACTACTTGGGAGACGGAAGAGAAGATGCGTTCATTGTACCCTTTTCTTTTCGAAGGTATGTCTTTTAATTCCTCCTCTATCGCTTAGCTTGTACTTGTTCTATCTTTAGTATGTCCCCTCGCTAGTATCTTTGACCTTTAGATAGGGTAGTCATATGGTTAAAACATGTGTTTGAGACATGTTATGTATGGTGGATGCATATGGATGCAAGTGTTTGCTGGTGGTTGCTCGTGGATGCATATACACACACTTTAGGCACTAGATCGGCCCAATCACTTTCATTTTGCATATTGCATATAAATGGATGTATTTAGTAAAATGAATGTACATTGAATGTGTGTATCATATGGATGTTGCATTTAAATGAATGGTTGTGCACACATGTAGTAATGATATGTATAGGGTTCTTTGCATACATGATGGATACATGGCACTATCAATGTTTGCATTAAGGAGGTCGACTGAGTCAGTGGACTGCCTGATTTTGCATTAGTGTACGAACATGTACACACACTATGCATATGTACATGAAAAGCATTAGATTTTTTTTAAGGACAATGATTGCTTGTGGTTGATGGTTGAGTAGATGGATGATTGGATGGTAGGATACGTTCTTCTTGACTTAGAGATTTCGAGGATGAAATCCTTTAAGTAGGGGAGAATGTAACACCCCGTATTTCTGTTAACACTAAAGTAACGTATTAAAGAATATTTAATTTTAAATGTGAGAATTAAGGGAAACGGGTTATGCCATTGTGTTCATCTCAGAATTCTAGTTGAGATAGAGTCTGTGTTTGCGTGAATTGGACTTCGCATGAAGAAGTTATGGCGATCGGAAGTTTCAGAAAAATTCAAACAGATTTCAAAAGTTTAAATTCAGACTCAGATTGGGCTAGGCGGGAAAATTCCCACCAGAGGCCAGGTCGACCAGGGGGTCGACGTAGGTCGACCAGGGGGTCGACGTAGGTCGACCAGGGGGTTGACCTACCTACACAGGTCGACCAGGGGGTCGACCTACCCCCCACCCCCCCGGGCATATTTGAGTGATGACGATTTTGTGACTGGTTGCTGAGTCATTAGGGTTTCTAGATAGTTCTGATCTGGTCTGAATGGTTGAGGTTAATTCTAGGTTGATCGGATGGCCTAAATTAATCCTAAATTCTATATAAACACATGTAGACTCAAACCCTAAAATCAAATAAAAATTAGAACCATGGCCATCATGCTGTCACATTGCAACCTAGAGTAGCCGCCACAAATTAGAGGGAAAGTGAAGCTAATCAACTTAATTCTATTCAACTCAAATCTAAACAACAACGAATTTGTCTTCTTCAAAGGAGAGCTAAATCAATTTCAGAACTCAGATTTCAGAAATCAAGACCTTCTTTGAGTTGTGAGTTCAATTTCTTTAATAAGATAATTAATATGTTAATTGGGTTGAGATATAAATTGGATTATATGGCTATGTTTGTGAAGCATTGGAAATGTAATATTGGGTGAATATATGCTAATTGTTCATAATGATAGTTTTAGTTTATTTGTGTTGTGGATCCTTATCATATGCTCAATCACCTATGCTCAACTCAATTCATAGTTCAATATGCAAGTTTGGATGTTAATTTATATAGGAATCATATGCAAGTTTATGAGAATCATATACAATCCTTACGTGTTTCATGACATCTATTTTATGTGTAAGTTTGGATCTAAAGTTTAGGTTAAGACATGTGTGAGTTATATGCAAGTATGTATGCGGATTATACAAAAAAAATTATGATAGTTTACATGTAGATCTTAATTTACATGTTTAGGTGCAAGTTTACATCAATATTTATGTTGCATAAATCACATATGTAAGTATATATATGTTTGGGGTATGAATAATGTAATGAAAGTTTGAGATTCCGATACAAGTTCATACTTTTATGTTAAAACTACCTAAGTTATGAAAGTACATGTGTTATACACCCACTGTCTATGCAAGTTTAGATGAAACGCCTTATTCACACATGCAAGTTCACCCCTTATGTTTAGATTTATATGCCAATTCATGTTATGACTTTTATTCGTAAGTTAGATCTAATTTATATTCTATGCATGTTGTGATGTTTTCTCTCAATTCCATAAGTTAGACTATTCGAACCTAACGTATATTTCACGTTAAACGAACGAACGTACAACGTGGGGCAATGGGATAAGTTCAAAATATTTAATATGGAGAATTGGCTTAAGTGCCTTAAAATGGCATATGATTAATCTGTGATGTTAATTGGTACAATTTTATATACCATAAGTAGATGGACATAATTAAGGTGTCAATTGTGGACATAGTTAAATTTGGAATTGATTGACAATTTAAATTAGGAATATTAATCCAATTTGGGGTTAAATGAAATGTGTAATAATAAACCGCCTAACACACGAGGTTAGACTCGTTTGTGGTGTAAGACTGCCCCGACCCGCCCGGCAAATCCAGCAACCACAAATGCCAGTCTAATGTGGGAGGTCTTAGGCATAAATTAAATGTGTAACAGTTGTAAAGACACGAGGTTAGGCTTGTTTGTGGTGTAAGACTGCCAGGACCCGCCCGACAAATCCAGCCGCCACAAATGCCATTCTAATGTGGGAGGTCTTTACAAGGTTACGGTGTTAATGAATTAAGAAACACTTAACCAGATAAACATGTGGTGGGACATGAGGGGGTTAAGTGGGTGCCTTGGGTGGCATGTGAAGTTAAGTGGGTGCCTTGGGTGGCATTTGAAATATGATTAGATGCATTTAACCAAGATTGAAACATGCAAGAAGACATGAATAAGAATGGGGTTAAGTGGGAAAACCTTAGAGTGGACCAAGCATAGGTGGAAAGCTTGTGTCATGCATGGGGGGGGGGGCTTGTCAAACCAGTAACCCATTAAGTATCTTTGTGGGATCGATCCAAGTCGAGGACGGGACACGCGTACTGGATTTGATTATAAGAGGTCAAAATGGGTCAGCGGTGGCAACGCATGTGCAACGGGTTCATATGCGTGTGTGGGCCCGGGCTGGTAGGTAAAACGTTGTTGCATCGTGTAGATATAAGCCGTGCATTTTCGGTAGTATCGGGTTGCCACTTTGGGGAGTGATACACCCCACTGTGCGGCCAGCACGGGTATCTACGAGTTAGGGAGCCGATCGAATGGGGGTAGTGGGTACACCTAGTGGAGATAGGGGCAGACGACACCTATGAAGGCAGCTAGGGGTACACGAAACTACCATTATCATTATTAAGTTCTGTGGGCGGGATCAACCTTTAGGGTGACTAGTGGTGGTGCAGTATAGTAATTATCTTATAGTGGTTTAGGTGTGCCTTTAACGTTATCTTTGTTCGTCTTATTTCCTTTGTTTGCTCTGTCATACCCATTTGTTCACAGTCATCTCCTTATTTTCCAGCTTATGCCTTATCCTAGTTACTTAATGATTATATTGTTAAAGTTGTTGAACTCGCCAGACTTTATGTCTGACCCCCTTGTTTCCACCTCTTTTCTTCCCTTTCCCCCCCAGGTGCTCAGGGTGGGACTAGCACTAGTGGAGCTTGATTTGGACAGCTTTATATCTTTCTTTGGAAGTTGCTTAGATCGCCGAAGTAAAAGTTCAGCCTATCTTATTTATGGCTATTTTATGTTGGGGTTATGTCTTTCATTTTATGTATTCTGATTTAATCAAGATGGATATTATGTACTTGACTCTAGTCATTGGTTTTTTTATGATGTAATCAAACTTATCTGTTACCGCTGCAATGAATAAAGTTTTAAATTTTTAAGTACCACCTTATATCTGTATTGTTGTTATGTTTCTGTTCTATACACACTTAAAACGCTCCATAGAAGTTAATGCATTCCCTTTGTGAGTGACATTAATGGACATGGGGTATCCCAACTAATTAGCCTTTTCCTTTAACGTGAAGGTCCCTCCGGAGCAGAATTGACAAATGGCTTCGTACCAACACATCCCATAAAACTGGGACAGGGATGAAAGGTGAAGGGGAGCAGCCGGGTGAAGGAGGTGGCCCTCTATACACAGTTTCTGAGGCCGGCATGGCTCTCTACAAGGAGTTGATGGAAGGATGTGAAAGTGGTCAGGTCAGTCAAGGCGAGTGAGTATATAATTCACGATTTGGTTGAAGAACATAGGGCTCAACTACTCGTCAAGTTTAATGTAGGAGGAGAAGAGAATGGCCGACGAGATGGCCCAGTAAACAACACAGGTAGAGGCCAGGAAGAAGGCTGAGCAGGAGGCCGCGACTAAGGTGGCTGAGGAAGTGAAGAAAAAGGCTAACATTGAGGCTTCCAAGAAGAAGGCTGATGACATATTTTAGAAGCTACAAGAGGCTGATGCCAAAAAGCTTAAGCCTAGTAAGGTGGCGCAACAGAAAGCAATTAAGAAGGATGGGCAGAATAGAAGATAGGGCACACCTGCGATACTCGCGCTCTCCAGCGAGGTCACTCCTAAATCTCTGAAAATAATTGCACATGTAGGCGGGAAGTCACAGATATCTTGAGTAGCGATGATGAAGAGGGAGATATTCCATTGGAGTCCATCAGGTCAACTTCTCCGACCATAAGGAGGAAAGAGAAAGGAGGAAGCAACTCCAGGAAGAAGAAGAGGGGTGATGAGTCGTCCAACGATAACTCGAGTAAAAAGAACAAGAAGATAGAGAACGAGGAGGGTGGCCATCCCAAGTGATTGTTATAGCGAACTTTTGGTTATGTAGGCTGATAGTATACACGAGCACGACCCTTGCTTTTTGAGACATTGTGTGATTTTCATGTACACCATGTCGTTAGAAAGATAGACAATTGTAGTTCGCTTTTGGCTATGAATAAAAGTTTTAGTTGACTTTCCTTATATCAAATTTTGTATTAAGTGTTCAAATGTTCGTCTATGCTTTCCATTTTTATGTACATGCACAAACATACTTGTCATTACAATTAAGCAAACATCATCTACGGCTTCGCTTTTAGGATTCCCTAGTCGTGCAAGGATTGTAAGCGCACTCTCGGAATTTCCCTTGGTCGGGTGTTCTGAGTCATGCGGAGCTCGAGTTCGGTGTCTTCTCTCTCAGGCGCCTCCCTGAGGTCGTTGACCTTGAGTCATGAGAAGGCATGGATGTCGTTGATTCATCCTTTGGACTCTCCCGTCATTTCATTCGGGTTATAGTTTAAGGGTGTCGTTGATTTACCAATTGTTGTCCAGATCCGGACCCTTTGGGTCGTACGGAGATGAACGAGCAGTCGGTGTCACACTCATTCGGCTGATGGGATACCCTCAAGCCCGAATACTTAGAAACGGGGTTGGACACTCAAGTAAATGAGCGTCCCGAGTTTTATACCAGCCTTGCTGTTGATTCAAGAATCGAGTCGAGTTATTTATTCTCGGCCTCGTCGTTGATTGGAGACTTGAGTTAGGGGAGGATTGAATCTAAGTTCGGGGTGTTGATTCAGTGTCATTCGCTCGTGTATGCATGTCGGTTGTGATAGTTGTTCAAACATACTACGCAAAAAGTAAACACACCGTGAACGTAAAGATATAAAACTATCTTTAATGATAACATTGGCAGCTATGGCCTTTACTTTACAATGCCTTGAATTTGAAGAAACAAAACATTGTTGAAAAGCAGTAAATCTTTACACTAAGCTATGCGAAGTAGCGGTAGACATGTTCACTATTTCATGCTCTTATAAGTTCGGCGCCATCAACAATCATTAGCTTGAAGGTTCCGTCTCCAAGTCTCTGTTGTCTAATGTACCGACCTTCCCAACGAGGACTGAAACCAGTTGGTGTGGGAAAGATCTGCTCCGGGACAAGGTCTCCAATGTCAAAGTGCTTTGGATGGACTTTGGAATGAAGTATCGAGTGACTTGTTGACGTTAAGCGGCAACTCTACGTTCAGCTTCATCTCTTTTCTCTTCGAGTAAGCCGAGTGATTCCAAGAGAAGGTCTTGGTTGGTCTTTAGGTCGTAGTAAGTGACTAGATGAGATTAATGTTTAAGATCAATGAGAATGACGACTTCGAATCCGTAGGCAAGCGCAAAAGAAATATGGCCAGTCGCTAACTTATGGGTGGTCCGGTAGCCCCATAAGTCCAGAGGGAGTTCATCTACCACCTTTAAGCCTCCAACTTTTTCCAGGTGCTTATTGATGATGCATTTGATCACTTTGTTGACAACCTTGACTTGCCCATTGGTTTGAGAATGAGCTACTGCCGAGAATTTTTTCTCAATGGCGTGTCATTGGCAGAAAGTCTCATACTCAGTGCTCTCAAATTGGGTCACGGTGTTTGAGATGGCAGCTTAGGGGACCCATATTAGTGATGATGTTGTGGAGGACAAAGTTGGTCACCTTCTTAGTTGTAATTGTAGGAAGAGCCTCGACTTCAACCTATTTGGTGAAGTAATCAACTGCGACAATGGCAAAACGTGAACCGCCTCTGGCTATTGGAAGATTCCTAATGATATCTATTCCCCCCATGGCGAACGATGAGGGACTGACCATCTACGTTAGCTTGATAAGTAAGGGTCTTGGAATCTTGGAAAACCTCTGTTGTTTTTTGCACTTGCGAGCATAGTCCGCGGCATCATGGTCGAGTGTGGGCTATAAGTAACCATATTTAAGAATCTTCCTTACCAGGTTTTCCTCCCAGTGTGGTTGCCACACTTGCCTTCATGTACATATAGCAGCACACGGTCAGTGTCGTTGTGGGCTACACACCGAAGTAATGGAATAAAGAACCCCCTCCGGTATAACACTCCATCCTGAATGTTGTAGCGAGATGATTTGCGAATGATTTCTCGTCTTTACTTGTAGCGCTCAGGGAGGGTTCCCTATTATAAGTAGCTCTTAATTGGTGTCATCCAAGACTCGGGCTCGATCTCCATCATTACGACTGAATCAGTTTGCATCTGATCGATGCTCCGAGAATCAATCACTTCGATTGGGGATAGCCCCAAGAGTTGCGCATCCCCAGAGCTTATTAGGTTGGCTAATGAATCAACTTTCTCGTTTTTTTCTCGAGGGATGTGCGTTATGATGTAATGGTTGAAGTTGGTGATCATTCGTGGACCCAAGCAAGGTAGGGAGCGAATCGTGCCCCTTTAGCTTGATATTTTCCCTACACTTGGCGTACGATGAGCTGTAAGTCGGAGTAAATCTGGATAGCCATGATGTTAAGTTTGGTTGCAATTCTGAGTCTAGAAATCATGGCTTTATATTCTACATTGTTGTTGGTAGTAGGGAAGTTGAGTTTCAAAGCATAACAGATCGAGCATTCCTCAGGAGTGACGAATACGTCTCCAATGCCAGAACAGTGACTGTTTGATGATCCATCCACGAACAACTTACGTTGAAAGTTCGAACACTCACTGTCTTCTGGGGTAGGTTCTTTGGAAAATTTGAACTCCGCTATGAAGTCTACGAGGGCTAGTCCGAGGATGACTCGACGAGGGATGAAAGTAATCTCAAATTGGCTCAGTTTTATGTTCCACTTCAAAAGTCACCCAAATGCCTTAGGTCGTTGCAGGACCTGTTGTAGCGGCTGGTCAGTGTAGGCATTGATGGGATGGGATTGAAAATAAGGCCATAGTTTCTAGGAAGAATCAATATGCAGAAAGCAAGCTTCTCAAGTTTCGAATAATTCTTTCCTGCTCCTATCAACCACTTTTTGATGTAGTAACGGGCCGTTAGTCACGATCTTTGATGCACACAAGCACCAAGCTAATTGCCTACATATAAATACCTTAATAGAGGTATAAGTCTTCGTGATCCATGGGTTTTGACAAGATAGGTGGTCGCCCTAAGCGATTCAAGAGATCCTGAAATGCGTCAATGCATTTCGGTGTTCAGGGGAAGTTGCGCTTCTTTTTTTTGAGCAAGTCAGAAAAGGGAATGCATTTGCAAGTGGCTTTAGAGATGAATTGACTTAGGGCGACAACTTTTCCGTTTAAGCTTTGAACATCTTAGATGCTTCGAAGGGCATGGATATCCTGGATTGCCTGGATTTTTCTGGATTGCCTTCGATGCCCCGTGAATTGATAATGAAAGCCAGAAATTTTCCTGATGCAACGCCGAAAGAGCATTTCAAGGGATTGAGTTTCATTCGTATTTACGAAGGACACCAAACACGTCGAAGTGGTCATTGATGTGGTTGTTCGATACCCTAGTTTATACAAGCATATCATCCACGTAAACCTCTACGGATCTCCCGATCTGGTCCTTAAACATGCAGTTGACTAGACGCTGATAGGTGGCTCTGGCTTTCTTGAGACTGAAAGGCATGACGGCATAACCATAAAGTCCAAGGTCGGTTATGAATGATGCATGCTCCTAGTCTGAAAGGTACATGGAATCTTATTGTTGCATGAGTTCGCATCCATGAAGGAGAGAAGCTGGTAGCTGGTAGCTGATTGTTGAATCAACTAACTGGTCGAGCTTTGGAAGTGGGAGGTTGTCCTTTGGTTGACGTTGTTTAAGTCTGAGCAGTCGACACACGTTCTCCACTTGCCATTTACTTTCTTTACCAAGACCGGGTCGGAGACCCATTCGGGGTAGAGGGACTTGCAGATGAAGCCATTATTAAGTAGTCTATCCACCTCCTCTTAATTGCAATCAATCTTTCAATTCCTAAGATTCAATGTTTTGTTTGACTGAAAGATGCTTCGGGTCGATATTGAGCATATGGCAAATAATTCCTGGGTCGATGCAGTACATGTATAAGTGGGTCCAAGAGAATAGGTCGAGGTTGGCCCTTAAGAAGTCCACAGGCTCTCCCTCTATTGCGCGTTGGAGTTTCGATCAAACTTTCATGGCCCTTGTCGGGTCGGCGGGGTTGATCGGAATATCCACCATTGGTTCTACCGAGGTAGCCCTCTCGAGATTAGTCTCTTCATCCTCCTTTGGATCGAGATCGTCAAAAAGGGGGCAGTGGCGCTTGAGCTAGGACTCAAACACCTATGATTGTAATGTAGTAGTAGTCTTAGCACTGGAGGGTGGAGGCAATGTCTTGTCTTTCACCCTGTTGACGTCATCCTTCCATTCAGCGAGGTAGCAGGCTCTCGCAGTTGCTTGGTCGTCTTTGGTTATGCGGATCCCGTTCTCTTTTGGAAATTTCGTTAGAAGGGATCATGGTGACATGCAGAATTAGAACTCTACAAGGAATGGGTGTCCGAAGTATACATTGTAGGGAGAGATAACGTCCATTACTACAAAGGTAAGGATCCAGACCCAGCTCCGATCCCCATCTCCAAGTTCAACTAACAGGTCGACCATGCCCATGGGTTAGTTGGAAGAACCGTTGAAGCCGTGGATCATGGTATGGTAGGGCTTCAAGTTCTTAGCCTCAAATTTCATTTGTTCGTAGGCCACTTTGAAGATAATGTTGACTGAGCTTTCGGAATATATAAGCATTCTTTGGGCATAGGCCATGCCTATTTGTGCAGAGATAACAAAGGGGTCTGTAGTTAGGATCTCAATTCCCGTAGACTCTCATTCATGGAAGACAATACCATCTCGCATCGCCATCTAGACCATGGGGGACATAATCATCCAAGGAAGAGCATGCTTCGTAGCTAATATGGTTAATGGAGTTGGCATACTCCTCTATCTTGCAAAAGCTACCATGTGCGGGGTGAGGCCCACCACAGATAGTATTGATCATGATGTTATGTTGTCTTTGGTGGGACGGCCCTAGGGCCGCATTGGCTAGAGGGAGAGCAGGCGTCGAAGGGCCCACGATTATTTTAGAAGGAGATCGATTATGAACGTACTGTTCCTTATGTTTCTCGCTGATGGACTTTTTAGTCGCATCCTTAAGGTGTTGGTGTTGTGCCCAAATATACCACGGAATCTACAATACTTGTCGGAGTTCTTCTCACGATCAGTAGATTCCCTAATGTTGGTCTTCTTGTACTGAAGAGTGTTACAGGTCTCTAGGTAGTTTGTCTCCGACTCTTGGTTGAGTGGAGTGTAGTCCCTATAAGTGGGATATCGGTCATGCTTCTTGAGGTCTCCAGGAGTCGGGTTGTTGTTGCGACCACCGGGTTTGTCATTATTTGGCTTTGGCTTGTACACTACCGCCCCTCACTCTTGTCGGAAGATTCACCAACTTGTTTTCCTTTGACACTGTCGATGATAATGCTGGTTTGTGGGTTGTTGGGGTGACCACCTTAGTCATCCCTGTTGCACCGTGCTTTCTCTTGATGTAGGAATCGTTTGGCCTTCTCGTAGAAAGCTTCCAAAGTCTTGGTTGCTTTATTTATATCCATGCTCCAAACTCGGAGCTAGGAAGGTCACCCTTGGCAAAATAGACAAGGACTATGCACGGTTCTGTATCGTCTACCTCAGCGAGGGCAGTGTTGAAACGCTCGAGGTAGCTTTTGAGGGTTTCTATCGGACCCTGATAGAGGTTGGAGAGAGTGAAGGTATTCTTTGGCGTGGGCACATGCATTCTGAAATATTTGACCATTTCCATAGCCAGTTGGTCAAAGGTGGAGATATATTGAGTCGGGAGCCGGGTGAACCAGAGTAAAGCTGTGCCTTCCAAGAAAACCGGGAACCATTTGCACTTAACGAAATCGGTGGCCTGATTGGAATCCATGTGCCACTCGTGGCTGTTCAGAAAGCCACAGGGGTCGGTCTTTCCCCCATAGAGTGCGACCTATGGCATGTTAAAGCATCGAAGCCACTTGGCTTCATGCACGACCCTGGTGAAGGGGTTATGCCTTATGTTGGTTTCCCACATGCCGTTGATGTTCCCTCACATGTCTCTCATGATCCTTCGGATCACGTCGAGGAGATACGCCGGCTGAACCTCCACTAGGGGATATAACGGGTGTGGTTTAATTTCGGGGTCCTGGGCCGTGGACATCTTTTTGGATGGACATCGGGATCATTCTCATCCATGTCATCAGCATGTTCACCTGATTCTGGTATGGTTGATGAGGATGAGACAGTTGATTATGGTTAAGCAGAACTTAGGCCTGCTGTGTTGCTAGAAGCATAGGGCCCAAGTTCAAAGTAATGACAGTTTGGTTCTGTCGAGGAGGGGGTTGGTTACTAGGACCCGGTCCATTATTAATAACCAACAGGGAATGGTCGCGTTGACGTGTTCCCTCGCTGAAAGTTACAGTAGTTCCATTACCGTTTCCGTTGTCGTTGCCATTGACATTAGCATTAGTGTTGGCGAGGGCATTGGCATTGAGAGTCATCCTCCTTCTTTGGCTTTTGCCCTAAGCATCGGGAGAAGAACTTACCAAGGCGTTGAGCTACGACCGAGCGTTGTTCTGAGCAAGCTGGAGTTAAGCAACGAGACATTGAATTTCCTGAAGTCGATGCATTAACTCGATGTTCATCTTCAGCGTGTTGTCGAGCTCTCGAGATCTATCCTCCAATTTCATGTTAAGCGCGAAGAGATATTCTTGAGTTGTAGGAGCATCAGGGTCCATAGGAGGAATGATATCCATATCGGTCGAGTTCCACAGTTACTGGGGTTTCTGAGAAGCAGTAGTGTCGGAAACAACGGAGGTTCCGACCATTAGGTTCTTTCCTCGTTTAACCATCGTAAGCGAACTTGAGCGGTAGGTTGAGAATAAATCTAAGTAGCGCACTGAACTTGAAATGGCAACGCACATAAAGAATCGAATTTAAGTTCTCAGTGAAAACATCAAAGTGTTAATGGAAAAAATGGTCGTCACACCCAAAGATTCTCTAAACTTAAGAATTAGCGTTTCGTTTATGGAAAATTAAAGTGCGGATGGCAGAAAATAACACAGAGGCTTATTGTGGTTTGGTCTGTCAGGGGCCTCCGTCCACTTTGAAGGAGTTTGTTGATCTTTATTCACAAAAGAGAGTTACAAGCATTGAACATCATCATGGAATTCTTTTACAAGTCTTTCTATGTATTTGGGAGTCATATTTTTAATATGACAAGTCTTGGAATAAAGCAAGTAGTCTTCTTCTTTCTCGAGAGCTATGATGCCATTAATGTGTCCTATGAGCTTGTAGAGCTATCAAATCAATTGAAAACCAACCCTTGTGAAGAATGAGCAAGGGGGTATTAATAGGTAGTGGGTTAGGTAGGAGTAGTTGGTATTTGGGGACCACACATCAAAAATTCGCATCCCAAAAGCGTAGAAGCCAAAAAATCGCATCCCTCCCCCGCATTAAGGCAGAAAATTGCATCCCCTAGGTAGGATGCGAATTATCACATCCTAAGGGATGCGGAAATTCACCTCCCAGAAGGATGCGGTTCATTTTCCTTTGAGCGGAAAGAACACGGTCATATCGCATCCGATGGATGCGATACATCACATTGACAAAGGATGCGAGATCATCGCCTCATAAAGGATGCGATAATATCCATCATTGCATCCTGAGGGATGCGATAATATCACATCCCAAGATATGTGATTACAGCACATCCTGAGGGATGCGATATATCACATCTTGAGGGATGCGATGCTTTTGGGGAGTGTGATGTAGAAGGTTGCAAAACTGCGACGGAGTGATGTGAAGTAGGGGCGAGTTGTAGGATGCAGTGTGAGGCAATGTGATGCCAATTGTTGCGAAGTCGAGGTATTCATAATGTGGAATGCGATATTCTCATTTTGAGGTGTTGTGAGGCTAACGCATGCACGATTCCCTCCAGGCTTGGCCCTCAGCATTCTGGTGACACTTCGGGCTTTGGTGCCACGCAACAGGTCGAGCCGAGTGGGCCTTGTATGCTTTTGGGATGCGAACCAAAAGACCGGTTAACAATAAGTAATAATATTGTTAACATTAAATCATACTTAATGTATGGTTTAATGTAATGGTATTTATTTGAATTAAATTGATTTTATCATAATTTCTTTAATTAAATTATATATGATAGATATAATTAACATCATATGTGATTATTGTAGCAACGTTCAAGTTTATTTATTGGGACTATAATCGCATATACAAGGTATTAACTAGGATTATAATCACACACACACACACATATATCTATATTATATGTGCACATATAAAAAATAAAGTGAGCGATTATTTAGACATAAAATTAGACAAATTGTAGGACACAAAAGATCTCGACCATTGGGTATTTGTATGAGGAGTGCAATTCAAGGAGCAATCCAATGATGGAGATCTATCATGCCACCAGTTGTATCTACATTTTGCGTCTAAATAGACTTTCCTTAAAATCAAACATCTATTGTATGTAAGTGCACATGGTCTATCATAGAATTAGGTATACATCCTGAGGAAACTATGTAGTTTATAACATATGTCTAACTCAAAAACCATACTTGTTCATAATAAATGTGCTTTTTCTATGTACTTGTCATACTATTATAGGTTAATTTATTATTAATTTAAGTAGGCAAAATTGATCTTTTTTTAATATAAAATGATATGTTATATGATTATAATTATAGCCTGTTAGAACATGATAGGATTTTTGCATTGAAAATTAGATATTATTTTAAATATTCCTAGTCAAAATATTATTAGTCAACATGTTTCACGACAAGATGTCGATACATCTTTTTGAGACTGGAATATGTAACGCTCTCCAAATATTTAGTAGTGTACTACTCGTGGTTGTTGTGATACTAAGATATCACGTACCGACTATGGAAGAAATCACCTGGTATTTTATTACTAGTTAATATAACTACGGCCAGATCAAGAATCTCATAGTCATAACATTATACAGTTTTCCCAACTTGAGAATACCATCGAATATAACACTGGATGTTTCACTTTGATTTAATTAAATAACGAGATCATGTCCACAGAATTATTGTAGATGGGTTTCATTTGAAGCATTGCAAGTAGAATAATATTTAATAGAGAATTTGTCTCCTTAAATTGTTTCATAATCAACTATAGTCAACTTAGAGTTCAATTCTTTGGCTAGACCAATATGGTTAATAATAGTTACTGTCAAATAAGTCCCTTTATTTTGGTCCAGTCAAGTTGAAGATGGATGATACTGGAATTTTGGCGAACATTAAATTCCATAAGCTCGAATGTGATACGACCTAAGAAAGTAAAATTGAATTTGCTCTAAAGATGAATAGGTGATACTTTAAACAAAATGTTACGTTACTAGCTAAATGTTCGTACACTAATATTTAAATTGTTCAACAATGATCATTGACTTAATTTTATTGAAAGTTGCACAACCGTAATGGAAGATATTCCACAAAACGACATGATTTGTTTAATTTATAATCATTGTAAATTAATTAAAGTAATTAATATTATTTAAAAATTAAGTATTGAAATTTATTTGATTTGTTGGAACATCATGAGTATTTAATAAAGTGCATGTACAAAAGTTATATGTGTACATCAATATACGATGTCATTATAATATTGAAATTAAGTAAATAATCGTTAAAAAGTTTAAAAATTTTATGAATCTTGTATTGCTTGTTTATGGATAATAATGCATGAAGGCGGGAGTGCATTAGGTGAGATTTCATAAGAAATTAAAGAGGAAGATTTTGGAGAAGGGGATTTGAAAAGTTTCAATGTTACCTTCAGAATTTTGTTTTCAAAAACAAGCATCATTGTCCAAGTAGTTAGGGCACTTAAGCATGATGCGAGACGTCATAGGTTCAAATTTCACTTTATGGAATGTGAAACTACCTGCTATGTAGTATGTTGCATACTACCTAGACTCGTATATGAGTACCTAGTTTTATGAAAAAAAATCTTTGATTCATTCATTAGTTCACCTAACAACTCATTTGACTTCTACTCCCTCCTCTCTCTCCCTCCTCTTTATAGAAAATTCATACCTTTCAGGCCAAAAAATTCCAAAATCAAATCAATAAAACAATTACAAATGTGTTACTTCAAATAATTGGAATTTTTAGGGATGATCAAATTAGATCTACAAGTTCTATAATTCATTCCATGTGCAATATTTTACTTCATCCGAACATAATATTCAAATTTTACTTTGTTATACAATCATTTTGTCAATACAGTTTATTTCTCCTTATTCGTCTTTTCTTTTGCTTATATACTCATCTTGTATGCATTGTTTAGATCACAACCATTATAATCAATTTGTATATGCTTGGGATGTTTGATCTAATTTAGATTTTCATTTGGATATTAATGATTAGACCAAAAAAATATTTGGTTTATAAATTGACTTCAATTTATTGACATAATTTTGTAACCCTTCTTGCGAAAATAATTATGACATATGTCGTGAAAAAATGAAATCAATCCGAAAACATTTTCGTTGTTTTATTTAATTGTTAATTTTGTTTGTACATTCATTTGTTGGTATCTACATAACTTTAACGGTTTTTCAATTAAGAATTTCATAAGTGGACTTTATGCAACAATATGAACTCACATTGGATCCTTTATTAGTTACGGTCAATTTTCTATTTGCTAAGTTTATGTTTTAAAACAAACATTTAAATACCAAAATGGTTAAACTTATGTTGTTTTTAAGGTTCATAACATTGTTTGTAATTATTATATATGTATACAATTTGGTTGTTGCTTTAATTTAAACATTATAAATGTACTTCTGTGTAAAATTAAAAAGATTTAATTTAAATCTTCATTTGTTAAAACTAGATTCAAAAATTGTTGATTTTTGAAATTTAATACATAAAGAAATACATATTTATGTAGATGCATACATTAATATACATGATACAGAAACAAACAAACATTGTTAACCTGCCTTTTGGCAAGGTCATTAAGGTCATCAACTTGCGAGATCAAAATGTGTAAATGTAACACCCCGTAATTTTAAAGAACACTATAATGATAAACTAAGGAATAATTAATTAAATATTTGGAATTAAGTAAAACAGACTACATCATTGCGTTCGTCTCGAAATTCTTCTTAAGATAGACCCCAAGTTTGCATAAAACGGACATCGTATGAAGAAGATATTAAGGTTTGAAGTTTATATACATATAAGCCATATATATATATATATATATAATATCCAGAATTCAAAATCAAATGACGCAGGGGAAGGGGGAAATCGACCCATTAGGGGTCGACCCCATAACGGGGGTGTCGACCACTGGGTTGACTCCACCAAGATCTCGGCAGATTCCTTCCTTGCATCTGGACACAGTTCCGAGCGAGATTCATTGACCTTAGGCTATAAATAAGACCTCATTCTCATTGTGTTTATTCACCAAAAACAATGGGGATAACGAGGTGCTGCCCTAACTCAGTTTGAACTAGCCTATTCTTCTTCAACAATAAGTTATACGTATTCAAGGATCTGTGCTACATCATCTACAATCAATCCTCTGTTATTTAGATCCAATCACAGTGAATTTATGTTACTTTTAGATATAAACACATAAAATGTAATCTTGACATGTTTATAAGTTTAGATCTAAGCCTATGCATGTTGGTAATCTAAATCACAACAGATCTTCCATTACTTGTATACCTAATTTACTGCTTAGATCTCATATGCCTATTCATGATATCCCTATTTTGTTAGTTTGCCTAATCATGTCACCGTATGCCTATTCTATTAGTATAACCAATTCTATCATCATTTGTCAGTTTTATTTACTATGCATATTCTTGTTCTCTTCTCTCCCTCTTTCCCTTTTTGTTTTTATAGTCAGGCTACCTTCGAGCTAGGCCTATCGCTGAAATATGCGAGTGCACGAAATTGGGAACAATTAGGAATGATAATTTGGGGCATAATTCATATTGTAATATATGATTGGGAATTTTAGCATAATTTGTACCTTGGGCCAAAAATTGGGATTTGGGGGCATATTCTATATCTTAATCTAAACTTTAATCCGGGGCATAACTTGTATCATAGATCAAACGGAGATTTGGAGCATAATAAACATAAAAATTTGGTTAGTAATGAACATGCCTAGATTTGCAGTTACTAGAAACTGTAACCGCGCTTAGACTCAAGGTTAGATTACACTTGTGGTAGAAGCCTACGTGGAAACATCCGACATATCCAGTGTCCACAAGTGGTGAATCTATTGTAAGCGGTCTAAATGCATAAATGTACACGTAATGGTGCTAAGACACGAGGTTAAGTCTGACTTGTGGTAGAAGTCTGCCCGAACCCAACCGGCATATCCAGTATCCACAAGTGGTAGAATTAATGTGGGAGGTCTGGCGCATTAATAACCATAAATGAATAAATGGTAATAAACTTATAATAATTAACCTGTTTGAATCAGTAAGGGTTACATGAACCTGTCAACTTAAGTAAGGATTAAGTAAACCTACTTGAACCAGTGGGAGGGTTAAGTTAATCTTGTTAAATGTGCAGGGACGGGTTATACATATGAGCCCAACAAACTTAACCTGTTGGGGTTATGCAATCCTGATTTAACTGGGAGGCATAACCTGTTGAAATCCTAGTAGTGGGGATGCAAGCCTAGGGGGAAGCTTGTATCATTCGGTGTGGGGGACCCGTATCAGTCAGTAACCTATCTTGGTATCAAACAGAGAACCCCAAACTAGGTCGGGGTCAGGCATGCTTACTGAGTTGGTTGTAAGAGGTCCATCTAAAGGACGGTGTGGACGGCGCATTTCGACGGGGTCATGTGTGTGCATGGGTCCGGATTCCTAGGAGGATTAAGTTGCTGTGACAACTATAGATATGGTTTGTGCACATCTTGTAAACAACGGGTTGCCACTTTAGGAAGTGATACATCCTACTGTGGGGCCAACACAAGGTATCTACGAGTTAGGGAGACAATTGGGGTAGTAATTGGGGTACATCTAGTCTTGCTTGTTTAGGAGCCCGTTATTATCATTTGGGTAACACCTATCAGTTATGTTGCCCTAACCCAGTTCGAACAGAAGAGACTGGTCGGCTAGAGGATGTCGAACCGAGGAACACTGAACTGGGCTGTGTCGAGCCTACTTCATTACCGAACTAGAGCACTCAAACTCTAAGAAATCAGGACACTTCCAAAGCTACTCTCAATCCCGTCCTGTGATTGACCTAGGCAACATGGGATAAGGAAGTACTTCCTGAATGGTAGCTCAGGTGACGTTGCCTGACCGGGGGGGGGGGGGGGGGGGGAGGGGAATCAGTGAGCTAAAAGATAAGAAATTAAGCATATAATGATTAATGCTACGGTAGAGGAGATGGTGCGCCAAATTATGATCGACAACAAAGGGTATACCAACAAAGATTGGGGACTAGAGCTAAGTAATACTCCCTTCACTGTTGATTTTCTTGAAGCTGAGCTTCGTAGAAGGTTCAATTTGCCACAGATGAATCATTACTCCAACAGAACGGACCCATGCTAGCATTTGATAAGATACACTTGGTACATGAATGCGGAGACAACCCTGAATGCCATTGAATGCAAGGCATTCCCATCTATCTCGATAGGGTTATGCTTATGTGGTTTACTCAGTTGCCCCCGAGTTAGTACCCAACTTTGAAGATTTGGGTAGAAAGTTTCTAAATCAATTTTGTTTGCATGCCGCTATGTCCAAAATGTGTTGTCCCTCTCCTATATAACTCAAGCTTGAGGAGAATCACTTAGAAATTACCTCAACCATTTCAACTCGGCTACTAAAGAAGTCACCAATCTCAATCTGGAGTCAGTGTTGATGGCATTAGTGGACGATATTGATTTTGAGATTGAATTCGAAAATATTTGATTGGGAACCCCCCTCAAGCCTTGACATGTTTTATGGAAAGGCTAACGTACACCTGCATATCGAAGAAGAAAGTAATAATTGAAAGAGAAGAGTAGATGACACAGTTGATGAGGAAATTTAGAGCAACGTGACAGTAAAGCAATCTGAAGATAATTTCGGGAAATTGGAGGTGAATGCTGAAAACCATAATAGGAAAAATGGTAACCAACATAGAAATGGGAACGGAGGAAGTCGTAATGAGAAGGAAGATGCTAAGACGTGACCCTGATTTCAGACTGTTGACACCTATACATCGATGAGTGATACATTAGAAAATATTTACTTGGATACTTGTAGTGGGATGCAGTATAAGAAGCCACCTCCATGAGAGTTGACTAAGAAAGAGGTGCAAATAAGTAAATTTTGTTTATTTCATGAGATATATGGCCACTCGACAAATGAGTGCCATCATCTCAGAGACATCATGGAAAATTTGATTTGAGAGGAAAAGCTTGATGAATATATGGTGGCCACAAGGGACAGGTGGCAGGGGCTTCAACTCCCAGACAAGGTCAGGCTTCTCCTAAAGCCGCCGCATATCCTGGAAGTAAAGATAAAGGCAAGGTATTGTTATTATTCTAGTCGTTGGAGGATCAGATCTGGCGGATTTCTATATAAGAATCATGGATCAGTGTGTGAATGCTGCAAAACACTTGGAAGTTGGCAAGTGCAGTGCTTCCAGAAAGAATATTGTTATAAAGCAACGGAGGACGATGGAAATAAACATCGTTTCCCATGATTGAGAAGTTGAGGGGATACAGAAACCAAGTATTGATCCATTGGTAATTTCAGCATCATTGGCCCATCCAAAGTACGGAAATTCCTTGTTGATTGCAGGAGTTCCATAACTATTTTATTCAAGAGGGCCTATGACCAGATGAGGTTGGAGGCAACAGATACAAAGCCATATAAAGGCAAGATACGTGGATTCAATCGAACAACTAACGAGCCGATAGGAATGGTTGAGTTACTGGTCGAGTTAGTCGAGGGGACCATATGAGAGAGTGGATCCTCCTATTTCTCGTAATGGACATTATCTCTTCAAATAATGTCTTTTTGGGCTAATCGGCCCTTGCTAAATTCAAAGCATGCATAGCTCCTTGGTGCTTGCTCTTGAAGTTTTCGATGGAAAGAGGATTCTGAGTTGTACAGGGAGATCAAGTAGCAGGATGAGCGTGCTACATAGCAGAATGGAAGGATGTTTGCATCAAAGAAACTGGAGAGCCTGAAGAAGTCCCTCCTTCCACCAAGTACGAGGATGCGTAGCAAATAAACGATACATTCCAACCGAGAACGTCTAGTCGCCAAGTCAAGGATATGATCCAAGAGAGGACAAAGAGTTGGGTGTAGAAGGGCGACCCCAAATGAAACTTTGATGGAAATTTTGATCGATAGCGACGACCCGACTAGGGTTTTGAAGATCAGATCTCATCCAGACCCCCTCCAAAAGAGGGAATTGAATGATTTTCTCCATGCGAACCTTGACGTGTTCGCATGGACCCATGCTGACATGTGTGGGATATCTCTATCGACCATGAGCAATTCGCTTAACATTAACCCGAAGTACATACCCGTAAAGCAGAAGAGACATACGCACGGCCGGAAAGACTAGAAATCCCGAAGGAAGAAGTTTAAAGACTAAAGAACAATGGATTTATTCGAGACTTGACATACCCCAAGTGGATATCAAACTCAGTTCTTGTGAAGAAGACCAACAAAAAGTAGTGGACATGAATAGTCTTTTCATAATTGAACAAGACGTTCCCTAAAGATAGCTTTTCGCTTTCCCGTATTGATCTGCTCGTTGACTCAACGATTGTACATGAACTTATTTCTTTTATGGGTGATTATTCCAGATATAATCAAATTATGATGCATGTTCTAGACCAGAAGCATACCAGTTTCATAGCAGACCTCGGGCTATATTGCTACGTAGTTATGTCGTTCGGACTGAAGAATGCTAGACCATTGTACTAACAGTTGGTTAATCGCATGTTCTAAAACCAAATCAAGAGATCAATAGAGGTATACATTAATGATATGCTTGTGAAGCTGAAGCAATTAGCTAATCATTTCAAGGACCTGGCAGAAATGTTCGGTATTCTCCATCAATTTGAGATGAAGTTCAACCCTTTGAAATGCGCTTTTGGCGTTGCGTAAGGGAAATTATTGGTTTTCATCGTTAGCTCTTGAGGCATTGTGGTCAATGAAAGTCTATAGGGTGGATCATGTAGTGTATAGGCAAGTATTTGTGTATATGCTATTAAGTATAAGATATTAATGTAAATGCAGATATGGAAAATGCACACCAGAATTTTATACTGGTTTGGACTTCCCGTCCTACGTCCAGTCCTAAAGCTTCCCTTCGGAATTCTACTCTCAACAAACCCTCGCATCACCTAGAGGAATAGACTTGGTTACAATAAAGTTTTCTTGTCAAAAGTGTGCTCTAATACAACATAGATATTGGTTAATATGTGCACGAACTTCCAATATATCTTCGAAGTAGTAATTGTAATAAAGTGCAATAGTATATGGAAAATTTGGTTCATGATGTAAGTTGCTAGAACGTTGATTGATTGATTCAGAGAGTATAAAATGTAGAGAAAATTGAGTAAGTCGGATTAGTTGCAATTCCCTTGAATCTTGATGCTATATATAGTTGTGAGGAGTTGTGTTTGAGTGGTAGTGGCCATTGTTGATCTTCCAAAGGTTGTATTGATTAATGGTGAAGAGTTGCACTGAAGATAAGTGGAAGTGTCTTTTGAAAATGTGGTAGTTGAAGTCTATTTCTTCTGGCCGAAACTCAAGTCAGATGTCTAGAAATAATTTCATACGTCTAAATCCAAGTTCATATATCCCAAATTCACTAGCAGACGCCTGATATTACTTCATATGTTTTCCTAAGTTTGCCAGCAGACATCTGAAAATAATTTCATACATCTGATACCGTGTATCAGGAAATCCTTTGTCCATTGTGTGTACTCTTCATTGCTTTACTTGGTTTTCTCAATCTTGTATTTCATTTGCTTATTATCGACCATTGTTACTATGTCTTCTCTTGGGTCGATATTGTAGATATCATGCATAAATATATATATATGTCTATATATATACACACGATTTCCAACATATATTTGTCATCGAAACTGTAGAATGGATTTCTTAACATTCTTTCCCTTTTTGATGATTACAACTATACAATGTACTTAGTTATATAATTTATATAACTCTCCCTGAATATTTGAACTTCCTATGAATAAATTTCTCCCCCTTTGTCATTATAAAAAGGATATAAATATTTAATTGTACATTGTAATCAAACATATAACTGTTCATGCCATGATATATTATTTCTAACATATTAGATAACATGTACATATCAAAGATCAAAGAAATAATCAAGCATAGCATAACCAGTAAAATATTAGCATTACATTGTTCCATAATATGTTCACACAATTTAACACTATTTACACAAATTCACATCATCATCATAGTCATAACTTAAATTTTTAAATAATATTACATAGTTACCAAAATATAAAGTTTTAAATTATTCTTACATAACATCGTCGTGAGTTTTAGTCTCAACCTCCTTATCTTTATCACCAGTTTTTAATGATTACCCTTGGTGTATATCCTTTTCTAGTGAGGAGAAGGGAGATGGTGGAGATAATGTCGTTGGTCACTTACATCGTAGGAGTTCCTCAAGATAAAGTACCATCGTACTCATACTTTTTTTCATCAATTGTGAGTTGTGAAGCATAGCTTAGTTCCATATTAGCGATATGATTTCCTAAGGCCACTTGATTTCGGTAAAGAAAGTGTTGATTTTGAAGCATTATTTCACGGAATGACTCATTATGAAGGATTTGTGTTTTAGGGGACCTAAACCTTCATTCGCTTGATACTGAAAAGAACGAGGAGGCGAAGGTTCTTGTTGATAATCTTGTTGATGCTCTTGATGATGTTCTTGCTGTCCTTGATGCTTTTCCTTCCATTCTTCGAGAGTAGTAAATGTAGGAGGTTCTTTTGGTAAGTGCATAAGTTGGAAAAACTTTTTCGAAGCTTCTTTAATCGGAACCTCTTGAAATGTTGATAAATAAGAAAGTACTTTATCCGACTGTAACAACCTCACTATATATGGAGCGTAGATAATGGATCTACATGATCGATTCCAAAAAATTCTTCATTTCATCAAATATAAATTGTGCTCTATTAATTTTTACCCCACTGAAAATAGCATATAACGCTTTGTACTCAAGGTCATGTTTTTGTTCATAGCTTCCTAGACGAGGAGTAATTGTATTGATTAGCATTCGGGCAAGAAGATTAGCTTTTAGGCATAAAAACATTGAAGTAAAGTGTGGCATATGATCTTCCCAAAGTTGATGTGTGATGTTATCTCTTGGTTTGAACCGCATGTCACGAATGCCATAAAGATTTTGTCCGGTGTTAGAGCTTTCTAAAATACGACCTATACTCTCATAGATGTACCTTATGATATTTCCATTGACGCTTGACCAAAGCCACTCATTTTCATTCTCGGTATTCCAAACGGTAGAGCTATCCCAATTAGCACAGAACAAGAATACCGAAAGTTGATCGATTTGAACATTATTATGTGAAAATGAAATAAGTGTGTCAAGGCCGACATCTTGACATAAACCATGTAATTCATATAAGTAAAGTCTTGTAAAGAGTAAAAGGACCCGTATGAAGCTTTTTCTTCTGAATTTTCTTATATCGCTCAACGGAAAAAGGAGCATTATTAATCTATTTGTCGATTTGGGTTTGGGAGCACACTTAAGGATTTTGTTCTGGATTTTTTTGTGGATTTGATGTTTGATCCATCTTCTCTTTTCTTTTTTGATGCACTTTTACCTTTAGGCGCCATGAATTTAATGATTTTGATAAATTAGGGTTAAGGATTTTGGTGTTTTGAACAATGAAAAATGAAAGAGGAAAAAGAAATGATTATTTGAGGCATTTATTAAGAACCAACGATTCAAATTTTAGATGTTCGGAATTGTTTTCAGACGCCTGTAATTGGTTCAAAATGAAAACCGAAACATTTTTCAAGCATCTGTGGGTTATTTTTAGACGTTTGTATGCGTGGTTTGAACCAAAGTTGAGATCCAAAATTTATTTGAGATGTCTAAAAATTTGGCAGATGTTTAAAATTTTTGTTTTCTGATAAATTTATCCCGAGTCTTATTTCAGACGTCTACTTAATTATTTCAGACATCTGAGCTGGCTGAATAATTGTCCCCGAAGGATATTTCAGACATCTGAAAGTTATGGCAAACGCCTGATAATTCTAGTTATTGTATATATTTTAATGTTTGAGCAAAATTTGTGGTTTTTATTTTTATTTATAAGAAGATATATTTTCATTATTACTCAATAGCGTATAAATACAAAGTCGTTATGCTTTTATTCTACTTGGTTATTACAATGTAGTTATATTGATCATTTTAATTAATTGACAACTATGGTGGTCATTTTTGAGAAGATGATGGTCCTTCATCTCACAATTTCTTGAATATAAGCTCTTTTTCTGGAGTTTCATAGAGACGAGGATATTTTTTATGTAGACATCTTTTTGTTGGAGAATATCTACACATTGCCTAGAGTGCTTTTTCAAGAAAACTAATATGTTGAATGGTGCCTTCTTGTTTGTAGTATATCTCTCTTTGTACATCCATCATCTCGCATTGAAAATGAGATACTTCATATAATTTCTCCTCAACCGTTTGCTTATCGTTCCTTTTGAGTCGTTTAAGTAGTGGAGATATTCCCCATTTTGTTCCGGAAGACCTGGTGATGGAAGAAATCGTGGAGGTGAGGGAGTTTTGATTGGCCTTGAATTGGGTGAATTTTTCAGAATACATGATGTATATGGAAAAATTATTTTTAGTTTCCGTTTTCGTTTGTATTGCTATTTATAGGAAATAAAGTTGTTGAAAATTTGTAAAGAGGAAATTCATAAAAACATTGTATTGTTAATGAACACAAACTATATTTATTGTTGGATAGAAAATATGCTTATTTTAGATAAAGAATCAAAATTTGTTATGTTAATTCAGAGAAAGAGCATATCTCTTGATCACGTCGTAGTTTAACAAATGTTTATTCATTTAACGGTTTGGTAAAGATGTCTGCTATTTGATTTACAATATTTACATATTTTAACGTAATAACACCTTTTTCTGCATTATCACCTAAAAAATAATGCCGTATAACTATGTGTTTGGTTCTAAAGTGATTAACTAGATTCTTAGACAAATTTATAGCACTTGTATTGTCGCAATAAATTGGAGATTTTTCAATGATTTTTCCATACTCCTTAAGTGTATGTTGCATGTATATTACTTGTGCATATGCTAGGGCTGCTGAGATATATTCAGCTTCGCATGTCGATAAAGATACATAATTTGTTTTTTACTAAGCCATGATATTAATAATTGCCCGATAAAATGAACTGTTCCACTAGTACTTTTACGATCTGTTTTACATCCGCCAAAGGCTGCATCGCTATAGGAAACTAGTTTGAATGATGATCCTTTAGGATAGCATAAATCATAGTCTTTTGTATTAGATAAATATCGTAAAAATTTTCTAATGGCACGTTAATGAGATTCTTTTGGTTTTGCTTGAAATCTAGTAATAGGCATACACTCATCATAATGTCGGGTCAACTAGCAGTTAAGTACAATAATGAACCTGTAAAAACCCGAATTCTGACAGACTGATTTATTTTTTTCAAAATTCTAATCTATAGAACTCGTGTTGGTTCGCTCTGTTATCCTGCAGAAAAGATAGAGATATAAAATATGTCAGAGCTCAGAAAATATCTCACAGCGGAATGGATAAAATATAATATAATCAAAGAATAGCCTTATCGTATTAATAATACTGCCTAACCAGTATCCAAAGCTATCATGTCTCGGCCACAAATCTAACATGCGAGTATGTATGAGGAGGGGGACAAAACAAAAGTTCTGGTGACTAGATTTAAACTATACACTTTGGTTAATCCTACATATACTGTTCAATCATATTTTCTTATTTATTAGGTTACTTGGGTTAACAACACTCAAGGCTTACACACACATCATACCCATTTACTTCCAAGTGGATTAACCCGATATAGTATATATGTAGCTACCCCTCAATATTGAGGTACACTCCATGGTAACTCACCAGCACAGTCTCCACCGTAATGCCACAGAAATGAACGCAGTCCCTTATCCTATGTCGGAGTGACGTACAGATCTCTACATAACAATATTACATTCTGCATATATCTTTTATTACTACGCTACGTAAGCGTACGGACTTCCACCGTCGATCGGATCAGATTTTATACCAAAGTAATGCCCTTAAGTCTACGATACACCACCCAGAGCAGACAAGCATGTATCTAGACTGTCCCACGTACATATCGTCAATCGTATTCGATGCCTTAACCATACATAATGTGCATCAAGTTCCGTGGTAGGGCTATTCAAGAAACACAGAACTTAGTCGGGAGTTTTTCCATATCTGTACAGACCCGCCTTTAAGAGCCTCAAAATACAGATATCCATCGGGTCTATTTTTCATGATGGTTATGGCCCCACCTCGACCCCTCCCTCAACTAGTAAAGACTACAAAAGCTAAACGACTTGCCCCTAACAAACAATCTAAACATCGAGTTGGCGTTTTCCGTCAACCACGGTACCTCGATTGTGAAAGGTGAATGGTCTATTCAGTTTAGCTTTAGTCTTTTCGCATCCCATGGCTGCCGATAATGGGTACTCGACGATGTACTAACCTCGCCTCCCGTTGATGTGATCGCCGAATCACCTTAGTGTCACCTCTTCACGACATTCGGACTGCAAATCTACTCATGTAGTCAAGGCCCACCCACCTGGTAGTTACGCGCATACCCAACCTCTGCGTGGACAGTCTAAACATCTACCACCGCACAGAAGGCTACCACGAGCACCTTACGTATCTCAGGAAGCAGCGTGCTTCCCCTTCCAGTCCTTCGGAGCCATTAGAATAATCAGATGAACGTGCACTCCCCTCGTTCCTCATGACATCACGATGATCTATCCCGTTGAGTTATTCACCCTCAAACATGTGGACTGGTCAAAGCGCCTCCTTTTAATATGTTATTAGACCCTATGTCTAAACATTCCTTTATGCGCTTGCTTTACCACATCAGGGTTCCATTTAACTTGGTTATTCGCTTTCACATTGACTTCTTATTCAAGTTATCAAGTTCTTCTTGCTTATTAATTTCAGTCATATAACTTAGCCCATTTAAGTTTTTTAATATGCCCACAACAAGTTATTCTTCAGATTGTGGTTCAATGTCTATACTCCACAATCCCTTTTATATTCTTGTTTGATTCAAGGTTACAATAAAATGTTCTACTTAATCTGTGATTAAGTATATCTCAATCACATATTTTCTATTTAACATGTCACTTATCATTTATGATTAAATATAACTTATTTCATATAAGTTTGCCTCGCCCTTTCCTATTTAATCATAATTCCTCTTACATTGTCACTAAAACTTATCGTTGTTTACTTATTAACTTAGTTCTCTTAATTAAGTTCCACTTATAAGTTTCTCTTCCCATAAATATAACTTATGTTGTCCTCTTCCACAGATTTCAGATTCTTGTTCGTATAAATAACTTAATTTACAATTAAGTACAACTTATCTGCTTGCATAAGTTATTCCATTCCCTTTATCATTTAATATAACCTAAGTTATAATTTCCACTTGTCCCTAAAACAAGCCTAAACATGTTATTCTTACCAGTAGATTTCAGACTTCCTAGTTTACAAATTACTTGATTTATAATTAAGTACAACTTCTTATATTTCATAAACTTCCCCTTTTCTCTACTTATTACAAACAACTGGTTTCAGGTTTTCCCTATTTACTGATTACTTAAATTATAATTAAGTACCACTTAACTCATTTCACCAGTTATCTCATTTCCTTACTAGTTTATTATAACCTAAGTTTTAATATTCACTTGTCCCTAGGACAAGTCTACCTATTATACAACATTTTCATTAATGTAATTTATTTATAATAGGTTATTATCATTCCCCGTTCATTCCAATCCTTTTTACACTGTTGTATCCTTCTTTCAATTCCATTTATTTCCATTAATTACAATTAATGCTATTTATCAGTCCTTCTATTTACATATATATATATATATATATATTTATGCACTAGACCTCTTACATTAAGCCTACACCTGTGGATGTTGAATTTGTCGGGCGGTTCTGGGGAGACTTCTTCCATAAGTTGACATAACCTCGTGTCTTAGCAACATTACATGTTTTATTTATGCACTTAGACCCCTCACATTTGATTTACCGCTTGTGGATGCTAGATTGCCGGGTGGTTCCGGGCAGACTTCTACCACAAGCGTAATCTAACCTCGTGTCTAAGCGCGGTTACAGTTTCCAATTTACGGTAAATTTCCTATAATTTTACATGTCATCATAGTAAACCCATTTTATGTCATATGTTCTTTTTAACATACAATAAATTATATTCTAACATGTAATCGTTTAATCATGTGATTTTCTCAATTTCTACCGTTAATGGTCCAGGTACATAAATGTCACAAGTTAACATGAATTGAAACAATAGTTATTGCTCCACATATTTTGACAAGATTATATTTCAACATAGGAATTTTCCAAAATATTAATATCTTAACATCAACATGTCATATTCATCACATTAATCTTTTTAACATATGTTTAAACATTTCAACATATCATATTTCAACATGTCATATATAATATTTTAATGCTTTTTAATTATTCTAGTAAATTCACATCATATAATAATGGGAAATGTTAAACGATAATATATCATTATCAAAAATCATATAACTTAAATCCACTCACCTCATTTGCTTTCCAAATCCTGGATTTGGTCCAGATCTAGCATTCTATGGTTTTCCCCTAATTGAATTCAGAACCTAACAACCATGGATTCATAATTTTTACTAAAAGAAAAAGGGAAGAAAGGGGAAGAGAATTAAATAGACCAGATCTAGAAAATTACCTCTCTTCGAATATGATTCTGAACATCTTCTAATTATATTCATTCCTTTCCTCCAGGTCTTGATTCAGATTTTTCCTAAACTAATAATCTTATTTTTCTGAAGAGATTTGAGGAAGAAGAAGAATGGAAGAGTATAGACGTTATCTCAGAAATGTGTGATCTAGCTAGGCTCTACTAGCCTATTTATAGATGTTCACGATCTTATCGTACACGCAGCGCTGAGTCAACATTAAATGTTGTTAAGAAAATAGTCCAAGTAAGTTAACGAATCTGCCCAGATCTGTGCAGGGTCGACGCCCTATGGGTGGATCGATCCATGGGTCGACCCCCTTATGCTTGGGTCGTCCCCCGGGTTGACCCTAGCTATATATATATATATATATTTCTTTATATGGACTTCAGTTTTGAATTTCGAATGTTTGAATTTTCTGGAATTTATTTAACTGTTATATTCACATGTAATCTTCTTATGTGTGTACAATTCTTCTAATGACCAATTTATGCATATATATGTGTATATATACGAACAACGTTTTTTTCGTTTTCAAAATTCAAACGGTGTTGCGTCATTATTTGATTCTTGCCATATTTCATTGACTGTGGCCTTATCTTGAATTTTATCTCTTGTATATATATATTTCTGCACATACATACATATATATTCTCTTGTATATATACATATATTTTCTTTAGTTCCTTATATTTATATTTTTTCTTATATATTTATTCATACATATTTTCCCTCGTGAACATGTGTTATTTTTGGCGTTCCCTTAAAATAAAAATATGACTGCGGCCGGGATCAAACTCTGCACCTGTTGTATGCAAGTCATGTGTTCTAACTAATTGGGCTACTAAGGCTATTGTTAACAAGGCCTAGAACAATGGTAATTATTGTTCTCTTCTCATTCTTCTCTTTTTCATGTTTGTTACAATATTATAGTTAAACCATTACATGAATCTTTTTCTTTTATTTCTCTTTTATTATTAATGCATAATCAGTGCATGCAACATGTTTACACTACATGCAACCAATTCTTTCTTTTAATGCATGCATTACATTTTTATTCGCATTAATATTTTCTTCTTTTAAATACATATATCAATGCATATATATATATACACATATGCATTATTTAATTATTTTAATTGTTATAAAATGCGGGGTGTTACGGAACCTATCAACTACGATATAATTTTTCATCAAAGTTTTTTCTATTATTGTCATTTTCTAAATGAACACTAGTACTCATTGGCTTTGGTTTGCTTGATGTTTCATCCATGCTAAAACATTGTAATAAATTGTTACAATATTTTTCTTGATGTATAAAAATTCCATTTTTAAGTTATTTTATTTGTAAACCCAAGAAAAAGTTTATTTCTCCCACGTGTGACATTTCAAATTCGTTTTTCACGATATTTGAAAATTTAACATATAAATTTTCATTATTTAATCCAAAAATAATTCCATCAGCGTAGATTTGTACAACTAAAATATCATTGTTTTATCGTTTAATAAAAAGAGTGGTATCTATTTTTCCTATTTGTAAACTAGAGGAAATTAAGTGATTTTTAAGTCATTCGTACCATGCTCCAGGAGCTTGTTTTAAACCATATAGGGCTTTATTTAATTTAAAAATACGATCGGAATATTTTTCATAAACAAAAAGTGGTGGTTGTTCTACATACACATTTTCTTTAATATGCCCATTTAAAAAGGCACTTTTCCCATCCATTTGGTATAAATTAAAATCATGATGACATGCAAAGTATAATGATGTACATATAGCTTCTAATCTAGCTATAGAGGCAAACGCGTCATCATAGTCGATCCATTCTTCTTGTTTATAGCCCTCAGCTACTAATCGTGCTTTATTTCTAACTATATTACCAGTTCCAATTGATTTGTTTTTATATACCCATTTTTTCCAATAACGGAATGATTATCTGGTCTTGGAACTAAATCTCATACATTATTGCATTCAAATGGATTTAATTCTTCTAGTATTGCTAAAATCCAAAAAAATCATCATAGCAGCTTCTTTATAATTTTTAGGTTCGAAATTTGATACGAATGCAAGATGACTTACATGATTGAGTTGGTTCCTAGACACTCTTCTATTAAGATCTCTGATAATATAGTCATTAGGATAATTTCTTTGAATTCTTGGTGATGAAGTTAAAATATTGTTTTGTACATTTGTTTCACTGTTAGGAGAATTTGAATTGTTTTTTGTTATAAATATAATTTCTTCATCATCAATAATTTGGTTATTAATAAAACTTTTTTAGATTATATTAGTTTGTTTACTGAAAATTTTATATGCCTTACTTTGTTCCGAATATCTAATAAAGATTCCTTCGTCGGCTTTGGGATGAAATTTTTCTAGATTGTCTTTAGTATTTAATATAAGACATTTTGAACCAAATGTTTTAAAATACGATACTTTAGATTTCTTTCCAAAAAAACATTTTGTAGCAAGTATGTATTTTTTAGGACGTAGCGTTACTCTATTTGAAGCATAGCAAACCGTTGCAATAGCCTCAGCCTAAAAATGTTTTGGTAAGTCACTGCTATTTAGTAGTGTTCTATACATTCTTGTAACATGCGATTTTTTCTTTCTACTACACCATTTTGTTGTGTTGTGCGGGAAATGGAATTTTTTGAATGATTCCCCTTTTACTATAAAAATTTGTAAAAAGTTCATTTTCAAATTCTTCGCCATGATCAGTTCGAACATTTTTAATTTTTAAATCCATTTGATTTTTGATTTACTTAGCAAAAAAATTAAAAATACTAAAAGCGTCACTTTTATGTTTGAAGAAAAGAGTCCAAGTGTATCTCGAAAAATCAATTACAATTACAAAAACATAATTATTATGATTTATAGACCATACTTGAGCTGGACCAAATAAATATTGATGAAGAAGTTCTAAAGGTTGATTTGTAGAAATATCATTTTCGAATTTAAACGAACTTCGTTTTAACTTACCAATTTGACATGCATCACATAAATTGTCTACTTTATAGTTTATTTTAGCTAATCCTTTTACTAACTAATATTTTTCTAACTTATTAATGAATTTGGAATTTATATGACAAAATGCCTATGCCATAACTATGGATCATCATGTTTGGCTGTTAAACATAAATCTTATTTTTGTTTTATATTAGATATTTTTATTTTTAACCCTTCAAATATTAGGTTATTATTATTATCAGTAATATTACACTTATCTTTTTCAAATTTTATCTGAAAACCTTTATCGCGTAATTGACTTATACTAAGAAGATTACGTTTCAATTTTTTTACAAACAAATCGTTTGTAATGATATGAGAGTTAGAAATACCAGAATTGATGACTTCTCTAATGCCGACAACATATCTTTTTAAGCTAGCTCCAAAGGTTGTCATGCCTCCATCAAAATATGTTATATTTGATAACATTTTTGCATTTCCAGTCATGTGTTTGGAGCAGCCACTATCAAGTATCCATTTCTCCTTATTTTTAATTTTGGGTACCTGCAAGATAAAATAATTTAATTGGTACCCACTTCCATCATTATGGTCCTAAATGTTAGGCGGGGAAGGCAGCCATACCCAACTGGGTTTAGGACCTTTAAAAGCATAATTTGCGTTATAAACTATATTTTTTAAGAAATTACCAATATGCTTTCGTCTAGTAAGTTTTAATTAGATTTAGGAATCCATACTTTTATTTCCTTAGTTTCAAAACCTTTTATTGATAGTTGCCTTCTTGACTTTTTTATAAAGAAAACTATGGCTTTTAGGATTTGAATCCTTATTAAATCCTGTTCCATTCCTATTTCCAAAAGGCTTGGATTTCTTTATTAATTTTTCTAAATTTTGTTTGCTTTTGTTGAATTTTGAAACATTTGAAGTAATCTTTTCTAACTCATTTTTGACTTTTGAGATTTCAAAACGTGATGTTTATAGATTACTTTCTAAAGTTATATTTTTATTTAAACATCTTCATTTTCTAGTTTAACTTTTCCTAATTCCGTTGTTGGTGGATTATATTCCAAAGATATTTTTTAGGGGTTTTGATATCAATGGGTTCGGAGTTTTCATCTTGTTGGTTTCATTTTGATATCAATTTTGATCCAGGTAATTTTGCATTTTAGGTAAGTCTGGATTGTATCTGCTAGCTGTTCGGAGATTTGAAGCAACTTAATCAGAGTATACTATATAATAAGTATGTTTGGCCATGTTTTCGAAAAGTTGATATTTTGGTGTTTTGGACCATTTAAGACTTCTTTCGTTTCCATTTTGGCATGCCATGTGAAGCGTAGGCTCGAAATTTTGTTGATTTGAGTGGAGAAATTCTTTTCCCTCCTTATGTCTTCATATCGGTCTATGGCTAACAACTGATAGCCTGACGGCTACTTCCATCCTAATGAAAGCTTAGTTGAAAATAGTTTATGTCCTTGCTTACGAGGTTTGGATGATGTCATTATGGTGCTGCCTCTTTCCTGTACTTGCTGTTGTTAATATGGGCTCGGGGTGGTTCCCCGGTTTTTGCCAATGTGTAGGCAGTGTCGTCATTACTTTGGATGTTGTCCTTACAACACATGCCTTGGCTATTGTTTGAATTTCTGAGCCTGATGTGCCACTATTCGGCTGTACAAGCTTCTGGGCTATACTGCAGTGAGGTTGTTCCTTGTCCAGTGAAAGGTATTGTTTTGTCTTTGTGTAGTCTGTTCAGTGTGTGTTTTGTATTCGAATTGTAATTCACTACTTTCTGTAGTATGCCATGTAATATGTATTATTCTCCCTGCGTGAAGATCAGGATATTTTGTAGTCTGGATATAGATTCTAGCTCTAGTGCTGTAATCTTGTTAGGATAGTTGTGGAAAGTCCACCTTAAAAGCCGTGGACGATCCACCGTAAAAATCGTTAGTAGATTGGTAATTAGCCAATCTAATGAAACTATTGTAATTATCGGTTGTTATAACAATAAGTTTTTGTGATCACTTTGAAAACCTGTCGGCTTTGCCAATTTTTTATGTGATTATCTTGGATATTTTCTAATTCTTCTTCTAGGATAGTTTTCTCATTTTTAACATAACTATTTCAATCTCCATTTGATTCATCTTAGCTATGTATTCTTTATTCAATTTTTTGATGTCTCTATATTTATCATCTAATTCCATGCTAAGTCCTAATATTTCATTATAAGTAGGTTTGGGAAATACCTTATCCGTTTATGCAATAAAGCATAAATTAGCTTGTTTCAAATCACTTTCATTGTCAGATGAAGAAAAATCAGAATCATCTCAGGTGACTTGAAAATCTCTTCTTTTCTTTTTGAATTTTTCTTTTTTGCTCTTCTTCATGTCCTTACTGAGTTTTGGATAATCTTTCTTTATATGGCCATACTCATCGCACTCATTGCATTAAATTAATGTTTAAATTGCGATATTTGATTTTCCATCTTTTTTAGAATTTTGTAATCCTTATAAATTTCTTGAATTTGTTGTAGTTTTTGGTTGGTAACACGATTTCATCTTCATCCAAATTTGAGTCCTCATTATTGGCTTGGAAAGCTATGATCTTCTTCTCATTGCGTTGTTCTTTTCTAGCTTGCTGGTTAGCTTCATAAGACATTAAATTTCCTATCAATCCTCAACCTTGAGTGTTGAAAGATCATTAGCTTCTTCTATAGCTAATATTATTATTTCCCACTCAGGTATTAAAGAATTGAGTATTCGAGATGCTAAATCAACATCAGTAAATTTTACTTCTAGTGCCATTAGATCATGTTGAATAGTTTGGAACCTCGGATACATATCAACTACAGACTCATTTTGTTTCATTTTAAAAGATGAAAATTAATTTTCTAAAATTGAAATCTTAGTTTGCTTAACTTTGGTAGCCCCTTTGTGTTTTACTTGTAAGGTACGCCAGATGTCATATGCAGTGTTGCATAACATATCTCATGAAAATTCATTTATATCTAAAGCATAAAATAGAACTTTCATTGCTTTAGCATTATTTGAAGCTGCAGTTTTTTGTGCATCAGTCCATGCACTCATTTCAGTGGTAGGTGCTTCGTACTTATTTCGAGTGGCGAATCAGATTTCTAATCCACTAGCTTCCATAAAAATTCGCATCTGGGTTGACCAATATGCATAGTTAGAACCAATAAAAAGTGGAGGATGTGTTGTAGACTAACCTTCTTGAGATATGTTTGCCATATTAGTGCGATACGTAAACATATTACTGTATTTTTTATCAATAACCCTATTTCGATAACAATTGAAAGTCTGTATGGGTAGATTGTGTATAGGCAAGCATTTATGTGTATGCTACTAAGTATAAGATAATAATGTAAATGCTAATATAGAAAATGCACACCATTGTTTTATATTAGTTCAGACCTCACGTCTTATGTCCAGTCCCGAAGCTCCCCTTCGGAATTCTACTCTTAACAATCCCTCGCTTCGACCATAGGAACATGCTTAGTTACAATAAAGTTTTATTGTCAAAAGTGTGATCTAATACGTCACAGATATTGACTGGTAAGTGCACGAACTTCAAATATGTCTTCGAAGTAGTAATTCTTTGAAGTATAGGAGTATATGGAAGATTTGGTTAATGATGCGAGTTGCTAGAACACTGATTAATAGACTTAGAGAGTATGTAATATAGAGATAGTGGAGTAAGTCAGATTAGTTGTAATTCTCTTGAATGTTGATGCTTTTTATAGTTGTTAGAAGTTGTATTTGAGTAGTAGTGGCCACTCTGATCACCAAAGGTTGTATTGATTGATGGTGAAGAGTTGCATTAAAGATAAGTGGAAGTGTCTTTTGAAAATGTGTCAGTTGAAGTCCATTTATTTAGGCTAAAACCCAAGTCAGACATCTTGAAATAATTCCAGACGTCTAAAGCTTAGTTCAGATATTTTCTCGAGTTCGCCAGCAGACGTCTAAAAGTAATTTCAGACATCTAAAGCTTGCTTTAGATGTTTTCCTAAGCTTGCCAGTAGACGCCTAAAAATAATTTGAGATGTTTGATACTGTGTATCAGCAAATCATTTGTCCATTGTGTGTACTCTTCGTTGCTTTACTTGGTTTACACTATCTTTTATTTCATTTTCTTGTTATCAACCGTTTTTATCAGGTTTTATCTCGTGTCGATCTTGTAGATAGCATGCATATATGTATTTGAAAATTGTTATTCTTTATTTCTATACCAATCATATACTTTGTTTATATGCCTCATCAAAACTTTATGCTTGTTAACCTAGATAGGTGCGACATAAGGGAAAAGAACACATATAAACTCCATATATTAATAATACAAAGCAAAAAATCAACCACAAAACATCATAATATAACTCACTTACACCTCTCATCAAATACTTTGTGAACAAAAAAAATTAACCAAAGTCAAAAAGTTCAATCCCCCATCTTGCATTAAATCTGACTTCACCCGCTAATGAACATACGTGCTTCCATTATTCTTCACTAACCACAAAACATCTTTTTCAATCATCTTCATACGTATATCCCTTGAAGTTTTCCTTCTATTGAATATTCTCGCATTCCTTTCAATCCGTATTTGATACATAGTTGTTGTAAACACAGCACAAGCCAAATCAAATGTTTGATCTTTATCTCTAAACCCATTTAATACTTTCTCTGCGTCATCCTCTAGAGAACCCAATATTTCTATTGATAACCCCAACTTTAACAAAATCATCACCCAAATGTAATTCGAATACTCACAAGAAAGAATAAATGATCCACTGTTTCATCATGACTTTAACATAGAACACATATCTTCTCTTCCACCACAACAAACCTCTGCAACCTCTCCTTTGTAGATAATATGTCAATCACAGCAAAAAACGATATGAAATACATACATTTGGCATTTTTAGAGTGCCATACAACTTTAAAACAAGGCTTTCCCTATTGCTATTTCTCACACTATTCCAAGCATTATGAAATGAAATTTTCCACCATCACTCCACACATAAAAATCTTTTCCAGCAACATTATTTAGAGTAATGGAATTAACTTCCATTTGGATTTCTCTAGTCGTAGGATGTAAACTACCATTAATTCTTCCATCAACAATTATTGAGGATACATTCTCGTTATTTCTACCAATGATATTGAATCTAGAGAATCTCTATATATTAACTAAGCACTTTCTGTTTACCCACAGATCAAACCATAGTAAAGTGTTGTTTCTAGAAGTTATAACTTTATTAAACAACTACTTTCCATTGGTTCTTAATCTTTAATAGATTTCCAAGTGCAAGGATAATTGTTATCAACATGCATACTCCAAAAAAACTTGCCATCGTAATATTTACTCCTCAACCATTGGCTCCAAAGAGAAGATTCAGATAAGAACTTCGACATGAGTTTAATAGATGTAACTAGGATTATCAGTGGGTCTGGTTGGGTTCGTTTTAGGTTGGTCAAGTCGTGTTCGGGTTGAGTTCAGGTCGGGTCAGCTCAACCGGTTTATTAAACGGGTCAGTTTTGGGTTGACCCATTTATAATCGTGCGGATTTCGGGTTCGATTCGTTTAACCCATTAAAAAAATATTTATATAAAAAACTTTGCGGGTTTCAAATGATGGCTGCATTTGATCGAGTCTTTATAGCATAAACTAAGAAAGAAAAATGACTTTTGTGAAATATATCATCCAAAGTGAATAGCAATCACAATTTATGTAAAGAACTATATTTCACAAAACTTGTCAAATCTGTCGAGTATCGAAAGTCTTGAGACGATGCTGTCGCCGATGATATTTCCTAGTGCTGCCTTTTTTCTTCGATCTAATGCACGATTTCAGAAGGATACCATAGATCTAGGGCTCGGTGTAAAAAGGAAAGAGGAAACTGTAGTCTGAAGGAGTGAAGAGATAGAACCGCAGAAATTAGAATGACTGAATGAGTGGCGGCTTGGTAATTGGTAAATTGAGGTAAAGCGACAAACGGGTAGTGTACTGGACGGGGCTTATGTTATGTAGAATGTGGATTAATTAAAATATGTTTTATATTAAACGGGTTATGACGGGTCAGAAACAGGTTCACGGGTCGGGCCGGGTCAACCGGTTTATTAAATGGGTCAGAATGGTTGACCCGAAATTGACCCGTTTATAAATGGGTCGGGTCGGGTTTTTTTCGTGTGGGTTACGAGTTGTGTTAGAAATTGACAGCCCTAGATGTAGCTTTTTTCAAATCAATTAACATTTTGAGGCCAATTCCTCCTTCAGACTTTGGTGAACCAAGCTTTTCCCAACTGACTTTGTGAGAAGAACCTTCCCAAAAAAAAAATAGCACACATTGAACACAACTTAGAAATAATTTTCTCTGGTAATTGATATACAAACAACCAATATAAGATAGTAGGAGTAACAATTGAATGAATTAGTTCTGCTCGACCATCATAGCTAAGAAATACGGAATCCCAAGACTAAATTATCATTTGTATTTTCTAAAGCAATGATTGACAATCACTATAATGAATATAGTTTGAAGATAATGGCACCCCAAAATATCTTACAAGAAAATGATCAACTTGAAACCCCAATAAAGCTGATACTTCATTTGTGTGTCTAGCTTGTAAACTAAAATAAATCTTAGATTTGAGGACACTAACCATAAGACTACTGTATCTCTTTAACTTGTCAAACATATCATTCAAAGAAGAAGCACAAGGTTGAAAACATTTACCAAAAATCATCAAATCATCTTTATACATCAGATGTGATACTACTGGTTCGAACTTATGCACTGGAATGGAGAAATTCAGACTGACTGCCTTATTTATATTATAAGTAAAATACTCCATTGCAATAGAAAAGAGGTGAGGTGAGAGTGGATCACCTTGTCTAAGCCCTCTATTGGATGATATAAAACTTTTTGGCATTCCCTGTAGAAAAATAAAGAAAGTTGGAGTTGATATACACTCATAAATAACATTTATGAGATGAAAAGGAAATCCCATTTTTTGCATTATATAACATATAAATCTCCCATTGATCATATTATAAGCCTTATGCAAACCCACCTTCACATAGAATTTTTTTACTCCATCGTAAAATCCCTTAAATCATGTGCTAAAAGAATATTATCTCCTATGTGTCGATTAGGAATAAATGCACACTGATTTGAAGAAATAAGATGAGCCATATACCATTTTATCCTATTACATAATATTTTAATAAAAAATTTGTAAAACATATTGCAATATGATATTGGACGATACTGTGATATATTGGTAGGCCTCTCCAATTTAGGGATTAAAGTTATAAATGTGTGATTGCTACCTTTTGGCAATTTTCCAAAATAAAAATATCTTGCATAGCAGCTAAAAGATCATATTTGATTAACTCCCAATGCACCTTAAATTTTTTGGTGTTGAACCCATCTAGACCATAACTCGAGTCATTATGAACTGAATCAATTGCCAATTTGAATTTCTCTAAAGAAATAGATTGAAGCGGCTGCTATTGTCCATGCATATTAATAGTAGCAATTGGTTGGAATGAAGGAAGCTCAAATACATCATTACCATTAAATAAACTATGAAAATAGTTTATTGCTTCTTCTTCAAATTTGTACAAGAGAGTACCATCGTCCTTAAACAATGCTTTAAGTTTATTTACATGTCTATGAGAAGACATTTTAGGGTGAAAAAAATAAATCTAGAATTAGTATCTCCATCTTGCAACCATGAAACCTTTGTTTTTGTTTGAAACTTGATGCAACACATCATGGAAAATGCTCATTCGTGAATTATAAGACGTCCAACGACCTAGAGAAGGAGTCCAGTGTCCTAAAGCAAGGAGGATTTCGGATCGTTCAGCGCCCTAAAGCAGCCATCCAGCGAGCTAAAGAAAGAAGAGAAAGCTTATGGGTCGTCCAATGTCCTAGGGCAACTATTTTGCGGACCGAAGCTTGAAGAGAGGGAGTATAGGTTGTCCCTCGACCTAACTAGGATGTTCCGCTAGCTAGAAGACCAAGAAGAGAGGACTAATGATCTAAAGAGGAAGTACGGACCTAAGAAAGTCTTGGCTTTGGGATCGTTCCGCCTGAAGTTAGATCGCGCTGCTTGCATATTGGTCATATTGATGTTTTGTAATTTGGGTCGTTGTTATGTTTGGATCATTTCGCCATTTTAAGGTGTGTTTGTGTGTTGGGTCTCCTGCATCTGTTGGGTCATGTTTTTCAAGTTTAGACCGTGTATTTTGCGTTGCGCTCTGTTTTAGGGCATAGGTATGTGTTGTTGTGAGCCGATAAATAGGGCCATTGTGTGATTTGTAAGGTTGTTGACATTTGAATAAATTCCCTATGTGAGCTTTGTGCCACCATTAAAATTGGAAGTTGAGTGTAATCTCCTTTCTCCATCTTCGGATATATGAGTGCGCTTGAATCAACGAACTTGAAGCTGATTCACGGTATCACTTGCGTGTGATCAAAGTTCGAAGAATCGTAGATCGATAACACGGTATCTTGCGAGATCAACGTGTTAGAGATAGCAATATTCCAGCATCGCAAAATCAACGGAGTTGAGAATTTATCCTATCCTTGATTCGATTTCCATGAATTCATCAATTCGTGTGGAGTTAAATCATGGACGCTGCGCTAGTTTGGGTATCAGAACAAGATTTCCATCTTTTGGTTGGATCGCTGGAGCCTTGATCGCCATTTTTGGTTGGATCGCCATCACTGGGTTGGATCGCCAGAAACCATTTGGGTTTGTATCACCATCATCACCATTCCATTCCCGACCGTTGTCACTTTCATTTGGACCGCCATTATCATCCTCTTCATCTCACTAGACCGCCACTACCAGATCGTCAGATCTCTATTCATTCTGCCACCACTAGTTAGATCGCCACCCTCATTTGGTCCGCCAATACCGTTGGACCGCCATCCACTTTTGGAACGACATCCTCGGATCGTTGTCATATAATCTCAGGTCGAACCCTCCCACCAATTGAACCACCAATCACCTTTTCAACCGCCATCCACAACTTGGACCGCCAAATCCAGTTTAAACCCATCTTCATTTATTTAGACTGCCAATTTTGGTTTGCCAGAAAAACTTTGGGACATTTCCGAGATGTAGATCGTGCAAGTGTGCAAAAGGTAATTTGTTGCTTGAATATTTGAGAAGTGTTGAATTGGAGCATGCCACTAAGACGTACTAATCGTCATCAAAATTTGAAAGAGATGTATCAGAGAGAATAATCCGAACAAACGGAGAAGAGAATCAATGATAAATTTGATGAAGGATTTGGGATATTAGAGAGGCTTATGTTAGACATGAATCAAGTTAGAAGAAGAGCATCACCTGATTTAAAACATGGTGAACATCGAACTTCGCCACCGAATTCAGAAAGGAGAAAAAGATCTCCACCATTGGATAGAGATAGAAGGAATCGCAATGATTTTTATCGAGAACCATCCCGTAGGGATG
>CM060926.1:307177921-307200421 GCA_030737875.1 Allium sativum | reverse complement strand
CTAATTACTAACGAATAATTACTATACTGCACCGCACATTACTACACTGCACCGCGCCAATTACTACACTGCACCGCGCCAATTACTACACTGCACCAGTCACCCTAAAGATTGATCCCACTTGCTTCACACAGAAACAATATAAATAGCCTTACGTACCCCTAGCTGACTACATAGGTGCCGTCTGCCCCTATCTCCACTAGGTGTACCCCACTACCCTCTTAGAAATTTTATAAGTAACTTCGTGTACTCCTAGCTGACTACATAGGTGTCGTCTGCCCCTATCTCCACTAGGTGTACCCCACTACCCACTTTCGATCGGCTCCCTACTCGTAGATACCAGTGCTGGCCCCATAGTGGGGTGTATCACTCCCCTAAAGTGGCAACCCGATACAACTTGAGAATGCACGGCTTATACCTACACGATGCAACAACGTCTTACCTACCAGCCCGGGTCCACACACGCATATGAAACCCGTTGGACTTGCGTTGCCACCGCTCCCCGTTTTGGCCTCTTATGTTCAATCCCAGTATGCGTGTCCCGTCCTCGACTTGGGTCGAGCTCACAAAGATACGTTTGGGATACTGGTTGAAATGGGCCCCCACAAGCTACCCACCTAAGCTTGTCATTAATTTATCCCACTTAACCCTCTTGGTCATGTTCATTTACATGTGTGTTTGGTTAAGTCTTACTAATCGTATTTCACATGCCGCTAAGGGCACCCACTATATTCCTCATGCCACCCAAGGCACCTACTTAACCCCCATGTCCCACTTTACATGTTTATCTGGTTAAGTATTTCTTAATTCATTCAAGCCATAACCTCATAAAGACCTCTCACATTAGACTGGCATTTATGGCAGCTGGATTTGCCGGGCGGGTCCGGGCATTCTTACGCCATAAAAGAGTCTAACCTCGTGTCTTTACAACTGTTATACTTTAGTTTAGGCCTAGGACCTCTCACATTGGGCTGACATTTGTGACCACTGGATTTGTCGGGCGGTTCCGGGCAGGTTTACATCACAAACGAGTCCAACCTCGTGTCCTAAGCATTGATTGACTACTTTCAATCTTTTACCCCAGTTTTAATAATTCCCTATCCAAATTATTAATTAAGTCCACTTTTATTGATGTTCATAATTAACTCAATTAGAAAAAAGAAAAGTAAATCCATTTCTTTAAATCTAATTAAAATCTTCAACAGATAATTCGGGATGTTCTATTAAATTATGGAAAAAATTATGGTCATCCACTCATGGTATGTAAAATCATATCAATTGCACCCCAACATCTTATTATTAAATCCTTAATATTGCCCCTACCCCACGTTTATACGTTTGCTTATTCAACGCATAATATAGGCTAGACTTGAATAGTCTAACGCACAGCAGAAAGCCAAATTAACATATAGATAATAAAATAAATCTAATCATGATAGGGGTGAAACTTGCATAAATTACACATGTTAAGGATCAAAAGGTGTCAACTTGTTAAATGTCACAATTCACATGATATGATCATAGCCCAAATCTATACATAAACTTGCATATGGGGTTTTTAGGCAACATAATGATGGTGTGAACTAGCATAGGATATCACATATGTCATAGCATAGTTCTAGATGTCATAATAGATGTCATGGCATATGTTCATAACTTTTCTAATCAATTTAACTTGCATATGTAACTTGTCATATAGATCAACATAGCCCAAACATGATGATTTAATTAATATGAACTAACTAGCATAGGCAATAGCATCATGATTTCAAAGCATGTATGATTCATCACAACTTTAGCCTAGAAACTTTCAACATACATAACATCATCATAGCATGATTTACAACATATAGGATATCATCACCACATAGCATAGGATTTATAACATACATGATAGTATAAGGTTTACAACAACATATATGACAATTCACATCATCTACTCATAATCCATTCATGACTTAACCTAATTAAATTGATAATAATCTTGTTAAGGCTATCATACTCACAATTATAGAAGAAAGAGAGTCGAATTAGCGCTCTTTTGATGAAGAATCGCTGTTAGGGTTGGGTAATTCTGATTTGGTTGCTGTTCTTTATCTTTAATTTGATGGCGGCTGCTATAGGTCTCAAAATATCAGCATGACGACCATGGTCTTTGTTTATTTTCTGATTTAGGGTTTGTGTATAGGGGTCTTTTTATAGAGTTATAAACTAATTTAAGCCGTCGGATGTTCTTAGGGTTAATCAAAACCATTCAATTATGATAGGCGATGAGTCAGCCCTAATGACTCAGCAAGGAGTCAGAATGGACTCAACAACACGGGTCAGCCTGAACCAGAAAGCTGTGCAGGCTCCAGCCTCAGCCTGGGCGCACTTGGCAGGTGCGCCAGTGTAAATATGTACTGGCGCACTTCCCAAGTGCGTCAGTGCATTTTTTTCTTTCTTTGCCACCAAACTTCGTTCGTCCATAACTTTTTCACCCGGTACTCGTTTCCCGCAAACTCGGACTCTATCTCCACTAGAATTCCGAGACGAACACAATGGTGCAATCCATTTCCCACAATTCTCACGTCTGAGATTAGTTATCCTTTAATTTGTAAATATTAATATTAACGGAATTACGGGGTGTTACATTCTCCCCTCCTTAAAGGATTTCGTCCCCGAAATCTTCAAGTTAAGAAGAATGTATATCCTAACATCCAAACAACCATCTACTCAACCATATCTAATGCAAAATCAGGAGGTCCACTGATTCAGTTGACCTCCTTTAATGCAAACCATGATAGTGCCATGCGTCCATTATGTATGCAAAAGTTCCCTAACGCTACATATTATTTCTACATGCGTGCACAACCATTCACCAAAATGCGGTATCCATATGATAACACAACCATTGTACATCCATTTTACTAAATACAACCATTTATATGCAATATGCAGTATGAAGTGACTGAGTCGATCTAGTGCCTAACAATGTGTGTATATGCGTCCACGAGCAACCACTAGCAAACACTTGCATCCACTTTGCATTCATCATACATAACATGTCTCAAACACATGTTTCAACCATAGGATTATCCTAACTAAAGGTCAAAGATACTAACGAGAGGATACTCTAAAGGTAAGATAAGTACAAGATAAGCGATAAAGGAAAAATTAAAAGACATACCCTCGAAAAGAAAAGGGTATCGTGAACGCATCTTCTCTTCTGTCTCCCAAGTAGCGTTGCTCTCATCATCTCCCCATTGTACTTTGACTAGTCTGACCTCTCGATTTCTCAGCTTCTTAATCTCCGACCCAAGAATGCGCGTTGGAGCTCGTCGAATCGTCGCGTCACGCTCGATCTCCACCTCTCTAAGCAAGCTCGGCCCTACGGCTTCCGCGGTCTCATGCAAGCACTTCCTCAAATGTGACACATGGAATACGTCGTGTACACCACTAAGTCTCTCAGGCAACTCCACTCTATACGCCATCTGTCCAATTCTTTCCTTAATAGGAAATGGCCCTACAAACCTTGGTGCTAACTTCCCAACGGACCCAAAGCAAACTACGTTTCGTAATGGAGACACTTTGACAAAGAACATGTCCCCAACTTCAAATTCAAGATCCGTCCTTCTCTTATCCGCATAAGATTTCTGCCTATCTTGCGCTGCTTTCATCCTCCTTTGAATCAAGTCGATCTTCTCCGAAGTCTCTCTAATCATATCGGGCCCAAGTAAGATCTTATCCGTAGACTCCCACCAACATGTAGGCGAACGACACGGCCGTCCATAAAGAGCTTCGAATGGTGCCATACCAATGCTAGACTGAAAGCTGTTATTATATGCGAACTCCACCAGTGGAAGATGCTCTTCCCATGTACCCCCAAAGTCTAGGATACATAGCCTCAAAAGATCCTCTAGAATGCGATTCACCCTCTCGGTCTGGTCGTCCGTCTGAGGATGATATGCGGTGCTCAAACATAACTGAGTCCCTACCGCCTCTTGTAAGCTTCTCCAAAATTCGCTAGTGTAAATAGGATCGCGGTCGCTCACTATGCTAGAAGGAACACTGTGCAAACGAACTATTTCTCGGACGTATACAGAAGCTAACCATGAAGCAGTCCTCTTACTCTTCACGGGAATGAAATGGGCGCTCTTAGTAAGTCTATCTACTATAACCCAAATAGCCGTATTACCCTTCCTTGATCGCGGTAACCCATCCACAAAATCCATCGAGACACTTTCCCACTTCCATAGTGGAACCTCCAATGGGTGAAGCAACCCACTGGGTTTCTTTTGCTCCACTTTTACTTGTTGGCACACCAAGCATCTAGCGACATACTCGGCTACGTCCCTCTTCATACCGGCCCAAAAGAAAACTCGCTTCATGTCTTTGTACATCTTGTCCCCGCCGGGATGAATGGTCATCTTCGAACGATGTGCATCGTCAAGAATAGTCTTCCTTAGGTCATCGTCTTTTGGTACACAAAGTCTACCGTCCCTACGTAACCAACCCTTATCGTCTAGGGTATACCTATAGAGATGGCTTGATGACTCCCCTCCTTTGAGTTTTTATACTAACTCAACCAACTGCGGGTCGTCTCGCTGTGCCTCGCCAATCCGTCCCAAAAGCGTAGGTCTAACCTCCAAGGATGCTAGCAAACCAGGTACAAAGTCAACGGAAGGTCTAAAGTCAAACATCGAAATGAATTCTAAGCTTCGCCGCTCCACAAACAAAGGACTTAAGGATAACCTTTTTCTACTCAAGGCATCCGCCACCACGTTACCCTTGCCAAGGGTATATGCTATCTCGAAGTCGTAGGATGCTAAGAACTCCATCCACCTTAACATATCTCCCTTCCCTAGAGACCACATGCCCTAAATTCCTCACTTCCTTCCTCCAAAAATGGTATCTTGGAGAACTTAGCTTTAAGCTAGTGCACTTGTAGGGTCCCTAAGCTTTCCCTAAGACATAGGGCATGCTCTTCTCTACTTCTAGAGAAAACCAGGATATTATCCCATGTAAAATCGTCACAACTATCCATCTCTCACGCAGACCATCCTAGTCGAATTCGACATCCCCCAAGTGCAAGCCCCAAAGGCCTAAACCAATATCAGACAAACACCCAAGGGATACCTCCTTCGAATTCAGACGACCTACGTGAGATGATACTAGTAAGATGGTCAATCAATTGAGCACTTGACCGACTCTGGCCGTCCTTGCCAGTCTTGCTCCAAAACTACCGCTGATTACATAACGGGCTTTGCTTAATCTACTAAGCACATACGAAAACTTATTCCGCGCCTATGGGTAAACCCCGCGCTTTATCAACGACGTCTCCATACTCACGGACCACATAAACAGGTTCCTAATCATCGTTAGATGCGTCAGAAGATTCTAGGCAGCTAAGCATCACTGAACCCCTAGGGTCGCAAGAAATATGAGGGTTTTTCTACAACGAATCAATAGTCTAACTACCCTCCTTTCACAGTCTAGGATGGCACCCCGCTTGGCTAGCCAGTCCACCCCTAGAATCAAACTACAGCCCGTGAAACCAAGGACAAAGGCGTTGCATTCAAACTCAACGCCCAAGATAAATACTCTCAAATCCCGACAAATCATAGAAAGACGAGCCGAACCACCAATAGGATTTGAGACTACTAAGGGATCATTAACAATACTAGTATCTAGGTGTAGTGTTTCAACTAATGATGTAGAGATAAACGAATGTGATGCGCCTGAATCGAATAAGGTACGGACATGATGATCAAACGGAAAAACTAAGCTTTCAACAGAAATGGTTCTACCTCGTTCTTGCAGTGGTGGGACCGCGAGAGCCTGAACTTGTCCCCTTGCCTGCCCTGGTGCCAGAAGAGCCTGCACCTGTCCTCCCGAGGTAGCCACTGCCCTCTGCCCCTTCCTTGTGCAGTCCTTCACTAAATGTCCCACATCGCCACAATGAAAACAGCCAGTCTTCTTTTTCTTTCGGCGGTCCTTGCTGAGATGGCATGGGGTCCCACAGTTAAAACATTTCTTCTTTCCCTTGCCATTATTGTCTTTACCACCCTTCTTGTTTTGCTGTTGGGGTTTCTTCTGATCCCCTTTCTTCTCGGGTGCCTTATCAACTTTTGCGCTTTTCTCCTCATGCATGAGCGCCATTTCTACTAACTTCTCAAAGGTGGCCCCCATCAGGATGTGGGTCATAGCCAACACTTACAATGGTTCATTCAAGCCATTCACGAACCTTAGAGCCTTCTTCTCCAGCGTGTTCACTAAGTCTAAGCCAAACCTTGCTAATTGGTTAAATTTGTTGACATATTCTTTCACTGACGAGCTTCCTTGCTTCAATGTCAAGAACCTTTCCATATATAAATTTTCTTCCGCCCTTGAGAGAAACTTCGCCTCGAACCTACGTCTGAAATCCGCCCAAGAGTCAACAGGACGCTCCCCATTAGTGACCTCCCACCAAAACGAGGCCTCTCCCTTCATCAACCAAGCTGCTAAACGAACTCTCCTCCCTTCTTCTACTTCAAAGATTTCTAGCAATTCTTCCACCTCCTTAAGCCAATCTCTAGCTTCCACAAACGTTTCTGACCCTTGAAAGGGTTTTCCACCCATAGCTTTGAATTCCTTGCACGTTTTTGCAAAAGTATCTACGCGAGGAGGAGGAGGAACGGGTGCAACTGGTGGTGGAGGAACATTGGCCGGACCTGCAGCGGCCCTAGCCTCTAATAGCCTCCTATACCATCCTGGTATCGTTACACCGTCAGGTAGGTTAAGATCTTCAGCCATGCTAAAACGAAAAAGGAAAGATTCAAAATGGAGAATTCGAAAGATGTCTATTTAGGGATTATGTTTTTCATAAAAACTTCCTCTTTAAATTTCTCATTAAACATGTTTTTGAAAACATTTCTTCAAAAAATAACTATTTTTCTAAAGTATTTTTATCTGTTCTGGTAACCTTAAGCTCGGATACCACGTGTAACACCCCACGTCCATTAATGTCACTCACAAAGGGAATGCATTAACTTCCATGGAGGTTATAAGTGAATATAGAACAGAAAAATTACAATAAGACAGATAATAAGTAGTACTTGAAAACTAAAACTTCATTTTTATTGCAGCGGAAACATGTTTATTACATCACAAAACCATTAATCAGAGTCAAGTAAATTATCCATCTTCATAAAACAAAATACATAATCCCATTACACAAATAGCCATTAAAGAAGATAACAAGCTGGACTTTACTTCAACGGTCCAAGCTTTCCAAGAGAGATAAATCAATCCAATCAAACTCCACTAGAGCTGGGCCCAACCTGAGGACCTGGAGGGGGAAAAGGATAGAAATGGAGGGGGTCAGACATAAAGTCTGGCGAGTATGATAATTCTAACAATACTATTACCAAAATAACTAGACTAAGGAATAAGCTGGAAGACAAGTAAATGTCTATGAACTATTAGGTATGGAAAGCAGATGAAGATAACGTTAAAGATAACGTCAAAGATAACGGTAAAGGCATACCTAATTACTAACGAATAATTACTATACTGCACCGCACATTACTACACTGCACCGCGCCAATTACTACACTGCACCGCGCCAATTACTACACTGCACCGCACCAGTCACCCTAAAGGTTGATCCCACTTGCTTCACACAAAAACAATATAAATAGCCTTACGTATCCCTAGCTGACTACATAAGTGTCGTCTGCCCCTATCTCCACTAGGTGTACCCCACTACCCTCTTAGAAATTTTATAAGTAACTTCGTGTACTCATAGCTGACTACATAGGTGCCGTCTGCCCCCTATCTCCACTAGGTGTACCCCACTACCCACTTTCGATCGGCTCCCTACTCGTAGATACCCGTGCTGGCCCCACAGTGGGGTGTATCACTCCCCTAAAGTGGCAACCCGATACAACTTGAGAATGCACGGCTTATACCAACTCGATGCAACAACGTCTTACCTACCAGCCCGGGTCCACACACGCATATGAAACCCGTTGGACTTGCGTTACCACCTCTCCCCGTTTTGGCCTCTTATAGTCAAGCCTAGTATGCGTGTCCCGTCCTCGACTTGGGTCGAGCTCACAAAGATACGTTTGGGATACTGGTTGAAAAGGGCCCCCACAAGCTACCCACCTAAGCTTGTCATTAATATATCCCACTTAACCCTCTTGGTCATGTTCATTTACATGTGTGTTTGGTTAAGTCTTACTAATCGTATTTCACATGCCGCTAAGGGCACCCACTATATTCCTCATGCCACCTAAGGCACCTACTTAACCCCCATGCCCCACTTTACATGTTTATCTGGTTAAGTATTTCTTAATTCATTTCGGCCATAACCTCATAAAGACCTCTCACATTAGACTGGCATTTATGGCAGCTGGATTTGCCGGGCGGGTCCGGGCAGTCTTACACCATAAAAGAGTCTAACCTCGTGTCTTTACAACTGTTATGCTTTAGTTTAGGCCTAGGAGCTCTCACATTGGGCTGACATTTGTGACCACTGGATTTGCCGGGCGGTTCCGGGCAGGTTTACGTCACAAACGAGTCCAACCTCGTGTCCTAAGCATTGATTGACTACTTTCAATCTTTTACCCCAGTTTTAATAATTCCCTATCCAAATTATTAATTAAGTCCGCTTTTATTGATGTCCATAATTGACTCAATTATGGTCATCCACTCATGGTATGAAAAATCATATCAATTGCACCCCAACATCTTGTTATTAAATCCTTAATATTACCCCTACCCCACGTTTATACGTTCGCTTATTCAACGCATAATATAGGCTAGACTTGAATATTCTAACGCACAGCAGAAAGCCAAATTAACATATAGATAATAAAATAAATCTAATCATGATAGGGGTGAAACTTGCATAAATTACACATGTTAAGGATCAAAAGGTGTCAGCTTATTAAATGTCACAATTCACATGATATGATCGTAGCCCAAATCTATACATAAACTTGCATATGGGGTTTTTAGGCAACATAATGATGGTGTGAACTAGCATAGGATATCACATATGTCATAGCATAGTTCTAGATGTCATAATAGATGTCATGGCATATGTTCATAACTTTTCTAATCAATTTAACTTGCATATGTAACTAGTTATATAAATCAACATAGCCCAAACATGATGATTTAATTAATATGAACTAACTAGCATAGGCAATAGCATCATGATTTCAAAGCATGTATGATTCATCACAACTTTAGCCTAGAAACTTTCAACATACATAACATCATCATAACATGATTTACAACATATAGGATATCATCACCACATAGCATAGGATTTATAACATACATGATAGTATAAGGTTTACAACAACATATATGACAATTCACATCATCTACTCATAATCCATTCATGACTTAACCTAATTAAAATGATAATAATCTTGTTAAGACTATCATACTCACAATTATAGAAGAAAGAGAGTTGAATTAGCGCTCTTTTGATGAAGAATCACTGTTAGAGTTGGGTAGTTCTGATTTGGTTGTTGTTCTTTATCTTTAATTTGATGGTGGCTGCTCTAGGTCCCAAAATATCAGCATGACGGCCATGGTCTTTGTTTATTTTCTGATTTAGGGTTTGTGTATAGGGGTCTTTTTATAGATTTATAAATTAATTTAAGCCGTCGGATGTTCTTAGGGTTAATCAAAACCATTCAATTATGATAGGGTGATGAGTCAGCCCTAATGACTCAACAAGGAATCAGAATGGACTCAACAACACGGGTCAGCCTGAACCAGAAAGCTGTGCAGGCTCCAGCCTCGGCCTGGGCGCACTTGGCAGGTGCGCCAGTGTAAATATGTACTGGCGCACTTCCCAAGTGCGCCAGTGCATTTTTTTTATTTTTTTTCTTTCTTTGCCACCAAACTTCGTTCGTCCATAACTTTTTCATCCGGTACTCGTTTCCCGCAAACTCGGACTCTATCTCCACTAGAATTCCGAGACGAACACAATGGCGCAACCCGTTTCCCACAATTCTAACATCTGAGATTAGTTATCCTTTAATTCGTAAATGTTAATATTAACGGAATTACGGGGTGTTACAGGACCCACCGAGCCGAGATCACTAACTAATACTAAATATAATAGAAAAGAACTATCTTTTCTGTATACTTTCCCCGATACCGTTCCTATCACGGGCCTTACGCAATCGATGGGATCATATAGATATCCCTTCAACACAACATAGGTCAACAAAAGGATCTCGGACGACTCACCAAATCACGAAAGCCAGGATTTTTTAGAAAATGGATTCCTATTTGAAAAGTGCATAACCGCATGGATAAGCACACACTAACCCGTCAATTTTGGATCCAATTCGATATTTTCCTTGGGAGGTATCGGGAAGGAATTGGAATGTAATAATATCGATTCATACAGAAGAAAAGGTTCTGTATTGATTCAAACCAAACGTTGTACCTATGGGATAGAGGAAGAGGAAGAAACCGAAGATTACACATAGTACTTTTTTTGATTGAAAAATCAATCTGATTTATTTTGTACCCCGCGCTCGATGAGAAAATGGGTCAGATTTTATGGGATCACCAAACCTTATGGGACTTAAGGAATGATGGAAGGAAATAAAAAGAAAAGAGAGGGATAGAAAATTGAACTGAAGTAAAGAATAAAAAAAGAAGTAGAAAATAGAAGAGCCCAGATTCCAAATGAAAAAATTCAAACTCGAAAAGGATCTTTTTGATTCTCGAAGAATGGGGGGCAAAGGGATTGATCGAGAAAGATCTCTGGTTCTTATTAGATTAGAATAAAAGATTAGATTAGAATAAAAGATCGTGATTTGATCCGCATATGTTTGGTAAAAAGAATAATCTTCTTCTTTGATCCAAAATGGAAAGTGTTCAGTTGGAACATGAAAACATGAATGAATTGATCTTAGTTACTGTAACAACCCGTATTTTCAATAACCTGTAATAACATAAATCGAGGCAGAATTTAATTCTAAAATGGGAATCAAGGGAAACGGGCTATGCCATTGTGTTCGTCTCGGAAAAATACGCGAAATAGAGTCCGAGTTTTCGAAAATCGGAGTCCGTATGACCAAGATATGGCCTCGCGAAGTTTCACGAAAATTCCCAAATTAAAGTATACTTAATTAAGTGAAATGGGTTGTGTAGATATATATATATATATATATATTGATATATATATATATATATATATATATATATAATTGAAAATTTAATAAATAAATATGCAAAAATGCTCAAAACAGCGAATTGGGAGAGGGGAATAACCGAACCGGCCGATTTTTGAAGTCGACCCAAGCCCGCTGGGTCGACTAGGGGTTAATCCAGGGTGTTTGGCTGTCAACCCGTGGGCCGATTCGCTCAAGTGCAGATTTTGCATTTGAATGGTTCTCATGGTCCATCTTTAATCTAAAGGCCCTAGATGGTTCCTACACTTGACTTCTTCCCCAAGACATGCTTTGATGGCTTGGATTGAATCTAGGGTTAATCCTATGGCCTAAAACACTTGCCTAATCTATAAATAAGACCCTAACCTACCCTAATTCATTCATAATTAAACCTAGTGACTAAACTATGGCAAAATGCTAGCTCTCATGGCCTCCACTAATTTTATGAAGAGGGTTGCATACTAATCACTCTCTAATCAACTTCTAATCCCTTCTTAGCATCTTAATCTTCTTCATTTGGTGTTCAAAGTTGCTAGTTGTGAGTTTCTATCACTTTGATGATCTTTTGGTAAACTAATTAGATGAGATGTGATGAGATTTATGGTTTTGTATGTGGGTTAATGAGCTTTGAATCATATGATATGATGTTAGCATTAATCTTATGTTTATGCATGTTGAGTATGTAAGCTTATGCAAGTTTAATATGATGTATGTTATGTTTGCATGATGCTAAATATGCAAGTTGTGGGCTATGTAATCATATGCATGTTATGCAAGTTCATGGTAATATGCTATGCAAGTTACATGTTTGTTAATGTGCAAGTTACATGTTTGTTAATATGCAAGTTACATGTATGTAAATATGCAAGTTACATGTTTGTTAATATGCAAGTTACATGTTTGTTAATATGCAAGTTACATGTATGTAAATATGCAAGTTACATGTTTCTTTATATGCAAGTTACATGTTTGTTAATATGCGAGTTACATGTATGTAAATATGCAAGTTACATGTTTATTAATATGCAAGTTCATGATGACACATTATGCAAGTCTATAAGCTAATATGCAAGTTTGTTATGCAAAATGAATATGTAAGTTATGTGACATATTATATGCAAGTTATGTGACATGTTATGCAAGTTCATATGCAAGTTATGTGTTTGTTAATATGCAAGATGGCACCTTTGAAACATGTTCATTCATATGCAAGTTGACACCTTTTATATGTGTTATATCATGAACGAAATTACGTGGGAACGATGGGGTAATTAAATGCATAAGTTAATAAGATTGTGTGAAATTAATATAATTATGCATAACACAAAATAAATAAACATAGTATGGGAATTTGCCTATTTGGTTAGGTGTACCCATACTATGTGTTGGGAATTTACCTATTGAGTTAGGTCTACCCCATGGGAATTTACCTATTAAGTTAGGTCTACCCATGTTAAGAAAACTTGATTAATTAGGGATAATTAATATAAAATTATGAGGGTGATTAATTAGGTGTAATTAATTGACTAAGACACGAGGTTGGACTCAGTTGTAGCGTAAAACTGCCCGGACCCAACCGGCTTAACCAGTTGCTACAAATGTTAGCCCAATGTGAGAGGTCTTAGGCACAAACTAAATACGTAATTAATGTAAAGACACGAGGTTAGACTCTGTTATGACATAAGGCTGCCCGGACCCAACCGGCTTAACCAGCGGTCATAAAAGACAGTCTAATGTGAGAGGTCTTTACAAAGGTTACGTTCTTAATTAATTAACTAAGAAACACTTAACCATATTAGCATGTAGAGGGACATGAGGGGTTAAGTGGGTGCCTCGGGTGGCATGAGAAAATCTAGTGGTTGCCTTGGGTGGCAATAGAAAATACGATTAGAATACTTAACCAAAATGGAACATGTAATTAAAACATGATTAAAGGGTTAAGTGGGATATACTAGAAAAAGGGACAAGCTTAGGTGGGTAGCTTGTGGAGGCCCATTTCAACCAGTAACCCATACGTATCTTTGTGGGCTCGACCCATGTCGAGGACGGGACACGCATATTGGGCTTGACTGTAAGAGGCAAACGGGTTAGCGGTGGCAACGCAAGTCCAACGGGCTTCATATGCGTGAGTGGGCCCGGGCTGGTAGGTAAGCCGTTGTTGCATCGAGTAGATATAAGCCGTGCACCTTTAGTTTCATCAGGTTGCCACATTGGGGAATGATACATCCCACGGTGGGGCCAGCACGGGTATCTACGTTAGGGAGCCGATCGAATGGGAAGTAGTGTGTACACCTAGTGGATTGTAGGGCCCCGTGGCGCCTACTTGGTCACCTAGGGGTACGCAGGTACTAATTAGTAAATTTTATAAGTCCTTGGGTGGGATCAACCTTTAAGTTAGGAACGACTGGTGTGGTGCAGTTTAGTAATTTACCTTAGGGAGGGTAGATGCGTCTTTATCCTTTATCTTCGTTTAGTTGACTGCTTAGGGTAGCCATTCATCCCTATATGTTACCGTATATCAGTTTATGTCTTCTCTGGTTACTTTAACGATTGTATTGTTAAAGTTATAGGACTCGCTCAGACTTATGTCTGACCCTGTTGTTTTTATCTTTTTCCCAACCCTCAGGTCCTACGGTGGATCCTAGCAGTAGTGGAGCTTGATCGGATTGCTGTTCCAGTCTTTAGGAGCTTGGATAGATGTAAAGCTCCAGTTATCCAGTTATCTTTTCTTTTGTTTGGCTATTGTATGAGAGTGGGATTATGTACTTCTTTATTTTGATGGATATTGTACTTGACCTTTATTGTGGTTTTATGATGTAACCAGACATGTTTTACTTCCGCTGTTATGAGATGATGTTTTAAAATTTCAAGTACTATTTATATCTGTCTTGTTGTAATTTTTCTGTTCTATATTCACTAAAATACTCCACCGATGCTATGGCATTCCCTTAGTGAGTGATCATAGCGGGAGTGGGGTGTTACATGTGGTATCAGAGCTTAAGGTTACCAGAACAGATAAAATTTTTGAGAAAAACTACTTTCTAAGAGTATTTTCGAAGAAAGTATTTTTAAAAGCATGTCTTCTAAGAGAAAAAGTTTTTGAAAAAGAAAAGCATAATCCCCAATAGCCATATCTTTATCTTTCGGAATCTCCTTTTTGAATCTTTCCTCTTTCGTTTCAGCATGGCTGAAGATCTTAACATCCCGGAGGGTTTAGTTATACCACTATGGTATAGGAGGTTGCAAGAGGCTAGGGCCGCGGCTGCGGGTCCGGCCAATGCTACTACACCAGAGACAACCGCTCCTCCTCCTCAGCCTAGAGTGGATAATTTTGCTAAGGTTTGCAAGGAGTTCAAGGCTATAGGAGGAAAACCTTTTCTTGGTTCAGAGACTTTCGTAGAGGCTAGAGATTGGCTTAAGGAAGTGGAAGAGTTGCTAGATATCTTTGAAGTGGAAGAGGGAAAGAAAGTCAAGTTGGCGGCTTGGTTAATGAAGGGAGAGGCCTCATTCTGGTGGGAGGTCACTAATGGAGAACGCCCTGTTGACTCTTGGGCAGATTTTAAGCAAAGGTTTGGGGCTAAGTTTCTCTCAAGGGCGGAAGAGAATCTGTTTATGGAGAAGTTCTTGAATTTGAAGCAAGGGAATCTCACGGTGAAAGAATATGTCAACAAATTCAATCAATTAGCAAGGTTTGGCATAGAGTTGGTGAATACACCGGAGAAGAAGGCTTTGAGGTTCGTTAGAGGCTTGAACGAACCATTGCAAGGAATAGCTATGACTCACATTCCTATGGGGGCCACTTTTGAGAAGCTTGTCTACATGGCACTTATGCATGAGGATGATAAGAATTCTAAGGCACCAGAGAAAAAGGGGGATCAGAAGAAACCGCAACAGCAACAACAAGGCAAGGGCGGAAAAGGCAATGGTGACAAAAAGAAGACGAAGAAGAAGTGCTTCAATTGTGGAACACCAGGACACCTCAGTAAGGATTGTCGCAAAAAGAAGAAGACCGGTTGCTTTCATTGTGGTGAAGCAGGGCATCTTGTGAAAAACTGCCCAAAGAAGGGGCAGAAGACGGGGTCTACCTCAGGAGGCCAGGTGCAAGCTCTTATAGCACCACCTCAGTCAGGGGGGCAAGTTCAGGTTCTCTCAGTTCCACCGATTCAGCAGAGAGGTAGAACTATTTCCGTTGAAAGTCTGGTTTTTCTGTTTGATCATCCAGTTCGTACTTTGTTTGACTCTGGCGCATCGCATTCTTTTATCTCATCATCGTTAGTTGAGTCACTGCACTTAGACACCAGTCTAGTTGATGATCCCTTGGTTGTCTCAAACCCAATTGGGGGCTCCATATATCTGTCTATGATATGTTTGGGTTTGAAGATTTCTATACTTAGCGTTGAGTTTAGATGTGATGCTTTTGTATTGGGCTTCACGGGCTATGGGTTGATCTTGGGCATGGACTGGTTATCCAGTAATGGTGCCGTTCTTGATTGCGAAAGGAGAGTTGTCAGGCTCATGACCCGCTTGGGTAACACTCTCGAGATCTCTTGCAATCCCATGGAATCTGTTTTGCTAAGTTATCTTGAATCGCTCGATGCTTCGGTCGAAAGTTTGTGTTCTGTCAGAGTAGTCCGGGAATATCCGGATGTGTTTGAAGAAGTAAAGGGTTTGCCTCCGAAGCGGGAGATAGATTTCCGAATTTATTTGGTGGATAATGCCAAACCAGTGTCTTTGCCAGTACGCCACATGGCTCCTCGTGAGAGAAGAGAACTTCATAAGCAAGTAGGGGAGTTGCTTGAGAAGGGGTTCATAAGGCGAAGTATATCGGAGTGGGGAGCTCCAGTAGTGTTTGCCACGAAGGCGGATGGGTCCCTCAGACTTTGTGTGGATTATAGGGAACTTAATAAGCTCACGAAGAAGAATAGACACCCATTACCGAGGATAGATGATCTCTTTGATCAGTTGGTTGGCGCGTCAGTATTTTCGCAGATGGACTTAGCTACAGGGTTTCATCAGTTAAGAGTGGCGGAGGACAGTATAGAGAAGACTGCTTTCCGGACTCCGGATGGTTTTTATGAGTGGCTAGTGATGCCATTTGGGTTGACAAACGCCCCCGCATACTTTGTTGATCTCATGAGTAGAGTGTTCAGAGAGTATCTGAATAAGTTTGTAGTAGTTTTTGTGGATGACATCTTGGTCTTTTCCAAGAATGAAGAAGAGCATGCCTTACATCTCAAGGAAGTGTTGGAGACTCTTCGAGCGCATAGTCTTAAAGCTAAATTCTCTAAATGCCATTTTTGGAGAAGAGAAGTGCGATTCTTAGGGCATGTGGTCTCTAAGGAAGGGATAGCTGTGGATCCCGCAAAGATAGTATCTATCCAGGATTGGAAAGTTCCTAGAAATGCTACCGAGGTAAGAAGTTTCTTGGGGTTGGCAGGATATTATAGGAAGTTCATCAAAGACTTCGCGAAGATATCAGCCCCATTAACCCGCTTGACGAAGAAGAATCTGGTTTTCTCATGGGATGTAGATTGTGATGATGCTTTCCGACGGTTAAAGAGAGCTTTGACCACCGCTCCAGTTTTAGTGCTTCCAGATGGGAGTAAGCCGTTTGTTGTTTATACCGATGCTTGTGGAACAGGATTAGGCGCAGTCTTGATGCAGGAGGGAAGGGTAATAGCCTATGGAGGGAGACAATTGAGAGTGCATGAGAAGAATTACCCTACCCATGATCTAGAGTTGGCCGCGATTGTTTTCGCACTTAAGTCTTGGCGCCATTATCTTCTTGGTGAGAGATTCGAGTTGTTCACCGACCATAAATCATTGAAGTACTTATTCTCTCAGAAGGATTTAAACTTAAGACAGCAAAGGTGGATGGAGTTCTTAGCATCCTATGATTTCGAGATAGCGTATACCCCTGGTAAGGGTAACGTGGTGGCAGACGCCTTAAGTAGAAAAAGGCTATCTTTGAGTCCATTGTTCGTGGAACGACGAAGCTTGGAGTTTCTTTCTTTGTTTGACTTCAGACCTTCTGTTGATTTTGTACCTGGTTTGTTGGCATCCTTGGAGGTTAGACCTACTCTTTTGAGACGGATTGGCGAGGCTCAGCGAGACGACCCACAGTTGGTTGTGTTGGTAGAGAAGCTTATAAGAGGGGAGTCGTCCAGCCATTTGGGTAGATACACCATAGATGATAAGGGATGGTTGCATAGAGACGGTAGACTTTGTGTACCGCAAGATGAGGGTTTGAAGAAGGCTATTTTGGATGATGCACATCGTTCAAGAATGACTATTCATCCCGGTGGAGACAAAATGTACCAAGACATGAAGAGAGTTTTCTTCTGGGCCGGTATGAAGAAAGATGTGGCCGAGTATGTGGCTAGATGCTTAGTGTGCCAACAAGTTAAAGTGGAGCAAAGGAAACCCGGTGGGTTGCTACACCCATTGGAAGTTCCACAGTGGAAGTGGGATAGTGTCTCGATGGATTTCATCGACGGGTTACCGAGATCGAGGAAGGGCAATACGGGAATTTGGGTTGTGGTAGACAGACTTACAAAGAGTGCCCATTTTATACCCGTAAAGAGTAAGAGGACCGCTCCATGGCTTGCTTCAGTCTATGTTAGAGAGATTGTTAGATTGCATGGCGTACCATCCAGCATTGTGAGTGATCGAGATCCTATTTTCACTAGTGAGTTTTGGAGAAGTTTGCAAGAGGCGGTAGGGACTCAGTTGTGTTTGAGCACCGCATATCATCCTCAGACGGACGGTCAGACCGAGAGGGTGAACCGTATCTTAGAAGATCTTTTGAGGCTTTGTATCTTGGATTTTGGAGGTACATGGGAAGAACATCTTCCTTTGGTGGAGTTCGCATATAATAACAGCTTTCAGTCCAGTATTGGTATGGCTCCTTTCGAAGCTCTTTATGGAAGGCCTTGTCGATCTCCTACATGTTGGTGGGAATCTACGGATAAGATCTTGCTTGGGCCGGATATGGTTAGAGAGACTTCAGAGAAGATTGATTTAATTCGAAAAAGGATGAAAGCAGCGCAAGATAGACAGAAATCTTATGCGGATCGGAGAAGGACGGATCTTGAGTTTGAGGTTGGGGACATGGTTTTTGTCAAAGTATCTCCATTGAGAAATGTGGTTCGCTTTGGGTCCGTAGGGAAGTTAGCACTGAGATTTGTTGGGCCGTTTCCTATTAAGGAAAGGATTGGACGGATGGCATATAGGGTGGAGTTGCCCGACAGACTTAGTGGTGTTCATGATGTATTCCATGTATCACATTTGAGGAAGTGCTTACATGAGACCGCGGAGGTGGTAGAGCCGAGCTTGCTTAGAGATGTAGAGGTAGAGCGTGATGCGACGATTCGACGAGCTCCTACTCGCATCCTTGGGTCAGAAACTAGGAAGTTGAGGAACAGAGAAGTTCAGCTAGTTAAAGTGCAATGGGGAGATGACGAAAGCAATGCTACTTGGGAGACGGAAGCAAAGATGCGTTCTTTGTATCCATTTCTTTTTGAGAGTATGTCTTTTAACTTCTCCTTTATTGCTTGTCTAGTACTTATCTTATCTTTAGTATATCCTCTCGCTAATACCTATGACCTTTAGATAGGGTAAAACCTATGGTTGAGACATGTGTTTGAAACATGTTATGGTTGATGGATGCATATGGATGCAATTGTTTGCTAGTGGTTGCTCGTGGATGCATATACACACACATTAGGCACTAGATCGGCTCAGTCACTTCATGTTGCATATTGCATAAATGGATGTGGTAGTTAGATTGATGGATGTATCATGGCTGTGTTATCATATGGATGATGCATTTTTGTGTATGGTTGTGCACGCATGTAGAAATTTGTATGTGTCAATAGGGTTTCGCATACATATTGGATGCATGGCACTATCATGGTTTGCATTAAGGAGGTTTACTGTATCAGTAACCGCCTGATTTTCGCATTAGGTAAGTACATATACACACACTTTTGCATATATCCATCCAGCATTTAGAATCTTGTAAGGACAATGATTGCTCGTGGATGATGCTTTGAGTAGATGGATGATTGGATGGTAGGATACGTTCTTCCTAACTTGAAGATTTCGGGGACGAAATCCTTTAAGGAGGGGAGAATGTAACAACCCGTATTTTCAATAACCTGTAATAACATAAATCGAGGCAGAATTTAATTCTAAAATGGGAATCAAGGGAAACGGGCTATGCCATTGTGTTCGTCTCGGAAAAATACGCGAAATAGAGTCCGAGTTTTCGAAAATCGGAGTCCGTATGACCAAGATATGGCCTCGCGAAGTTTCACGAAAATTCCCAAATTAAAGTATACTTAATTAAGTGAAATGGGTTGTGTAGATATATATATATATATATATATATATATTGATATATATATATATATATATATATATATAATTGAAAATTTAATAAATAAATATGCAAAAATGCTCAAAACAGCGAATTGGGAGAGGGGAATAACCGAACCGGCCGATTTTTGAAGTCGACCCGAGCCCACTGGGTCGACTAGGGGTTAATCCAGGGTGTTTGGCTGTCAACCCGTGGGCCGATTCGCTCAAGTGCAGATTTTGCATTTGAATGGTTCTCATGGTCCATCTTTAATCTAAAGGCCCTAGATGGTTCCTACACTTGACTTCTTCCCCAAGACATGCTTTGATGGCTTGGATTGAATCTAGGGTTAATCCTATGGCCTAAAACACTTGCCTAATCTATAAATAAGACCCTAACCTACCCTAATTCATTCATAATTAAACCTAGTGACTAAACTATGGCAAAATGCTAGCTCTCATGGCCTCCACTAATTTTATGAAGAGGGTTGCATACTAATCACTCTCTAATCAACTTCTAATCCCTTCTTAGCATCTTAATCTTCTTCATTTGGTGTTCAAAGTTGCTAGTTGTGAGTTTCTATCACTTTGATGATCTTTTGGTAAACTAATTAGATGAGATGTGATGAGATTTATGGTTTTGTATGTGGGTTAATGAGCTTTGAATCATATGATATGATGTTAGCATTAATCTTATGTTTATGCATGTTGAGTATGTAAGCTTATGCAAGTTTAATATGATGTATGTTATGTTTGCATGATGCTAAATATGCAAGTTGTGGGCTATGTAATCATATGCATGTTATGCAAGTTCATGGTAATATGCTATGCAAGTTACATGTTTGTTAATGTGCAAGTTACATGTTTGTTAATATGCAAGTTACATGTATGTAAATATGCAAGTTACATGTTTGTTAATATGCAAGTTACATGTTTGTTAATATGCAAGTTACATGTATGTAAATATGCAAGTTACATGTTTCTTTATATGCAAGTTACATGTTTGTTAATATGCGAGTTACATGTATGTAAATATGCAAGTTACATGTTTATTAATATGCAAGTTCATGATGACACATTATGCAAGTCTATAAGCTAATATGCAAGTTTGTTATGCAAAATGAATATGTAAGTTATGTGACATATTATATGCAAGTTATGTGACATGTTATGCAAGTTCATATGCAAGTTATGTGTTTGTTAATATGCAAGATGGCACCTTTGAAACATGTTCATTCATATGCAAGTTGACACCTTTTATATGTGTTATATCATGAACGAAATTACGTGGGAACGATGGGGTAATTAAATGCATAAGTTAATAAGATTGTGTGAAATTAATATAATTATGCATAACACAAAATAAATAAACATAGTATGGGAATTTGCCTATTTGGTTAGGTGTACCCATACTATGTGTTGGGAATTTACCTATTGAGTTAGGTCTACCCCATGGGAATTTACCTATTAAGTTAGGTCTACCCATGTTAAGAAAACTTGATTAATTAGGGATAATTAATATAAAATTATGAGGGTGATTAATTAGGTGTAATTAATTGACTAAGACACGAGGTTGGACTCAGTTGTAGCGTAAAACTGCCCGGACCCAACCGGCTTAACCAGTTGCTACAAATGTTAGCCCAATGTGAGAGGTCTTAGGCACAAACTAAATACGTAATTAATGTAAAGACACGAGGTTAGACTCTGTTATGACATAAGGCTGCCCGGACCCAACCGGCTTAACCAGCGGTCATAAAAGACAGTCTAATGTGAGAGGTCTTTACAAAGGTTACGTTCTTAATTAATTAACTAAGAAACACTTAACCATATTAGCATGTAGAGGGACATGAGGGGTTAAGTGGGTGCCTCGGGTGGCATGAGAAAATCTAGTGGTTGCCTTGGGTGGCAATAGAAAATACGATTAGAATACTTAACCAAAATGGAACATGTAATTAAAACATGATTAAAGGGTTAAGTGGGATATACTAGAAAAAGGGACAAGCTTAGGTGGGTAGCTTGTGGAGGCCCATTTCAACCAGTAACCCATACGTATCTTTGTGGGCTCGACCCATGTCGAGGACGGGACACGCATACTGGGCTTGACTGTAAGAGGCAAACGGGTTAGCGGTGGCAACGCAAGTCCAACGGGCTTCATATGCGTGAGTGGGCCCGGGCTGGTAGGTAAGCCGTTGTTGCATCGAGTAGATATAAGCCGTGCACCTTTAGTTTCATCAGGTTGCCACATTGGGGAATGATACATCCCACGGTGGGGCCAGCACGGGTATCTACGTTAGGGAGCCGATCGAATGGGAAGTAGTGTGTACACCTAGTGGATTGTAGGGCCCCGTGGCGCCTACTTGGTCACCTAGGGGTACGCAGGTACTAATTAGTAAATTTTATAAGTCCTTGGGTGGGATCAACCTTTAAGTTAGGAACGACTGGTGTGGTGCAGTTTAGTAATTTACCTTAGGGAGGGTAGATGCGTCTTTATCCTTTATCTTCGTTTAGTTGACTGCTTAGGGTAGCCATTCATCCCTATATGTTACCGTATATCAGTTTATGTCTTCTCTGGTTACTTTAACGATTGTATTGTTAAAGTTATAGGACTCGCTCAGACTTATGTCTGACCCTGTTGTTTTTATCTTTTTCCCAACCCTCAGGTCCTACGGTGGATCCTAGCAGTAGTGGAGCTTGATCGGATTGCTGTTCCAGTCTTTAGGAGCTTGGATAGATGTAAAGCTCCAGTTATCCAGTTATCTTTTCTTTTGTTTGGCTATTGTATGAGAGTGGGATTATGTACTTCTTTATTTTGATGGATATTGTACTTGACCTTTATTGTGGTTTTATGATGTAACCAGACATGTTTTACTTCCGCTGTTATGAGATGATGTTTTAAAATTTCAAGTACTATTTATATCTGTCTTGTTGTAATTTTTCTGTTCTATATTCACTAAAATACTCCACCGAT